>JAHFWJ010000534.1:0-457384 GCA_028555115.1 Himalopsyche japonica | reverse complement strand
GTATGGACAGAAAATGGCTTCAATAATATAAGCAGAATTAAAGAAAAAACGACTAAACATGAAATTTCCCGAAAACACATAGATAATGTCGTATGTTTGTCATTATTGGGTAGTGTCAATGTTATAGAATGTCTAAGTGAATCATATAAACAAACAATCATTAGACATAATGAAAATGTCATTAAAAATAAAAACATATTGTCAAAAATAATAGACTGTATTAAATTTTGCGGAAATTTTGAACTTCCTCTTCGAGGTCACGATGAAAAAGACGATTCACTTAATCCAGGCGTGTTTAGAGGTCTTGTTAATTTTGCAAAAAATTTAGATTCAGAATTAAAGCTTCATTTAAGTAACAGTTCAGCATTTAAAGGAACTTCAAAAACTATTCAAAATGAACTCCTGGATTGTATGCTACAAATATGCCGTGAAAAAATAACGACAGAAATTAATGAGACGTCTTATGTATCATTAATGGCTGACGATACAACTGATGTTTCAGAGCACACACAAATGGTTATTGTTTTTAGATATGAACTAAATGGTGAGGTATACGAACGATTTTGGGGATATTTTAATCCCGAAAATCAAAAAGCTGATGGATTATCAAAATGCATTCTAGAACAAATTGATGTACTTTTAAAAGAAAACCCGTCGAAATTAATTGCTCAAACTTTTGATGGTGCCAATGTAATGAGAGGGGAAAAGGGTGGAGTTCAATTTAAAATAAAGCAGAGATACAAGAATGCTCATTTTATACATTGTTATGCACATCAATTGAATTTAATAATGAAACATGCTGCAACCACTTCGAGTACCTGTAGATTATTTTTTACTAATTTATTGAAAATTCCTGTATTTTTTTCCTATTCTCCATATAGGTTAAAAATTTTAAATAAACAAATGAATGTTCATTTGCCAAGGCCATCGGCAACGAGATGGAATTTCAATATACGCACTGTAAATAAAGTATATGAAAATCAAGAAATTCTTAAAAAATGTTTTCAAGAACTCCAATCTTCACCGCAAGCTACTGATAAAACGATTACGGATTCATCGGCATTATTGCTTACATTAAATGACGAAAATTTTTTATTCTGGTTAAAACTATTTCACAAGTTAATGCCGCATGTTGAAATCCTTTATAACCAAATGCAATCTAGAGAAATCGACATATTTTCAATACAAAAAAATATAAAAAGCTTTAAGAATGCCATATCGAAAATACGAAATTCATATACCGAATTGTCTTCGTCACAGTTTCAGGAAGCTAGAGATATGTGCGACGTATTAAGTTCAGACATGGAACAAAGGTACTCTTTCAATAATCAATTATTGGCTGCTAAATTGTTTGACAGAGTAAACTTTAAAAAATATCTCCAGAAAATGCCAATTGAAGAAGTCAATCAAACTATCGAATCGTATCCAATGCTTGAGAAGGAAAAGCTTCTTACAGAATTTCACGTATTTTACGAAAGAGTGGAAATGCACAACTTTGATAATTTAATATCATTATTGAAAAATATTCATGCTAATAATTTGAGCGATGTTCTTGGAGAATTGACGAAGCTCTTAAAAATTTTAATTACTACTCCAATGACAACTGCAGAACCTGAGCGATGTTTTTCTACATTAAAAAGAATTAAAACTTATCTCAGGAACACAACTAGTCAAGAAAGGCTAACGGCTTTGTCAATGCTTTCAATAGAGAAAGATATGATTACGAAAATACCAAACTTTAACGAAAAAGTCATAGAAAAATTTGTTAATAGCAAAAATAGACGAATTGAATTTATTTTAAAATAGCTTTTTTTTAATTGTTATTATTTTTGATATTTCAAATAAAATCTAAGTAATATGGTCTTTTACTGAATTTTAATTTATCCACAGCACCCCCAAATCTCACACCCACGAGCCGCCACTGAGGATATCTAACCGACACGAATGCGCGTCACACATCTAAAAAAAATGACGTGCGTGTTTTATATTTTGCGCGTTTAGCAACTCGTCTTAGTCGACTTTTGTATTAAAAATGTTCATTCAGTCTATTATAAATCGCGTAACTAATAATTTTCTTTCTGAATCGAGTGTAGTTGTTTATATTATGCAAATGTTGGGCGTATAATGCCGAATGCATCTCTACCGGAGGATTTCGTATGCGTGAAATATTGCGCCGATACACATAAATGTATTTAACTGAACCTTACATACGTGTGGTTACTGCCGATAGGGATACCAACTGTTGCGATAACAGCGGGACACGTGGACCAGAATAAAAATGATAACATATATGGCAGTTAATTAATTGAATTTGATTTGTCATAAGCATTTATTTGTCTGACGAATTAAATGCAATACAATAAATGAATCGTGTAATATTGAATATCACTTTAATATTTTTTTTTTGTTACCACTTTTTTAAATTCCGATTCTTTTAATGATTCAACCGAGATCCTGGCCACTTCCGAATATTTTGCACTATTTACCGAGTTTATTAAATAAGTGTTTGACCTTCATTATTCATTGAAATATAAATGTGAGCATGGTTGATCGGCGTTGGACAACCCACCAACCTGATTAAAGGATGCAAGTGCTCGAAATGTTTGTTAGTAAAATGTCGCGTCATGTTGTCACACCGCCCGCAAACTGCTTTGCGATTTATACATTATAATGCGTGATTGGTGTATCTGTAGTTAACGAATGGATTTTTGGCAGGGAAGATCCCCCTAAATTTACAGGGCTGTATCTGAGTGATCTTAATCTTTATTACCTATATCATTTAAACGGTCTACATCAGTGGTTGGTAACCTTTTGAGAGACTGGGTAAAAAATATCAAATTGATAATAAATATTTGGTCAGTGTGGTAGTGTTACTACGTTCAATAATAACATCGTGAAAAAATCAACCTATAAAATAATTTGTATAAAAATACCATGTTTTCTCAGCAGGTGACTCCAAAATGTTCTTGTGGGTATTTTAATTATCCGTGGGTGTTCTCACCCACTGTTCCCTTTTCGAATAAAAAATTTCACCATTTACTATGAACAGAAACAAACCGACTTCGGATCTTGAAATCATTGATGTCAGTCGTAGTATTGCTTGGGAGGTGGAGGTTATGGGTGGTCCTCAACGCCCCTAAATTTGCCTCGGACTAAAAAAGCCTTCTTAAACCTCTTCAACGCCCACCGGTGAGCGGTATCTGCCCTGTTGGGAACCACTGATCCACGTTATATTATATACTAGCCCTTCGCATGACTCCTGACGATTATTTACTTACTATTCTTGAAATCTCCACTGCAAAAATAGTTGTATACCTTTTGTTACTTTGACATTTGGTTTATTTGTACTTTTTTTTCTTCATTTTTACTTACATGTACCGATAAGATAAAATGCGTCATGACACCTAAAATAAATGTATTGTCAGGATAATGAATTACGCATTGTTATCTCTATTTAAAATATATGTATATTTGATCGTAGTATTCAAATAAAATTTACTATTCTCTAGTTAGATGGTTTTTGATATATATTAGGGTGACCTTTCGTTTACTATTATAATTCATAGATTTGTGTGAAAATAAAATGAACATATTGTGTGGTTACATCTTCAAATACAGTAGCTTTAATATAAGAGTAATTATGTTTGTTCATTGATTTACCTACTTGAGATGCTTTCACTGTCAATCATGGTGTTTAATTATTTAAAAAAAATTCGGAATTTTTCATTTAATCGGAATTAAGATTGAAGAATGTTGGTTGTCAGCCAAATCTTTTATTCTTTTGTATGAATTTTCGATTTTGAATGTCCCTATTAAATAAATGGAAAATAACTCAAAAAAACTTATTTAGAGATTGAAGTCTGAGAGCATTAACCATATGATCAAACAACTCCTCGGCAAACAAGAGAAGTAGTAATATTGCCTACTTAATCATATTATAAAGAATATATTATTTTTATTATAATCAGGGCATTCACTTTGTGATACGAGATTAAAATTTTCTTTTAATAATTAATTTGTAACAACAAAACTTCGTACACTCTAAAGTTCAAATAAATAATATCAGATGACAATTTTTATGCTTTTGGATAATATTTGATATCTGACAATACAGGGCTCGTCAACTAGTGAGTTGCCATTAAATTTCTAATTATTTTAAAACGAGAAAAGTAAAAAAAATGCATTACAGTGAACCAAATGCATCTACAATAAAGAAAAGAAAATTTAGATTGAAAGATGGCTGTCTCATATCAGATTTTAACTCAAACTTAACTTTACTTATCTTTTTAAACTTATTTTTTTCTTATGAGACTATGTGAGATGCGAGGTCCTGTCTTTGCCGGTGAAATTAATTTTCAATTAACGGCAAAGTGCGGATACTTTTTTGATAAACTATCCGATTTTTTTTTTTTAAAATACCATATATATTATATTATATATATTTTTTTTTGCTTAAGTATCTAATCATGTTTGAATTTTACATTACAGTTATATTATTTTTAAACATTATTTCAGGAAGGGCCCCGCGGTGAAGCTCGTAAGGAGGGGGGTAAAAGGGGACGAAAGCCTGGAAGGAAGGCAGCAACTGACAGGGTCGATATGAAGGCTAAGCTAGGTAAGGTCATCATTTTTTATCTATCATCTATAAAACATAATAATGGTATTAAAACTGTAAATCCTATGTGGTGAAAGCTTGAGGAAGTAATAACAAAATACATTGCACTTAATATATGTATTGTAGATTTACATCAATTTCTGGAAAATTTATTGATACAGTAGGAGCTTAGCATTACATGCTTTTAAACGATTGCCAAGGGAATCTTATGAAGAATTGGTAAGATGCATGTTTATAAAAAACAATATCAACCCAACTTAAATACAGCTTCCTTTGCATTGTCTACATTTGCGTTTTCATTTTTCATGAGATATTATTTGCATTGTTCCATGCTGCCGCATTTATAATATGGCATAACAATAGGTCAACTAAACTGTTTGCGTTTTAATTGTATGGGTGATTCATTTCAGTTACATATTGATATCAGTATTTCAACAGGCTCTCACCATTATATACACATTAAAGGTTGTTTGTAATTATCTTCTCACTTTGACCAATAGTTTGATTTCTTTCATTTGTTTTAGAGCGGAGTAGGCAGAGCGCTCGGGAGTGTCGTGCTCGAAAGAAGCTCCGCTACCAATATCTAGAAGAGCTCGTCACCGACAGGGAGAAGGCTGTGCTGGCTCTTAGGAAGGAATTAGAAAAGGTGCCAATCTTATTACTTTTTAATGACATGATTCTATTTCATTAAAATATATGCAATTCTGAATAATTTAATTGTCAAGGAAAACCTGTTCCTGAAGGTTTAAGAAATTTAGATCTCAAAATGTATTTTTGGCTTAACTAAATAAGAAGATAAGAAATACCAAAAATTAATATTAATATTTTTTTGACATTTGAGCTGATTGCCATTGTGCTGAATATTTAAAAAAATGCTCACATTTAATAAGCTTGATGAGAATCTGTTTTTGGATCCCAACTTCGCCATTATTCATTTTTCTATCATGACTTAATGTTGATAAGATGTAATTGTCAGTTTTTTTTACAATGTTCTTTTTTATTATAGTATCAAATGTGGGCCAGAGATCTGGACGAAGGAAGAGTACCGGAAGGCATGCAATCGCTTTTGGAAGAGATGGGTGTACTTAAGCAGGAGTGATTTGTTGTACAAAACCGTTGGCGAGTGCTACTACTGTCCATCCTTAGCAAATCATTACGAAACATTTTATCATACATTCTCTTTCTTCACCAACACCTTCAAAAGACACTGGAATCCATTGAATCAAAATTTTCTTTACGCTTACGTTGATTGATTTGATACCATCACAAAAATGATTTCGAATGAAATAATTTTCGAGAATGTTGTGTAGAAATTATTTGTGTAACTGTCCAAGTCTGGTTTAGTCTTGGATAAATAATTTTCTTACTCATACAACCTCATTATAAATGACCTCATGTAAAAATTAGAATAACTAAAAATGTAAAATAGTATTTATTATTTATGTTAAGTTGATTTGGATTACATTAGACTACTTTGATCATTTGTCGATCTTAACTTTCAATGCAGAAATTTGATTTTATTTGATGATGATTTTGGCATTCATTGCTAGCAAACTGGGGACCATTTGAAAGAACACCTTCAGAAATTCATCTGCAGTTGTGTAAAACCTAATTGACATCATGTGTCACGATCAACCCAAAGTCATTCATTCTGTAAACATGCATGTTCATTATAATTTAATTGACATAAATTTTTACATTATTTTTATTTAACAAAAATGTTTAATGGTGAACTGTAAAATTCAGTTGATTTTTTCATTGTGAAATGAATAATTAAAAAAAACTTTATCTTTGGTTAAGAGCTGTCCTAATTGTTTGTATGAGCAACTTTACTACCCATTAATTCATTATTTGACATTTATAATACATAAAATATATTAAGTATAATTTTCTGTCATCAAACTGATTCCTAACGTTTCTGTTATAATGTTAGTCGAATTCTTCAATGACGGATTTTTATTTGAGTAAGTTTTTATTACCTAGATATAAGAGAGTGATTTTTTATGCTTTAATTTGTGAATGATATTGTAATTAATTTAATTATGTTAATGTGTATTTATGTTAAATACAAAATATTTTTCTATACATATGTCTTTAATTACTTCTCCTTTGATTACTTGATCCTTCTTGTCCTTGGATTGAATTATCTGAAATATTTGGTTTGTAGTTTGTGTTAATTTTTTAAAGAGTTGCACTGTGTTAGTTTGTTACACCTTAGGGTCTTTTGGAATACAAATTTTGGATAGAGCTTTAGCATTATATATAATAAGCATTACTTCTGATTTAAGTTTTTCCATTTCAATGTAGACTAGATGACAAATTTATGAAATAAAAAAAAAAATATATGGTGAATTGTATGTGACACACTCAATCATATATTTGTAACCATGATGGTGAATCTTCCTGAAGACTGAAACTATATATTGTAAGTTAAGGTATCGGTAGAATTGATTCTTATCTGAATAATCGAAACAATAATCGAGTAGAAATTGAACCACAAACTAAATCGATTCATTTAGTTTGATTAAGCTGTACCCTCTATTAATGGAAATTGCAACTCAGTATCGTGTAGAAATCTGTTGAAACTTAATAATAAATTTGTATAGGTGGCAGTATATTGATGTCTAATTTTATTTTGAATAAAATTAAATATACATACTAAAATAATAAATTCATTCAAAAATATATGCCATTTTTTTATTACACATATCGGTAATAAATTAATATAGAAGAGTTATTAGATTAGAAAACATGAAGTGGTCCGAGAAGACTGTAAATAAAAATAAATAGTGACCAAGTGTGAATATAATAGTATATATAAATAGTGAATAAGTGAAATTATATTCTGAAAATTATATGAGAAGAAAAATAAATTTATAAGATTTTTTTTAATGCCACGACAGTCTTTGGATCTTGGCCGTATTGTAAATTACAATTTATTCAAGATTAAAAACCTTTATATAGAATAAATTAAAAATAAATAATCCTAAAAAATGCTTACCATGAACAGATACATTGACTTCTTCTAGATATTTTATTGCATAAAAAGTAGTTTTTAGCGAATGGAATTTGTTTAATACACCTTTCGATTAAAAAATATTGACGTGACATATTACAACGTGAGATAAATATATTGCGGGAATTTTTTTTAATTCACTTCCATTTCCTAAGCCAAGATTGTTGGCAAGTTGATGACCGATGTATATCAAACGGAAATATATTATTGGTTCCAATTCTATTTCAAAAATCAAACTTAATGGAAAAGTGTTTAGAAAATACATTATTGATTTGAAAATTATGAAATCTTGCCCATCGTCTGACGTGACAAAAACTGTTTGGTGTAAGATTTCAAATTATTACAATAAAATCTTAGAAAATTACATAAAGATCTACTAGATTGGATGCAGACCCCAACGACACGATGAATAATTATTCCACGTAAAAATATGATCGCGTATTTTTAACAAGCTTATGTCAAAATGATAAAGTAGATTAAATATCACTTTTAAAAGAAATTTAACACATAGAATCTTCCATGTAATTAAATATAAAATGTAAAGTATTATATACGCATGAATACCATCACTCGTATTTAGCCTTAATTCAGAAATTTTAAAATGTAATAAAAGAATATAAAAGTTAAACAATAAATGCGATTAATCAAATAATAGTTTAATTAAATACGCTTTTTGGTATAACTGTTGCATTGCTTAATTTCGTTAATTTAATATACTTACACATTTTTAGGAACCAACCCGTACATTTATGAAGTCTTCTAACAACAAAAGCATAATACAAATTCAAACTAGACAAAATTTTAGGTAAATTAAAAATTGTCACTTGAAATACATTCGATGAATTTGCAATTAATTTTTTATAACTTAGATTTTCAAAGATAAACTCAGAACTTTCGTATTTTTTGCGCGTGTCTACAACAAATACCGAGTTTGCGCTTCGGAAAATTGAAATTCAAAGTACGAACGTTTTTCTAGCCAAATTTCCGGAGTGAAACTAATCTTTAGAAACCTTGTGCAGCTCTTTTAAAATCTATACCGATTTAACGTTTGATTATGATAAATCTATCATACACATAAATACTTAGAAACATAAATCATTTCGCATCTGAAAAAAACCAGAAAGAAATGTGAGTCAATCGTCAACATTCAAGAATTTCTTCAAAATGGCGCTAGACGTTGTTTCTTGGTATTAACAAGATTTCAGATTCTAGTCACGCTTTCATCAACTCTTAATGTGGAGAAAGAGAGAGTGAGAGATGTAGCGTAGGAGAATAGGAGATACAATACTAGCTTCTAATTAACTGCAACATATGTTGCATTGTTCCAACAATACAATGTGTCCGTTGCATACAGTCAAATTTAGTTTTGTATTGTTTAATTTGTGATAAAACGGAATATTTTTCATTTTTATTTTGGAGGAAAATGTAGTTTTTTTTATTTGAATTGAAAACAGTTCTTTGAAAGTCTTTATATCTATTTCTGCATACTTTTCAGCTGAAAACATGTAACACATGAAATCATTGGTTGATCTTCGAATAGGGGAACAAAAAATGAAATCGCTTTTCGGATATTGCTTATGGGTGACCAATAATCAATCGTCTTCAATCATTGTCAATAATTGAACGCAATACCGATCAAAGCTTGATATGCTTATTTTAAGTGGCTATTGAGCCAATTAGTTTTAAAATATTAAAAGAAAGAGAGAAATTCGATTTTCGGTTTTAAAGTTTAATAATAAAAACAGCTTAACACGTGAGGGTCTGAAACATAATTCGCTGTATAAATTAAAAATAATATATGAGAAGTGAGTAAGTAAATCAACTTGTTGAAAACTCACGTCTCAAGTAAAATATTACAGTTTTCTCTTAGTGTTGTGAAAGCTGCTAGTTTTGTATGATTTGTTGCCGAAAAGCTTTTTCTCGTTCGGGAGAGCTTTTGTCTTATACTTTGAAAGTCAGAACTTAAGTCTTCAAAATATTTGATTTTCTGAGTAACTAATTTGAATAAGAATTTTATTAGATGGGCATATTTTTATTAAATGAAATAATACACTGGGAAATTTTGGACATCAAATTATATTGAGGTTTTAATTTTATTTTTCAAAGAATAAAACAATATATATTACTTATAGAATTGAAAATAGATGTGAAAATAATGACAGAGAAAAAAAGAAAAACTATTTTTGTCTCGAGATTTGTTGCTGGATTGTCAGTTATAAATCCATTAAGAATTCCATGTCTTTGAGTCCAATATTGTAAATTGAATATATAAAAAAAAGTAATAAAACTCGATGTTGAAGACTGTAGGAAAAATTAGGACAATATTCATTAAGTTACAATATGGACAACACTTCAATATCATGACATATACTTTAGGGCTTTACAATTGAAATGCTTTACGCCTAGTATGCTTTAAAAAAATTTATTGTGCGCGATTGCCGTATATTCACGAGAACACAAAAATGGTTATGCTTCAGGAATTCTGTTTCCAAGGTGACAAAGAAAATACGTGAAACATGCTTTTCTTCATGAGCAACTTAAAATTATATACCGCAATGGACGTATTTATCTGTAATTCCAAATTCATTTGAATAAGTCGACGTGAGTTCGTCAACACGAAATCTTTCATATATTTCTGGGAAAACCACATGCGAAAATAAGCTTATTTCATCGTATGCATTAAGCTCTTTTGTGTGGAGAATTATGTGAATCGGAGTGTTATGAGCGCAGAACCATTTTGGCGCTAAATTTCACCGCAATTTTGTCTGATATCTAGCAAGCTATAATGGCAGATGGAGAAATATGTAAGATTTGAAAATAAGTCTAACGTTAATTTCGTTTTTTCAAAAAAAAAAAAATCATAACATATTACCGTCATCAGCAACTACGAGATGAGATAGTGTTAAATTATCAAAGATATTGCATTTTGTTTTTAAAATTTAAGAGTTTTTATGATATTTTCGATGGTACATAGATAATCATGATGTATTAAATGTAAAAAATAATTAATTTTTTATCATCTACAGTGTATCTTCGAATCTTGAATAAGTGAACCTTGGCGGGAAGATATTTGCACATTTAAATAAAGAAAATTCATAACTCCTAAATATAGTTATATATAATATTATTAATATTACTTTTCCATTGTTTTATTAGAAAGCCAATATGTATATTGTGCTATAATATGTATGATATATTTCAAAGAAAAAACTGTTTTTGTACATATATTGAATAGATTTTTTTTTTTTGTTTTTATTTTTATTTGGTGATGAAAAAAATATTCATTAATGATTACACGATCAGTCGAACGACCGCACTTTTAATGTTAGAATTTCTCCACAATTTAAGAGTGAAGATTATATTCTGTCACAAAAAGCAAAAGAAAGGTCTGCCGAACTGGACCTGATCATTAAAAAAACTGAAATTTATTGGTTGGATTTCTATCGAACATTGTCGTACGATTTACTGAAATATTAGAATTTCTCGGTTTGCTTTCACGAGTCGTTATAGAACGCTGACAGTGTTGTGCTATATAACAGGTTGGCAACTAAGTAATTGCGGATTTGTTATAGAAAGTCAAAGACAATTTTTTCATGGAACTAAATAACTTTATTCTGTAATGTATTGCCCAATTTAATCAATGACCTTTTGCCATCTTTCAAAAAGCATCATAATCCCATGTTCATAAAACTTCTGGTTTTTATTAGCAAAAAACTGAATCAAGTACGATTTGACATCATCATCATTATTGAACTTTTTACCATTCAAGGAGTTTTGTAAAGATTGAAACAAAAAGTAATCAGATGGTGCAAGGTCAGGACTATATGGTGGATGTGGCAAAACATCCCAACCAAGCTTCAATAATTTTTGCCGAGTGGCCAAAGATGTGTGTGGCCTTGCATTGTCATGATGGAATACAACACCTTTTCGATTTGTCAATTCGGGCCGCTTTTCTTCAACTGCATTGTTTAATTTCGTTAGTTGTTCAATGTAGACATCAGAATTGATCGTTCGGTTGGGTGGTAAGAGTTCAAAGTAGACAATTCTTTTATAATCCCACCAAACTGATAACAAAACCTTCTTTTGATGAATATCAGCTTTTGATGTTGTTTGCGCTGGTTCACCTGGCCTGCTACACGATCCTTTCCTCATGATATTGTTGTAAACAACCCATTTTCGTCACCATATACAGCACATAACTTTTTGTGAGCTTGCGATGCGTTTTTCCCTTTGCGGAAATAAATAAGCAAAATATGACGAAAATGTTCCTTTGATTTTCCATTTTTCAACGAACGCCAAACAAAAACTACGCAACCGATCAAAAAGCTTTTATTACTGATTGACAGCTGAATTTTCAACTATCAACTAAAAATTAAAAATTCAACTGGAGCCATCTATTGAAATCCGTAATAACTTAGTGGCCCACCCAATAGTTATCACGTCCTTTAAAAGCAGTGCCACGGTTTAAATAAAAAAAGTTTGTTTGAAATCTAAACTGTTTTTACAAAGCATATAAAATTAAAAGTCGTTAATTCAAATTTCTATTTTTTTCTGACAGCTATAAAAAAACTACTTAACATATTTATCATTTTTAAAAATGGAATACCAGCACGAAGAAATGTAACGTAGATTTAAATAAAAAACATTCCACCAATAGTGGATGTTTTTGATGGTAAAAAGAAAAATAAAGGAAGAAGCTCGTTTTTTGAAAGCTTACAACTTTTCTGTTACTCAACCGCTAAACGAAGTGTACGTGTGTATATTCGCGCTCATTATTCGTAGAGACCATACAGTAAATATAATTTGAGTGAGCTGTATTATATAATTATAGGTCACAAAGGAGAGGATGATTGTCTATGAGAGAGAGTTAAGCGAAAAAGAGCGCGTAGATATATATGACAAATGAATGAATTATAATGGTGTGAGATTAATTATGATAAATGATTACGTACTTGACTAAAAAAGATTCATCCAAAAAAATTACAGCCCAAAAACAATATTTTTTTCAAACTTTATTTCAAGTTCTATGGGTCTCATTATATAACAAAAATAGTTAACAGAAAATACAAACAATCAAAATGAATTTTATACGAAATTTGAATAGTGCCTTTTGAACGATACTACAAATTTTTTGAGGTTAATACATGTTTTATGTTTATATAAAACGCATGTGTATTTATTCAGATTACAAGAATTCTAGAATTTGTTATTCTTAAATTTTTAAAATTTGTAAATTTAGAGTTGATTTATAATTAGTGTGTAGGTAGGGGTGGCTTGGGGATTTTTTCAAAATGTTTTGAATATAGAAACATAGGAGGAATTAATAAATAACTTTTTTCTTCAATTTTCTTTTTCCTGAGAATATTTCCTGTGACATAATTAAAGATAGACAGATTTTTATGTGAATTTTTTGCTCTACAATAGCGATGATAAAAAATGAACTTCGAAAATAGTTGAGTCAGAACAAACCGTCTTGTATGCGAGCGATGTGCTACAGTGTTCCAGACCGAAGAAAGCAAATTATTTTGGAACTTTTCCAACCAACCTTGCAGAAAAGGGATTTTTTTGTTGAATGATGATTGAAAAATCGATTTCTAAAATATGAACTTACTGAGGAATGACATGATCAAAAAAATGTTGCGTATTTTTAAATGGGGTTTTTTCCAAATTTCCTTTATTAATCCGAAAAAAAAGAATGTGTTATATTTTAACAAAAAGTAATTAAATGTTTTTAATTATATCTGGGTATACATGTATAAATTTAGTCATACATGTCTTGATACGTAGCTTGATAGTCAATAAAACTCTTAATTTGACAGTTGAAATCTCATATTATAAGTAAGAATTAATTTTTGATTGAATGTTCATTTTAAATCGATTTTAATATGAAAAAAATAAAATAAAATCTATCCTTTCGGAAATGTGAAACCGCTGTGTGAGCAAATATAAGATTTTATAATATATGTCTTTTATGGTATCGACCGAAGGTGCTTGATGGAATTTCAATATCAAATTTGAATTGTTAAAATTTTGTACGATTCTTCTGACATGTACTTCTTCTGACATGATTCTTTGTACGACAGTTCTGTTGCATATAATGCCTGTAGATGCCGAATGGCGAAACCTGGGTCGTTAGTGACAACACATGTGGAATAGTACAAAGTTGTAACAATTAAAATTTAATATATGTCTGTTAAAAGTACTCCAATTTTGACGTTCAGTAGAGGTAAACAAAGATAATAATTATGCAATATATATTTGGTCGAAAAGTCGATTTATACGAAACAAATTGCTTAAAAAATTGACAATCGATACGATATGTCTAAAATCGTTTACGTGAAATGCTAGGCGTCATTTTTATAAGAAATAAATTATCTAAAAAAATGAATCCATCCATCTACGTCGCTGGTATTATTAATCTAAAACGATCAATAGTCTATAACCAATAAAGGCAATGCATAAAAAAATAAACACGTACAGTAATCCTTCAATATACATAAAATCCTTTTTGCTTAGGGGCAGATGAAAAATGTTATGAGAAAACTTTTTTTTATTTTAGATTTAGCTTTGACTCAAAGATCAAACGATAGCGAAAAAGGTAATAAATTTAAAATACGGATATAGGCTCCGAATTTTAAATATCGATAAAAATAAGGTTTGCATATCAAAAAAAAAAACACGGATAACATTTAATTTTGTTTAAATATTTTATGTCTATTTATCAGTAATGGAAGGCATAACGTAAAAAATACATAATTTTTTTCAGTAAGTCGAAAATTTTGTCTCCCAAAATATTTTAGGCAGCAATTTTTCCCAATACTAGGTTTAACCAAATAAAAATCTTAAATTGAATTTACTAATACTTCTTTTGTAAATACACGCATATGCCTTTAAATATATAATATGACCATATATTGTGTTAACTGCTACTTTTCGGAGGGAAGATATTACATTTAAGCAATAAAACAAAACTTTTACTAATATTGTCATAATTTAATATTATTATGATCAGAATGTATTATAATATTTAATTTTATATCGGATGATATGTTCCTTGCGAAATATTAAAAAAAAAACAAAAATTGCGAAATATTAAAAAAAAATTATTATCAGTGGGATATTTGACAGCTTTTAGTCTAGTTAGGTTTACTGTCAAAATTCTTTAAAAATCACATTTTTTATATATTAAATCCGATCTTGAAAATTCGTTGGTAAAGACAATTATCATCGGTGATTTGTGAAACTCTCAAAATATTTAATAGGTTAACTATTAAGAAACTAAAATTTTTAATTTAAATATAACTAATTTTGCTGTTGCTAAAATAGTCGCAAGCTTTTTCAAATATCTAATCGCCTACTGAGAAACAAGTTTCGTATTATTTTAACATATCTGTGTATATGAAAATCAATGTGTGTGGGTGTGTGCGTTTGTCTTTTATGCACTACAACATCATTCATTGGATCGATATGACACTTTACAATTTATTGAGTACACTCCCTCAAAGGTTTCTGGCATACCACCCCTCCAAAAAATCTACATATAATCTAATCTTCTTCTTTCTTATGTATAAAAAAATCAATGTAAGTGTGTTTATTTATTTAGTAAATACACGTTACAAAAAAATACAGATAATAAGTTTGCAGCTTTTGCAACGTCAACATATTTAAACATTTGGGTGTTGTTTTTCAGTATGCATTCCATCATTCATCCGATCGATATAAAACTTTACAAACATTTGAGTACACTTGCGCAAATTTTTCTAGCATACCACTTCCTCCTCAACCTCTCAAAATAGTAAATAAATAAAATTAAAAAGACACTGTTAACAATTAAATTGTTTGTTATCATAACGAGTTTCTTTGAATAACCTTACACTGAGATCGCATCAACGGACGATGCGTCAGCTAGTATTATTTATAAGACATGCTCTTTGGCGAGTTTGAAAAATCAGTCATAAAGCGACAGACGTTTCAATAAAATGGTAAATAAATGTCTAATGCCAATAAAAAAAAAAACATTGATTTATAATATATGTGTTTGATATTCAAAGGTGATTGTCCTTAGAATAGCTTTTAAGACAAAAATTTCAATGGAGATTTCTGGAAAATAATTATGTGACTCCTCTTGTAAACTTGAAATTGAAATGAAAATGAAGCACTCAAAGATGAAACGTGATCTTTCTACTTTATAAAAAGTATTTTAAATAAACGTATCATTGAAATTTGATATTTCCATTCAAAAAGAATTTTGAAGTAAGATCGAAGTTAGAATATTTTTTAGGTAATCGTTTTATTTTAAATAATAAATACCACATTTTTTAGTACTAATTTCCACAATATATTTTTTGATCAGGACCGGTTTCGCTCATCGCGAGCATTATCAACTGATGGAATACAAGTAGTCAAGTAGCATGTTCACTATTGCGGGGGGCCGAGGACACTTTTAGTGCCCTCCTTACCCTTTCGTTTGTGGTATGTTGTGGTTAAAAAAAATATTTTTTTTTCGCTCAGAACGGTCCGGGTCAGACGAGCGAAGCTGGAAGATGAAGGTCTCAGTCGTGCGTTGGAGAGGTCTTGGTGTGTGAGTGCGATGTGACGTCTACTAATTTTCGCCTCCTGCTGTCCGGAGCCGTAGGCTGTCACCATACAGGTGATTAGGGTGGGCTAGTGTGGTCTTTGAGGTGGATGGGAGAGGGTCTAAGGCGGTTTCAGTTTTAAGACATGATGGGGTCTTTCGTAATCGGATGGGGCGTCAATGTCAAGCGCTTCTAAGCATGATTTGATTGTCGGATTTGTATGATTTTCACAATCGCTGTAGAACTTTGTCGACAGTCTCTGGACGTGGTCATGAATGGACTCTATTTTAAGATCGCGGCGGATTGTAGAACCGCGGACGTACCACGGGGCGTCCACGATTGTACGTAGAATCTTGTTTTGCGCTGTTTGCAATTAATCCGTGCGAAATTTTCCCACGTGACCCCATATCGGGGCCGCGTAGGTCATGATCGGCCTGGATATCGCGGTGTAAAGGAGCAGTTTGCTTTTTAAGGCGAGTGTGCTCCTTCTGCCTATCATCGGGTATAACCGTCCCGTGATTTGGGAGACCTGGCGTATTTTTGCATCGATATGCTTTTTAAAAGTCAGCTTATGGTCTAACGTGAGTCCCAAGTATTTGATCGACTTGGCCCACTCGATCTCGGTACCTAGCAGTTTTATATTCTGAGTTTTAAGACAATGACGGTTATTTCTCTGGTTGAAATTAACCGCCGTGCTTTTGTCTGGGTGGATTTTTATCCTCCAATCGCGACACCAGGCGGCAATGTTGTTGCTCGCTTTTTCTACGAGTAGAGCGGATCTATTTCTATTAGCTGACCGGGCTAGTATTGCTGTATCGTCGGAGTATTGCGCGACGATAGTCTGTGAGGTTGCGCAGGGAATCGGTATGTCATGTGTGTAGAGATTGTACAGTAATGGAGATAACGCACCCCCCTGGGGAACGCCGGCTTGCGGGGTTCGAGGGGTGGAGTATACGCCGTTTAGTTTGACGTGGAATTGTCTATCAGAGAGGTAGGAGTTCAGTAATTTCAGCATCGGGAAGTCAAGTCCGACTTCTGCTAATTTTACTACGAGTCCTCCCTTCCATACCTTATCGAAGGCCTTCTCGATGTCGAGGAACAGTCCCGACGTGAACTGTTTTCTGCAGAAACCGTCTTTGCAGAAATCAACTATCTGGAGTAGTTGATGGTTGGTGGAGTGACCTGCTCTGAAACCGTGTTGCTCATCCGGGATGAGATTTTTCTTCAGAGCAGTCTCCTCGAGTCTTAATTTAATGACGCGTTCTAGAAGTTTGCCCATTGACGGGAGCAGACTGATCGGCCTGTAGCTATCGGGGATTTCATGGTCCTTGCCCGGTTTGGGAAGGAGTATGACGTTTGTGATTTTCCAGGAGTTTGGAAAATATTGGGCCTCCAGGCAGGCGTTGAAGATTCGCTTGAGCGTTTCGAACCCCTTCTCGGGAAGGTGTTTAAGCGCTCTGGAATCGATCTCGTCGATGCCTGGGGCTTTTTTGTTTTCAAGTCGTTTAATGCGACTCTCTATCTCTGCCGTTGTTGCGGGTTCGATAGGTGTGCTCTTTAGGGGGGAAGGTGGAGTGTCAGTCCAGTACTTGTCGTATTTCGACTCGACCTGTACCACGCGGTCTCTGAGCGCGTGTTCGGACTAGTCGATCGCGTGGGGAGAGAACTGATTGACGAGGGAGTCTGCGAAGAGCTCCGCTTTGTCTTCCATCGTGTAAACGGAACCGTTGGGCCCGTGAAGCGGGCGCACCGGATTGGGGTCACGTCTGAGCAGTTCGCTGAGCAGCCAGTACGGTTGTTCCCCTTTCGCGAGATCTTCGATGTAGGCGTTAAAGGTTTACTTCCGGTGTTCCTTCAGCGCCAATCTGACCTCGGCCGTGAGTCGGTTTTTAAGCGTTCTCGCGACCGGGTTGGCGTGGTTTTGTCATTCCTTTCTGGCTCTGTTTTTGTCCCTTATCAGGTTCTTAATCCGATTGGGTAGGTCTGGTCTGTGTCCGTCCGCGGCGACGGGCGTGGATGCGGCCTCTTTCGCGGATTGTATTGTATCCGTGAAATAATCAACGGCTCTGTCGATGGAAGACGGGTCCGAAATGTTATCAGGGACTTGTATGTTTTCTCCGATTTGTGTCTCGAAGTCTTCCCAGGACGTCCGGGTCCTGGTTTTTGTCGGTATGTTGGCCAGCGGATCAATTGGGTCCGCCATATACATGAGGACCGGCCTGTGATCCGAATTGAGCTCTTGTACCACAGTGACGCGAGGTGTGTGATAGGAGCCTTTCAAAATGGCAAAGTCTGTGATATCCGCGGTTCCGGTGGCCGCGTGATAAATGGTGGGCTCGAAGGGAGCTGCTATGGTCGAGAATGTATCTGTCGCGAATTTGTAAATTAGTTTACCTCGCGCGTTTGTCAGTCTGCTGTTCGAAGCAGAGTGCATGGCGTTAAAATCGCCCGCGAAAACGGTCGCGGTGATTGTGGGGTCTATCAGATTTGCCAGATCTGATTCCGTCAGTTTGCGTTGGTGCGCGCAGTAGACGGAGATTATTTTGATTTTACCCGAGTTTTTTGTATTTAGTACGATCGCGGTTAACTATTTACGATAGAGATGTGCGTGCGGTCGCGGGATACGAACAGTGGTCGAGGTTTTTTTTAACAAAAATGGCGGTGTCACCGCATTTGCCGTTTAACCTGTCATCGCGGTATGTCAGGTAGTTCGGTATACTAAAACGGTTCGCGGGTTTCAGGTTCGTTTCGCTGACAAGAGAAATGTCAACGTCGTGACTCGAAAGGAACTGTACAATCTCTAGTTTATCAACAGTTAGCCTTAGGTTTGCGTTCCAAAAGGCAAACTGAAAGGAAGTGGGTTTTACCGGCTTACACATTGTAGTTGAATGCGTTAGTCTGTAGTACCGTGGCGGTTTCGCGGAGAGCAGCTTGGCAATTGGCTAGGACGGATCTTACTCTGTCCAGTTCTGCCAGCATGGCGAGTTCGCGTGGCGAGTAGGGGCTAGAGTGCGGATTGGCGAAGTGGTTGGGAGTCGGAGCGGGGTGGCTCACCTGTCTGGATTTTGCTTTTTTGGTCCTGAGACGTTTGGCGTCAACTTTGGCGTAGCTGTGTTGAGTCTGGTCTGGCTGGTTTTGCGGCTTGTCGTTCGATTGTATGTTGGTGGCGAGAGTTGTCGTCTTAGTTGTCGTTTGACGGGCGATGATTGGTCGGGGGGTCGGTTGCGGGGCTGTCGTGGCGGCCGGGGCTTCTACCACTTTCCAGGGTGGCAGGGGCCAGGCGCGGGCTATGAAAGATGCCCTTTAGAATACAGTCTACAAACAAGTCTATTTATACAAAACAAAAATATCATTTGAATTACAGGTAGCAGGTGTACAAAACCATGGGTTCAAGAACTAGGAAACAATTTACATAAAATCATACAATATTGATACAAATAAAGTAAATTAGTATAAAAAATAAATGTTCACAATCACTTATTAAGAATTACAAATACAATCATGGTATATCAATAATCCATTAGGAGCTCTGACCAATCAATAAGGAAGTAAGGAGTGGGAAATTTTAATGACGAAAATAACCCACACTTACTACTTAATGGAACAAAATAAATTAAAATATAAGAATTTTAATGATAGTCAATTAAAGATGCATCGATGAGATGGGAAGATATAGTCAGTCAGGGGCGTTCCAATATTTTCTGTAAAAAATAAAGTAAAAGGAGGCAATACCATTTTTCAAAAAAAAAAAAACTTTAAAATTATATTTATATGAAATATATATTTATTAATCTAATTTAATGAGTTGCTACCTTTAACACAAATTAATTTTTTGTTTTGTATAAATAGACTTGTTTGTAGATTGTATTCTAACGGGTCGGTTATACCCGATGATAGGCAGAAGGAGCACACTTGCCTTAAAAAGCAAACTGCTCTTTTCCACCGCGATATCCAGACCGATCATGACCTACGCGTGCCCAATATGGGGACACGTAGGAAAAGTTCACACGGATAAATTGCAAATTGCGCAAAACAAGATATTACGTACAATCGTGGACGCCCCGTGGTACGTCCGCGGTTCTACATTACATCGCGATCTTAATATAGAGTCAATTCATGACCACGTCCATCGACTGTCGACAAAGTTCTACAGCGATTGTGAAAAACACACGAATCCAACGATCAAATCATGCATAGAAGCGTTCGACATTGACGCCCCATCCGATTACACAAGACCTCGTCATGTCTTAAAACTGAAACCACCCTAGATCCTCTCCCTCCCACAACACAGATCACCGTCGCCCCTACTCACATGTCTGGTGTCCGTCTACGGTTCCGGGCAGCAGGAAGCGAAAACAGAACCCCCTTGGACCATGATACTTCGCCGCCGAGACCTTTTTTTGGATTGTAGAGAATCACTGTATATTTTATGTATTTGGTTTATATAGAATCCATGTTTTTGTTTAACTGGTGTTGCCCATAATGCCCTAAAAGAGATCGAAAGAGCGTCACGCAAAAAATCTAGCGTAACGCTTTTTAAAAAAAAAATAAGAGGATCCACACAAAAAAAAACCAACACAAAACACCAGCGACGAAAGGGAAAGAAGGGCGTAAAACGCGCCCTTAATCCCCATTGTAGTGTAATACGATAGTAGTAGTAGTTGTATTCTATCAGTTGATAATGCTCGCGATGAGCGAAACCGGTCCTGATCAAAAAATATTATGTGGAAATAAGTACTAAAAATGTGTTTTTATTACACGGTGAAAAAATAGCAATGTATTTTAGTTCTACAAAGTTATTTTTAACAAATATAGCTGATAGCTATTTCGGCTCACGCCATCGTCAGAACTATCTGTGTGTTTTTATTATTTAAAATATCGTGCCTTTCCATCAAGAAGTGACAGTTAACACCTAAAAAGTAATCGTTTTATAATTTTGTGTATGATATTTGAGTTTCTTTGATTTGCATGTCATCATTTCAATTTATTTATATACTTTCATAGCAACGGCGAACATTGTTTGAATGATTTTAATGTTTGAATAAGGTTATTTTTATAAAAATGTAATATTTTTTCTTAATTTGATATAATATATAGAGTAGAATTCGCATTTTGATTCTTTCTGTTTGATATTTGGATACTGGGGATAATTTATCCGTGATATTTTTCTCTTCGAATTGATCTTGAAGTGTTTAACATGTTTCTTATTATTATAAAATGGCGCTAGGGGCCGTTCAGGTCCATGGCCGACTGCACAACCTCTCTCCAGGCATCTCTGTCGAGCGCTCTTTCTCTCCAGTTGACTATCCCCAGCCTCTCAACATCCTTTTGAATGTTATCCGCCCATCTCCGTCGAGGGCGACCGAGAGGTCGGGTGCCAGCTGGTGTTCCTTCATAAGTCTTATGGAGAGCTCTAGACTTCTCAGATCGTACAACGTGACCCGCCCATCTGAGCCTTCTCGACCTCAAGACATTAATGATTCTTGGTTTGTATCGGTCGAAGAGCTCAGCGTTCGTACGAATGCGCCACTGGTGGTTTTCATTAACGGGTCCAAGTATTCTCCGGAGGATTCTGTTTTCAAATACTTGGAGGGCCTTTTCTTGTTTTTCTGTTAAACCCCAGGTTTCACATCCATACATGACTATCGGCTTAATGATCACGTTGTACACCCGGCACTTGGTTTTACATGTTTCTTGTTGAGTTAATTAAAAGATACTCCAGCACCGACTGTTTCATAAATGAATTCAACAGTTTAAAGTATCAAAAATTTGTACCCATCTAAGTATTTTTTACAAACACGATCGGACTTCGCCTTTAGGAATATTCAGGCAATTTACCGGTTAACCGGTAAATGGCCCACATTGCACCAGCGGTA
Organism: Himalopsyche japonica; assembly: GCA_028555115.1. Taxonomy (NCBI): domain Eukaryota; kingdom Metazoa; phylum Arthropoda; class Insecta; order Trichoptera; family Rhyacophilidae; genus Himalopsyche; species Himalopsyche japonica. The sequence continues at coordinate 435,301 of JAHFWJ010000534.1, read as the reverse complement.
ATTACCGGTAAATGAAAAATTTGCCGGTTTTTACCGGAAACGTTTTTCTCGCGAATTAATGCCAGATACAGGCATATTATAACGAATTTTTATTATGATATATGCATGAGGGAGTGAGAAGTTTATTTTCAATTCCGACAACATTTATAAAGAGTTTTTTACTGCTGCTGAGAAAATTCGTATTTAGGTACATATTCAACTATGTTTTCATTATACCAAAGCAAATAGCGATTTATTAATAAACTGTATGATCCAATACATTGTTTTTTTTAAATTTTATTTTAATTATAAATTTATATTCATAGATAAAATTTATGCATACATGTATAAAATATTGTATATATACTGGATAAACTAATAGTTTAGCGTATGAACTTCTTGCAGGCAGGTAAACCAAATATTTCATAGTCGTAATTTTAATTAATCAATATATGTGTGGCAAATAATAAGTTATCCGATTTACTTAAAGAAGTACATTTAAAACATACATATATTCACAAGAAACATATTTAAAGTATATTTAATGACATTACTATTCACCTGAATTGTATTTTAAATTATTTATGTTTCAATCCAGGATACCATTTTTAGTGAAAGTAGCCTTTTTACAGTACATCTTTTTATTTTTTTCATTTACTGGTAGATCACCGGTAAGCCGGTAAGAGGTGAAATTATTAACCGTTTACCGGTTATTGAAATTTGACGGTAAATTGCAATCCAATGTTAAATAACACTTGTCGTTGGCTATATGTTTTATATTGTAGCATGGTGATCATACATATGATTGGAAAAAACGCTCCTGATCATATATATTGTATATTGTGAAAATAGGACTAAAAGTTAGTGTTTATAATATAATAAAATTAAATTTTTGTATGACATCTTTATAAACAATACACACAGTTATCATAATCATACAATAAATTATTATCAACCATTATTAAAATGCGATTGAATGATTTGAAACTTATTTTTAATCGGTGTGTTACGGTGAGATTTAATATCAGGTGACGTAATATATGTAAAATTATTTATTGCGAGTCAGTTATATTGCTTAAGTGTGATAGAATGCACTAAGATGTCGAAATGCGAAACCCGGGTCGTGAGTAACAAAACATGTGAAAAGTTTCAACATTTCAAATACGATATTGAAAAACCATTATGCACCCTCATTCGATATAGTAGATTCTTACATCTTTGTTAATCTTAAAAACAACATGCCAAAAATGGCTTATTTATCGTGTTCTTCGTCATAATATTAGATTTTTATCTGTTGTTGAATTGAAAGATGACGAACTGTTTTACAAATCAAGCCTAGTTTAAAAGATTTAAATGTATTACAAAAAATTCAATTTTTCCTCGTTCAAATTCAAAAAATAAACATTTAAATAATAGCCGAAGTAATAAAGCATTCCTACTAAATTATGATAAATTAAAAAGTTACATCTTATTATTAAAAGGTAATTATAAAAAAATCAAGTCATAATATATATTTTGATTAATTTGGAATTTGCCATGAAATGTTACTCATCGAAGTGGAATTCGATCAAAATGAACAATGAAGTTTTAATATAAAGCCAATTTCGAATTTCAAACAAACGCGTAATTATATTTGAAACAGGATACTGTTTTACCAATAGACAATGTATATTTACTTCAAATTAAAAAAAATGTTTGTTATGTTCAATGACTACAATATTATTATGCATTTTATCTAATTTATGGGAAAAATAACATAAATTAACTAATGTTAATTCATTTGGGCATTCTACTTATATTATATATTTTATTTTTTCGATGACAGGGGATCATATATTGCAGATTTGAATTAGTAGCAGAATTTTTTCTACTAATACTGCTATATATTCATTTGAAACTTGTAATAAAATCAAGGCCACAGCTGAAAATCTCTGATTGACTTGTGTTGTGTTCATATCTGAAGAAATAATAATAATAATTCAATGTTAAATATGAGAATTGAAATAGATAATATTATAGATGGCGCAATAGGTCGCTGTACCTGTATGGCTATTGACTATACTACTGAAACGGTCGAGTTTATCTCGGAGTCTATGCCAAGTAGAAATCGTCCCACTGTATTCAAAATTAATTTAGATGTTTTCATTATGATGTTAAGGAATTAGAGCAGCGTTAGTAAGGGAATAACGCTCCAAGTAATTCGGATGACTTTCATTATGACACGTAGGATTATGCGAACCTGCGTTTGGTCATCTGAAAGAGTTCGCGGGATACAGTTCTAAAGACTACAGAACATAGTTTGACTGTTATTGGCAACGGCACATGAGTACGTGGTAAAGTCACATAACATGCTGGGTTGATAGTATAAGCATAATACGTAACAACTTCTCCTGCTGAGCTAATTGCAAACGGTAGTGAAATTTTGACAGAACACGTGCATCGGTTTTGCGAACCGTAGAAATGGGTTAAAATTATCAACATGAAATATATATTATGTCAAAAACGGAAAGTAGTATAATATATAAAATATTTAACAGTAAAAAAACATTTACAATTTTGTCTGTACGTTACTTAAGTTTTCACGCGTAGAAGTATATTTAAACTAGCGATTAGAAATAATGATATGAATTTACTGAATGTATTATATATTAAGTATCACTAATAATCACGGACAAAACTTTGTGGGTGTTAAATGAGCTACTCACAACTCTCCACTTTCAACTTTTCAAATTATTATTTATTGATGATATATTTTGGTGGCGTCAGATGAATACGGTCCATAGCGGTATTTTGAACAATTAACATTACTGCTAATTGAAGGATTATAATTTGAGGTACGCTTAACGTGGCCATTTATTTTATTTCCCAAAACCGAACCACTTTTAGTTTTATGTTAAAGTAATTGTTTTAATAAAAAAAACCTCCATGGTTTTTATTTAACATTGAGAGAAAAATATGTGAGCATATGTATATGTACGTAGTAAAATTTTGAATGGATATTTTTTTATAGTCAGGTATAGTATATGGCAGTGGTCGGTATCCTACTACCCGTGGGTAATTGAATTACGCACCAAGAAAATATGATGTTTTTTAATATTATATAAAATTATTTATTCATTGAAAATACCAATAATTAAAAAAATTTAAATCAAGGTTGCCACTAAAAAAAATATTGTTTTATATATGTTTGTTTTATAAGATAAATTTATATTTACACATAAATACATTCATATATTTCATTTTATGATGGTACAATTGCTTTTTAAGTTTTAATTTTTTTTAACTTTTACCCACTTTGAAATTTGAAATTTTTTATCCAGTCTCTCAAAAGATTGCCGACCATTGCTCCATGGTGATATTGTCAACTTTCAAAATAAGTTTGCACCAATATAATGCCAAATCTAAATATTGCCAGTGTAAAATAAAGAAAATTTGATATATGTCATGTACAATGTATAAAGCAAGAATGTATAAATCTATAATCCAGATGTAGCATAAATCGCTTTTGGCGGGAATTGATGTTATTGGGCGTGTTATTGCGGTGATATAGTATCAAACAATTCATAATGGATTGTCGCGCTGAAATGCTATCAATGCCAATAATCCTGCTTCTAGTTATATTCAAACGAATCGTCCACTTTTGTTCCTTTGACGCGATTTAAACCAAACAATGTCATATCAAATGTTTTAGTTGTTCCATTCTAGTGTATGTAATATGTCAAACGATGTCGTTCGATTGTTTTTATAAATGTATAAAAAATCATTGAATGTTCAATTCGTGTTACTAATTTGATTCGTTAAAGAAGTTCAAAATATTCCATATCTAAAAATTTACATTTATTCGCAATATAAGCAGATAAAAATGGATAGCTATAAAAATGTTTCTTTAAGAAAGACATGTTGTATGATCTCAATTATTCGCACATAAATTATGAATTGAGAAATGTATAAAAGCATATTTTTTTGTTGATTTATTTTCAGTCAGTATAAACATACAATGTTTATTCACTTTTAACGTGTAACTGTCTTTTCATGGTGGATTGACATCAAAGAACGAATAAAAAAAACAACACAATAATTTAAGTAGCACTTTCGTGTTTTATAATACTTCTATGACCAGGACCATGACCGATTTCAGTCGCGGTGAATACTATTAATTGATCAATTGATTTTAATTATTGTATTAAATAATGTGTATAAAGTATTAATCAAACGATGTTGCCATTCCTCAAAAAAGTGTCAATCAACACATTTAAATTGATGAAATTGATATGTACGGCTGAATTCTTTGTCAAATTTAAGAAAAATAAATTATAATAAAAAGAAAATTTGCAAGAAGAAAGTTTAAAAAAATCGTTGCTGGAATTTGGAATACAAACAGGCGAAACTCAGAAATGAGCTGACCACGTTTACAAAACGGCTACAGACGTGGAAATATTACAGACATATATTATGATTGTAATTGAATTAGAATTTTTATATTCCTTCATACAAAAGTTTTTCGTGAAATTTTTTCATCAATCATTCTCACATGAATAGATTCAAGAATAATTTTATGCTAAATATTTTGTGTTGTTACATAGGCTCCCAACCTTTTTCGGGTGGCGACCCCTTTTCATAAAATCCATGTGACCCGCGACCCCCATACAATCCAAAAGCATACAAAAAAATATTTTTTTTCGTTGACCGTATAGGTTGGCGACCCTCAGGTTGGGAACTTATGTGTTATTAGATCGTATCTAGTAGCTTTGTACATGCAGCTATGGTACAAATTATGCACTTCATTATCAAAGGCGATAGTAATAAAAATACAGAACTATGCATTCTCAACATAGAATATACAGGAGATACAGTGGGCTAAAGATAACATAGGTAATATTAATTGTGTTTAGATAGGCAATAATCATTTCAAAATAGTCGAAAGCGTATCTACATGCAATACTTAGTTAACTATGGATAATTGAAACGTACTTAGTTAAAATAATGACGGACCAACGTATTTAAAACGTAAAGTACAATTAGCATACTACACAGTCAAATGTTGTGAGATCTTTAAATGTTGTCGAACGCTCTCATGAATTAAGACGATACGATGTTGATAACTTTAGGTTTGGTGAAGTGATGGTAAATTTGATATCGTCACATGAAAATTGTGCGAGATTTAGTATAATATATTTTAACTGTAATAAGCGATCGAAAGTGCTCGGGATATGCAAAAACGGTGCTGTTGATTTTTATACGCAAGTGGTATTAGCACAAAAAATAATATTTGAATTCCCTTTGATATACAATTTGTAATGTTATTGATTCTGAAATAAAAAATGTACACTAAATCAAGAGCAATTCAGAGAGCAAAATTCGCAGTTGCTGATTGGCCGAAATTAATATATTTTTATTATTATAGTGAATTGGATGCAGAATCATTTCATTGTTAACACTTTACGGTCCGCACATTTTCCCTAAATAACTACACCGAAATAGTTTTTTCTAATTTGATATTAGACCCCGTGTATATTCTTCATCCATCTATCGATAAATTTTGAAAGTAAGAATTAAAGTTCATATTAATTTTTGGTAGTATAGCTGCGCGTATCCGAAGACGCCACATTGTGCGTTCCCGGATTGTAACATTTGTCTCAAAAATGACGCCAATGTGGACCGTAAAATGTTTTTTCAACAAACACATGCGACGGTGTGAGTTATACAATATTTTTTGTGTCGTTGGAAACTTCAAATATAATATGTGGTCTATGTAGCAAAGTAAAACAGAATAAGTTATATAAGTTATTGAAAATTGCTTAACGGAACGTTTAATAATGTAGAAGTTGCATCATTTCTTATGAACCTGATTTCACTAATAATCTATAAAATTTTCTGGGATTAGAGCTGGCTGCAAACAAAAAAAAAATGCAACTATAAGTACGAACGTCCAAGAGAGCGGTTTTTTGGGTGTAAGATGTACAATTTGACAGGTTTAAGAAACCATATATATAACAAGGATTTATGATATTTAAAAAACCATTTAACTTGAAATAAATCCATCCACCTTTGTCTGATTCTGCACTGTTTTGGAAACTAGCAATATAAAACATTGAAATTCGTTTTCCGATGCTCAGGAAAGCCAACTTGATAAAATTTGCTAGAACAGCATCGATAACGTATATAAAAGTTAGTCTATTAACTTAACTCTGTTTCAGAATGGCCATTGTTGTGTCAATAACTTTAATTTTAGGTTTAAAATGAGAAGTTTCACGATATCTCAACAGAATCCTACCCAAATCAAGTTAAAGGAAAGTAGGCTGGTATATGACAGACAATAATTCACTTAGCACCGCGAGGAATAGTTTGAATGCATATGCAAATACACAAAATCGGGAATAATAATGTTAGCAAGAGAAATTTACAGCGAGGATAGCGATGGAGTAATTGAAAACGGTGTCCATTCGTAATACTTATTATGTAGAGAGTAACCGGACGTATTTTTGAGAGGCATGTTTGTTAAACTGTTGCTCAGCGATCACATTTATGTGACGTAAATTTATACCAAATTAAATGAAAACAAAAATAACTTTGTTATAATTCAGGCAATTGACACACCCAGTTTCCATATTTTATGCATCAAAAAAGTTCAAATATATATGCTCTAGGTTCCGTATTTTTTCTATATAATTCCTTTTGCATATAAGCGATGTCAGCTGTTTACTACATGTCATTTCTATTGCATCCGTGTGATAGAATACCTGAATATAATGAAAGGTGAAACTCGGGTCGTCAGTGACAACAAATCTGATAGTAATTCCACCAAACACTTGAGTTGATATCGTAAATTAAATTATTCGTGAACGTAGAAGCTATTATTTAAAAAATAAATTGCCATATTCCAAAATTATTTTCCAAAGTAATATAATACATTCACTATTTAATGTTCACTAAGCATTTTGAAAATTCCTACTTCTTATTACTTTTTACACATTGAGACCTATAAAACTTCGACTAATTTTTCGATTCGAAGATTTGGAAAAATATCTCAATGAACAATTTTCTGGATAGGTTAGTTGATCTTTAATTTAATTCACATAAATGAGAAAGATAGGAAAAGACTAATTAAACCATTCTTTAGTTAGCGTCGTGGTATCAATATCGGAGTCGTGTTTTTTAATGACACCAAAGCTCTGCCTAAAACAAACGTTCTTTTAAATATATGGTTAACCATCTTAATTGATCTTCCATAATATGATGCTTTGACAGGTACCGTCAAGACTTCCACTCTACTCGGTTGCTTGACAATTAGTACACTGCTATTCGCTAATTCTGATAAAATGACGCTGTCTTTAACATAAGTTTGTCAATTTTCAAAAATTATGGTCCATTTAATGGGGTAGTTTTTTGATGTTCTTAATATAAAATAGTTTGCAAATAAATACTCATGCATAGAAATAGTTGGACTTAAATAACCTTAGTTGTGCTATGCGCACAGTTTTAGTCGATTGAAAACGCGGTTTTGAACAACAATGACCATTGCGAGAAACTAAACTCAGTTTGCAAAATTTACATGTTGCAATTATTACAATATCCGTACAAACTTGGTGCTGTTTCACGACCAAGGAATAACTCCATTGTGTCGGTTGAATGGTGGATATCAGCAGTATGGTGAACTCAATTGTGACAAGGTAAAATGACATTTTAATTATTTATCCGCATTCACTCCCAATGAGGAGTGTATAAAGTACACCAAAAACTAGTTATATGTATTAATATTGGAAACAACAAATCATTCATTTCAGAGGAATGTCGCTTGGCAAATCACATTGAAATATATATATGTTGCCCTAATAGTGAACTTCTAAAGTTTGTTCAGAAAAATTCGTACAGTACTGTTCCTGAGTACTGTTTTTCCACATTCAATTAAAATGTTTTTCCCTTTGAGAAATTTTTCACATGAAATAACATATTTTTTATAAAACTACCACTTGCATAGAATGGCTATTATAATATGATAGAAATATACATATTTCTAAATAATAAAAACAGATTTTTTTTGTACTATTTGCACAATATATTTTATGATCAGGACCGGTTTCATTCGTCATGAGCGTTATTAAATGATGATGCCGTTCCACCTAGTAACAGTTAACACATTAAAAGTGTCTAAAATATTTTTTTTTCAGAATTTTCGACACACGTTATAGGTATTACTATAACTTTACAATAAATGTTTAATATATGCTCTAAAATTTTCAATATTTTTAATCAACCTAGCATTTAATTATGTCATTTAGTAGCTAAACTACCAAGTGTATGTCAATTCAATCAATTGAACTATGTTATTTAAATAAGATAACTGAAGTTTAATTGAAGAGTACTTATTCAATTGTGAAAAATACAGATAACATTATATTTTATTTTGTGTTATAAAATAAATTTAAGCTTATTGTCTCATATTTACAGTGTTTTTTATTGAGCCATGCAATTTATCATATTTTAATAACCACTGTAAATAAATAAAATGATGATTATCTTAGTAGCAAACTGTAATTTTAGATTCATTGTGAGAAAATTATCAACATTCTCATTCGAACTATAAACGACACTAAAATGTTGAATTTTTCATCTCTGGTTTAAAGAGATGAATCCACGCACATTTTAATTTTATCACTACAATATGTATACGCCAGGCTATCCAAGTAGTCGAGGTTAAAAAAAATATTTTTTGTAACTGATCTCAACATGATCTGATGTCATTTATTTTGATGATATTGTAGATTCTAATTTCAAAATTTGGAGACTACAGTTATAAGACGATGAGATTTTGTTTTATTGTTGCCTATTTTAATATTCACGAAGAATAGCTCGAATTCATTTGTGCACAAAGAGCCTGTTATAATGATAAACATATTCAATCTTGTTGATGCATTTCATTAGGAAAATTTTTTTAACGAGAAAGAAGTGTATTTTTTTAAATCACTATTTTTTTATACTTACAATATACAGAACAACGAATAACATAAGGGTTACAGAAAATTTTGACTTTAAAACAAAAAAAAAATATTTACGAACTTTTCTATTGAAAACGATTTTTGTATTGTTTTTTGTTTTTGAAACTTGTAGAGATTTTCAGGAATTATATTTTATTGTAATACAAAAAAGCTCTCACAAGAAAGCTTTGACACCGTTAATTCTCTTATTTTAAAGTGCTGAAAATCAAACACAATGTAAACAGCCGTCTCAATAGTTGAGACGTTATCAGTCAGAATGTTAAATCATTCTCAAACAGTCATAACATAAAGTGAGTAAGTGTTACTACAGAAAACTCACTTTGCGCTTCGTAACAATGAAAAGTTTTACAATGAAATTTGTACCGGAACTGTTCTTGGCGCTGCTAACTAAAAAGTTTGATCTCGTAAAACTTTGGGCGTTGAAGTTAATAGTGTATTATTTAAACGGAGGTCATTTTAAGTCGTCTCGAGACATCATGGGAATTGAAGAACTGTAGTATTAATATTCCGTCTTTTGTCGAAGATATGAAAATGAATGACCAGGTTTTATGTGGCCGACATAAAAACCATTCGAAAGACTTTAACTGTTTAATATTATTTGAATTTTCGATTATTCGATATTTGAATAAATCTAATCTTTTTTGAAATTCGATAATTTTCATCATTCTGATCATAAAATGTATTAAGGAAATAGTACTAAAACTATTTTATTTTGTTAGTTAAAAAATAAACGCTGTATAAGGTTAGAATAAAAAAAATATATTGAGATAGAAAAAAATTATTATTCATTTTGTTGGACATAATCATAATTTAAATATGAAAAAAAAAATGATTTTTTGGAACAAATAACAAAAGAAATAACATGAACACTTTAATGATTTTATGAATTAAACACGTCCAGTAAAAAAAGTTTTATTTCTCATTATCAATATTAATTAATCATGTTAGTTTTCATACATTTTATCATGATATTCTGTCTTAATATAATTTTCATAAATTATATTAAGACAGAATATTTAATCTAAAATCTAACAATAGACAATACAGTTCTTCTGACGATGCTTCTCAAAGAAGCCATTGAAGAATAGAAATAGAAAGTAGAATGACGAAGTAATGGTAAAATTTTGCATCCAATAATACTAATTTATATATTCATTTGAATATTATATAGAACCACCAGTTTAAAAAAACTGTAATATTTTATATTTCGAAATATATTATATTGATTGACTTGGCATTCACTTGGTAGACCTCCATTATAACACGGTGAAAAAATAGCAATGTATTTTAGTTCTATAAAATTTTGTAGAACTAAAATACATTGCTATTTTTTCACCGTGAAATATATTATATTTGTCAAACAAGTGGCGCACTGGCTTCAGCTAACAGGCCAGACTAGGTATATTTCTATTAAGAAAAAGAATATTGCAAAAAATCCTTTTAAACATCTAAGTTCATAACATAAGTAAATTTAATATTGTTCCATTTATCATATATCCAGATAAAAATAAAAACCATTCATACAGACAGTTTTTTTCTTCAAAAATATCTCATCCCATGTGGTATTGAAAACATTTTTAAAATTTAAAGAATTATTATTGTTGTATGATGCAAACGACTTTTAATATCAAATGATAACGAACAATGTGAGATAAAAATGCATTTTATTAAAAAAAATAATATTTTATTATTACTGTTTCAAATTTCCACAATTCGACCTTGTTACTTAAGCTAAAAACAGAATTTACGAATTTTCAAAGTTCTGTTTTATCATCGTGGAAATCAACGTATTAACTTTTCGATTTCCTGTTCCCCAGAATTCTCTACTTGCAAGTTAGAAAATGTCGATAAAAGAGTGCTAACATTGAATATTCCCTAGGAAGCATCGCTTAATCCGGGTTACTCGTTCGACAACTAGAGATAAGAAGTATCTTAGATATTTAAGATAATGTACCGAGTGGTAAAGATGTTAAGCTTGTTAAATATTTGGTTTCAAGGAAAATTACATATTTGTAGAAAGAATTAAGAATTTTGGAAGATCAGGACTGCTTTCACACATTTTTGAGATGTTCATCTTTACCTGAGGGCGTATTAATACTCTTCGTGGCATTATCCAACTGACTTTCTTTCAGGTATACTCACTTTTGATAGATTAAAAACTCGAAGAGAAATGTATCTAACCACACATTTCTTTCAACTCATCCGAGGCCAAAATGAGAATTCTGCCATCCTTAATAATATCAAATTGTATACTCTGGATTTTTTTAAAAGAAATTGTGGATATGATTTTTTTCTTCTTCTTAAGTGTAGAGCTAGTCTGCCAATGGGATGCCAATGGTAAGATCATTAACAATGTTCAACAGTAATGCTTCGGATGTCGACATATTCCATGTGAACGAAAGTATAATATAATTTTCATGGAACGGAACGGAATATAATTAATTAAATTGTGGAGAAATTCTGGCAATAAAAGTGCGGTCCTTCGACTGATCGTGCAATAATTGATGAGCAATTTTTTACATTGCCAAGTAAAATGACAAAAATGTTTTTTTCTATTTAATACATATACAAAAACAGTTTTTTATTGAAATATATCATATATTTCTAAAACACAATATACATGTTGGCTTTCTAATAAAACAATGGTAAAATAATATTCATAATTTTTCCTATATGATTAAACATCTTAAAGCCAAGGTTCACTTATTCTACATACAAAGATACACTGTAGATAATAAAAAAATCAATATTTTTTTACATCATGATTAATAATCTATGTAACAAATATATGATATATTGTTTGTTCTTCCGAAGTGTAGAACCAGTCTGCCAAAGGGGATTCCAATGGTAAGAGCATTAACAATGTTCAACAGAATTGCTTCCGATGTTGACATATTCCATGTGGACGAAAGTGAGTTCAGGCGAATACTATTTTTTAATGTGTTAAAGTAGATTTTTCACGAGACTGCTTGGTTGACTTTCTTGCTATCCTATATTTGTTTAATTATTTATTTCTTTAATTTCCAACATTAAATGCTTAAATATTTTGACGCTACAAAAGTAATGAACTTGTTATTTGTAATTTTTGTAACGTGTATATATATAAATAAATAAATTTCGAGCATCGACAATTTATCATTGTAATCAATAGAAAATGTTGGCGATGAGCGAAACCGAAATTGTTCATTGTACCTTAAAACTGTATGAAATAGTATTGGGCATTGTGTTTTGTTATTTTATATATGATGCTTTTCCACATAGAACTGACAGTTAACACATTAAAAGAAATAGACGAGTAATTTTGCATTTGTAAACACATTGTGTTAAGATTTATTTTACAAGTCAGATACATTGTTGCGTTTTCATTATATAGATTCTATTGAGATTCTATTTTTGGTCACACGCAATTAAAACTTCAGTCTCTCTTATTTACCAGTATATTATTTTTTCCAGGATCGGCGATAACAATAATGATGTTATTTGATACCATAAAATTTCAAGGGTTTCACATTGATGTAAACACAATTAAAATGTACGTGTTTACACGCGTAGCAATAAATCCATTTCAAACTTTTTTTCGTTGGTGTGAAATTTTAAAATAGAAGCACAAAAATCGAAATAAAAATTATCATCCGACAAAGCATTACTAAATTTGAATTGTTACAACTTTGTACGATCCCACATGTTTTGTCACTAACGACTCGGGTTTCACATTTCGGCATCTTCGGGCATTCTATCACAACAGAACCGACGCATAATATACGGTTAGTATCGTTAATATATCAAAAGTATTTATTACAGGAAAACAAAGACCCCAAAGCAAGAACTAAATAGCAGCTAAAATATATTTAATTATATTGCCGTGATAATAATAAACACAACTGCCTGTGACAGTTTTCATAAACGAATAATCTTGTTAATGAATCATTCTGAGAATGCTGAAAGGCGAAAACCGGGTCATTGGTGACAAAACATGTGGAATTGTACAAAGTTGTAACGATTCAAATTTGATATTGAAACTCCATCAAGCATTTTCAGTCGATATCATAAAACATATTGAATTATTTATTTGAAGATGTTTCCAAAATTCTTAGAAGAAATGACAGAAAAATGTCTTGCTTAATTTGGTCTTTTTTCCCAGCCAAAGTTGTAAAGGAATCTTTTGAAATACACTCTTGATTTTCATTAGAAAGTTTTACATTATTGATAGTAACAATGAATTTCTTTAAATTCATTTATGTTGTTAATTCATTTATGTTGTCATGCCATAGTAGTAAGCCAGTCTTAGCAAGAAGCGATGTGAATTACATGACAGTAAAACAAGCCACATAATGTGAGTTAACTCCTTGATGCGAAATGTAAATTAATTACCGTGGTCTACGGATAGACAGATTGTATTTACAGGGTTAAGCTGTAAGATACACAAACCGGTTTATTTTGCGAAAAACACGATAAGATTAAATGTTAATAGCCTTTTTTTTACATTTTTGCTTCTTTAAAAATAGCTTTCTTTTCTTACAGCCTGGGTGTTAGTTCAATTAGGGAGGGTAATTATAGTCGGTGATCTCACTTCCATTTTTATGCGTATGCAGCCGTTGTTTTACGGCCACCTTACATTTCATACTACTGACAAAAAGGAACGAACCTGCTCTTCATTTTCTCGGCCGAATTCACAGACTGATCCTGAAATAATACAATGTTGTACTCGAAATAGAATAAATAGAAAGAAAAAATAAAATGTGATCTACTAAGCCACTTAGCGTAATTTATATTAAGTATGCTATGTACTGAAAATCTGCCAAAAAGTCTACTCAGCGTTGAATCTAAAGAGGAATCAAGAATACCTCGTTCCCCATATGATGTTGTAAATTTGTCTAATCTCTCAATATTGGTTTTTTTTTTATATCAAGTCAGTTTTATATCGTGCGCTTAAAATAGCGTATGGTGCTATTTTTATGGGGATAGCCGGTAATGCATCTAGTGTTTGGCATTCTAGAGCAAAGATCGGATTTGTAAGGAGACCTTTGCTGAGTGGACAACGAACTGCTCTGATTTCACTCACTAAAGCGTACAGGACTACTTCGACGGATGCCTTACCGGTACTAGCTGGCGTACTACTGTTGGACCTGCACATATAAGTACGCGGTGCAATAACTCTTCTTCTAAAGGGTATTCATACAAATATCGAGGGCGTCCCTCTGACGCCGCCCCTTCTGCAAAATATACCAGACACTCACACTTATCGTTCATTTGTAAAAGAGCTGGCGTATAGAACAGCTTTGGCAGCCTGGCAGACTAGGTGGTCTGCTTCCACAAAAGGTCGCCAAACATATCTTTTCTTCCCAAACGTAACCTGGAGGCTCGAAGTGAAATGCCTTTCACCTGGACACTGGGCTTGCCAATTCACAAACGGCCATGGCAAGTTCAACGGCAAACTATTTGGGCTGGGCAAGTTGGTTGAAAGGCCGGACTGCACTTGTGGACACAACCATCAGGACGCTAATCACGTACTGTGGGACTGCCCCGAGATGATTGCCGAACGAACAGAGCTGTTTGCTGTGGTCCGTCCTCATACGGGTCCAATAGGCCACGCTGACTTAGTATCAACCAAGGCCAACTTTGAGGCATTCGATAAATTGGCAAGATCATACGAGGAACGAGACATTCTCGATTCGTCTTTAGATTCAATGCGTAGCACATTAAACTCTTCCGCCACGGCGGATTTTCAGTACACAGATACACAGGATACCTAATATCACGTAGACTAAGTGGCTGAGCAAGTGACATTTTATTTTTCTTTATTTTTCTTTCTCTTCTTTTAAGCACAATAGTGAATGGTTTAACGATCGGTCCGTGCAGCTCTGTATCGGGCCAAGAATACGAGGAGTAAAATCGATTCTTTTTATTAGTGTTGCGTTATGGAAGGCGGCCGTGTAACAGCAGCTGCATACACATAATGGGTGAAGGTGGGACGACCAAATTATATCAAGTCAGGACCATAACAAAAAGCTCTGCTCGTTTGACATTTGTCTTGATGCAGTCCAACAGTAGCAGATAAGCGTCCTGATGGTTGTCTTTCAACCAACTTGCTTAACCAAAATTGTTATTCGAAAGACAGATGTCATCCCAGCATGCATTTAAATTGAGCTTTTTTATATCGACGTTAAAGCTCTTTTGGCTTGGCATAATGTTAGTGTGTTGCTGTTTTTCTTCATATAATAGAGCATCTATTTAGACGTGTATTATACAATTTAACTAAAATGTATATACGGTGTCATGAACAGAGTGTAAAAACAAAATTCAAAGCTAGATGCTAGCAGTAAGTCAATATGTAAATGATTTTTTTCCTCCATAAAAAAGAATGATATTCAGCTATTATTATATAATAAGAAAGATAGGTGTACTTTAATTTAAAAATTATACATTAAACAAATTAATATTAATCAAATATGGTGAATTGATCAAGTAAATATGATATAGACTATATTTAGTTTACTGATTTACTGATCAAACTTTTGTCGTATTACGGTCTAACCATTCAAAGTGACAGTGTTTACCTCAAATATACACAAATATAATGGGACAGGTAAAACAAATAATACGAAAATAATTTACCTTGAGGTAGAACTAATTAATTTATTGGATGATTGAATTAATTTATTTATCTTCACCTCATTATTCAAGAAATAAAATCGGAGAGAGAAGTCGTACCGAAAATTAACGTAATATGCATAATTAATCTTGTGTCAATCAAAATGATATTAGCATCTGTTGGCACAAAGTATTGTTTTATGGAAAAAAAATGTGAACATCGGCTAATTATTGAACGATCTGTTAAAAATTATATTGTTAAACGATTGTTCACTAAATTGATACAATGGCAATAAGTTTTTGATAAAAGAAAATGAAAAATGTTTTCAAAACAAATTTAGTCAATACAGAACGTCTTTTTCTTATGACATTGTTATGTGTAAATATCGGTTATTGCTTTTGGACACCTCATAATTTGAAAATCGTTAGATCAGTGTTGTCAGCTTACAAAATCACGCGTAGCGATAGCTCTTAGTTTCTAGCCAAGCTTGATTTTTTGCATGTATTTATTTATTTCCATAAAGATTTTTTATACCCACTCACTGCTTAAATGTGTAATTGAGAGATACAAAAGAGATAGTGATTTTCGGCTTTTAAATATGTTTATAAAATAATTTCATTGGCCTCGAACAAAACTGCTTGGTTATCTCTACACTGTTTCCAATTTGGGTGAAATATATATTTTATGTTTAGCTTTTAAAAATATTGAATAACCTTTTAGGTGGGTGTATATCTACAATATAAGATGTCTTGTTGTCTACCGAGATACCAAAAAGTGATCTTTTTATCGCGAAGATCACTTCAATACATTAGGAATAATAAAAAAGGATCATGTTCGTGTCTCAGATTTCATACAAGACGGGTTTGCAAATATTTTGAAACATCAGTATTTTCGTAACAAATATCTTCACTGCTTATCTATCATATTAAGAGCGTTCGAAATTAACCTACTTATATTTCAAAAAATATACCTCATTGCAATTGCACCAGTCAAACTTTTTTTTCAAAGATTTTGTCTTCTATTTTTTTAATATCATACTTTCTTTGTAAAATATTTTCAGAAATCTTACTAAAAATGAGTAAGTATTTTATTACAATAAAGAATGAAGTAATTTTTGAAATCGCGTTTCATTTGAATGAAAGTTTTAAATTTTATTACAAATTTGATATTTTCATATTTCTACCAACAATTATTCGAAAGTACATTGTAAACGACCAGAATCATTCATCTAGTTCATCAATCTAATAGATAATGGTATGATAAAGTTATTTTAAGTTCCTGCCGGTTTATAATGACATAACGATGGCTTAATTAGAAGTGGCGCTTGAAGTGAAACTTTAAAGTTGGTTCGTATGAATTTTGTAATGTTAACTGTTGATATTTTGTGAATGTGACAGAATGAAGATACAATTACTATGAAATTGAAAAATATGAAATTTAAAAAAATGAATGTGGATAATTAATAATAAAAATTGATGTGGTTTTTTATCCGACAAATGTATTACCTGTCTTGATGAATTAAAATCCCAATTAAAACAGATTCCTAAAAAAAAAACCCGCTTTTATAAAAAATCACAATGAAAAAAGTGATTCCAATAAAAATTTTAAAAGTGGATCTATAATCAAAAGCATGTTACAAAACTGAATTTCAAGAAAAATGAGTTTTTTTCATTATTTGTACACAAAATTACTTGCCATTACAGTGTATATATCAAGACCTGCATGTGCATTTTATATAAATTTGTGTACGCTATAGCGTCTATAAATATATATGTCGTATACGACATATATATTTATAAATTTATTGCGCAAAAATAAACTTCAGGTTAAATTTGAACATCCCGATGCTATCCAATTACGCGTATGAAGGACAATCGAAAGATTTCTATTTTTTGTTGGCTTTCTTTTGTCCCACTCTAAGGAGGAGACAAATCAAAATCCTGTCACCGTTATAATGTTTGACATTTGAGGCAAATCATACAGAAGTGCAAACTATTTGAAAGAAACGAGTGACGCAAGACGTTACTTCATATTATATTTAGAGTTATATGAATATTTAAAAATACTCTATGACTATTAAAAATATCATAATTGTCGATGCAGAGCATATTTGGTAATTTAAAAATGGTATGAGATTAACTCTACAAGAAATTTTGTTGTGAATATCCACGAGTTTTTCAATTTACTAAAAAAAAAAAAACATAACGAATCAAAATTATTTTAAAATGCTTGCCGTTAGCTAAACGGGTAAAAAATTTAGAAGGAGTACAAATTTTTATATTTGTATAAATAAAAAGTTTTTCCACCAAGATGTGACAGTTAACACCTTAGAAGTGATCATTAATACTTATGACAATTAATGACCAATTAGTGAAATTTTTTACACTTTTAGCAATAGGAAATACAAGAAAACCAAGAAAAGCTTATAATTTTACATAAATATTTAAAAGTAAAACGTAAAAGCGTCGTTAACTTCTAACATTGCAGAGTATATTGATTTTCACTTCTAGATGCTTCATACCAACTGAAAGCAATAGTGGTATTTAACCTTAGCAAAAAAAAAAGAAAAAACGATAAAAACCTACTGGTATTTTGCGAAACAATATTTATTCTTTCACGTAGGTTAGCCCTTTTCGTAGAATTGTCGGTCCCGTACACCAGTATTACCTCTAAGACGAGTTTTATGAGCTAAACATGCACTTGAGAACAAAAACCCACATTTATTCAAAAAATACAAATTGCCTTGGTAGTTTTGAGGAAAACGTACCTTGCAAAAGACTGACAAGGCTTGCTTGCCTAAATTATAGTTCAACATAAGAAAAACGAGGTATGATTGGTTTCTATTGTTTCATTCAGAATTTTGAAAATTTTGTGTTATTGTGTTAAATTAACAAGCTAGGCCGTTGGAACAGGAGAGAGGATGTGTTGTGTGCCTTTTCTGCACAGCTATATATAGATAAGCGTATGTTAGTTTAAGCATAGCTCTGACGATGGCGTGAGCCGAAATAGCTATCAACTATATTTGCTAAAAATAATTTTGTAGAACTAAAATACATTGCTATTTTTTCACCGTGTTATAAAAACTTGTGTCTCCAATTTAATATATTTTTTTGTTTTTATTGAAATCTATTATTTTTAAAATCATATCCAAAAATAATAAAAGGTTTTTAAATAGATTAACATACAACACATATTTTACAAAATATTCTTATTGATCAGTTAATTAATCTCTTTTTTTTAAAGAGAGCAACGACTAGAATAGTTAGTAATAGCGGTTAGTCAATCTTTCTCGCTGTATACCGTTTTTAGTATCGCATAAGTGAAAGAGAATTTTGGGACATCAAAAACAATCATAAATTCGAAAAATATAATAAATCGGTTGAAATAAGCTGTACGTACTGAAGAATGAAAGACTCGATAAATGTATAAAATATAAATTAAATTCGTGTTAATTCTATAACTGTAAGGGCTTGCTCTATAGTATTTTTGAATGAACTATTAATTTAATTAATTAATAAATTTTAGTACAAATGCATGATTATTGTAAAAAATAACATTTTATCAGTAAAAACTAGGCAAACTTAGAAAGATTAGCTAACTATGTAGCTTTCCTCTTTTTAAATCAAATTATAGCGTATAGTTTATTGATGACCTTTGAGATGTTAAATGTAACTTCTTGGAAAACTTCGTTGGAAAGGCATGATATTTTTAGTAATAAAAACTTAGTATTATTTCTACAATATATTTAATGATCAGTTGATAATGCTCGCGATGAGCGAAAGCGGTTCCGATCATAAAATATATTGTGAAAACAGTACTAAAATGTGTTTTTATTCCGTGAAAAAAAAAAGTATTTGTTTGTGCTACTTTTTCAGGTTTACTAATCTCAACACATCAAGTTGATACGTTCGGGACAAAATACTAACAACGAACTTCTACATTTCGCCTAAATAATCTTAAATGAAAACTCACAACTTTTGTTTTGTTGTCTGGTATTCTGTGAGCAACCCACAAAAGGTAAACAAAAGAAGGAACCATTTTTTTTAAATTATCTTATAATTATGTTAATGCGCCACTTACGTTTTACATTAATTGAAATTTTGTTTGGACTGACTGGTAATTAGGTCGACGGGTATATATAAAACATAGAAAACAAGCTATGTTTTCATAAGCCAGGGCAACTGCAGCAACACTTTGATTTGACTATATATAATTATGGACGGAACGACTGGTTTCGATGTACCATACGATCCAAAATGCAGCTTTTATGAACATTTGTAGTTTTCCTTAATTAAAAAAAATGTATTTAATTCCCTTGAAGCTAGTATTTCGATTCGATTCTCGATTGTCTTTTTGCGCCAATTTTAATTTGCAGAACTCATTTGTTCTCATTTTTAGCTAGATGAATAAAAAACTGTAAAATACATAAAAAGTTAACAACTCCAATATGGTCACAGAAAACTTTTAATTGGACCGCGTTTTGGACACAGTTGAACTACAATATATTACTTTTTTCATACATTCAGTGGAAACTTCTCTTCTGTGTTTCTGATCAAACAACTACTATTTCAGTGCTATATTACAAATGGCGTTAAATAAAAATTGAACAGCCTTAGCCGAGTGATAAAAATCGCTCTCATCGGAATCTAATCACCATTTGTTGTTGTCTTTTTCATTTTATTGTGAAAAAAAGCATCAAGTTATGTGATTTATCCATCAAATTTGTAGTACGGTGTTTAACATTATTTGTCTCAGCAATGATGCTCACAGATCAAAATCCCGGTACTACGATAATTTTTTTAATTGATTTATGAATTTTTGTTCAAGTTTGTGAGCTACTAAAAGAATCTGCCAGTATCCAATATTTAAAAAATTAAATCGGTAATTATAGTTACGGTGAAAAAATAGCAATGAATTTCAATTCTTTTTTTTTCGTTCTACAAAAGAGTTCTTCCAAGTAAATTCAATCGAATAGTTTTAGTGCTAAAATTGCGAAGATTATCAAAACCAATCAGTTCGTTCGATGAATCGACAATCTCATGGCTTAAATTCTTATATTTCATCTCTAGATGTCTGATCGTTACTTGCCAGATTAAAATAAGTAGCTATATATATAGATATATATATATACAACTATTTTTAATTATAGTTGATTATTATTTGCTGTAAAGCCCTGTCAAGAATCACTTAACAACTTAATTAAATTGAGTTAAGAATTGAGTTAATTATATATAATATTATTTTATTATAGATTTAGACGATGCTAACTGTTTATTGTACGTCAGTTCTGTTGCATCCGTGTGATTGAATGCATGAAGATGCCGAAAGCAGAAACCCGAATCGTTAGTGACAAAACATGTGGAATTTGTAACAAATAGAATTTGATATTGAAATTGTATCAAGCACCTTCAGTCGAAATCATAAATTATTCAAAATTATCTATCAATACAATGCTTTCAGTCGTCTCAACAGTTAAGATTTTAGTAGTCTGTGGCTTAAAATAATAGTTGAAGCTCACGTGCATTGAATTGTGGTATGATAATGATATGATAGAGTCATTATTTATAACAGCTGCAAAGACAAGCACGATTCTAGAATAAAACGAACGTGTGATCAAGTTTTTATTTGCTGTTATCAGCACACTGATAAAGAGACATTTTGTTATTTGCATTATTTATACCTGAAAGATATGAAGCTTAAAGTACCTATGTTATTAACAGAGCACGATTAAAAATACATGTCTTCAAATATTTTAGTCTCAGTTAATTAATGTGGATATGTCATATCATCACGTCTAGCGAAACATTATTTTTAATTTATGCTGCCAAGAATACGCATCGTATGTTCAGTTACTTGTATATAATCAATTCGATCAAAACTAACGATCTAACACTAATCCAAAACTTTCATTTTATCTGAACCTTTTCAATATTACTAAACGATAAACTTTATATATTTTTTATTTTACAACAATATGTTAGTACAGTTGTCGTGTTTGATTATATCAGGCTTTTTAAAGGCTTGAATAATATTCAGTAATTTTCAAATGTGGGGTCCTAAAATAGAAAATCGGATGTTCCAAGTCGTAAGGTTCTTACGACCGCGTATTCGAGTAGAAATATTAAAGTTTCATTAATTGATTTATTATTTCATTTATTGTTTCATTTATTATTTATTAATCTGGTCCACCCAATCAATCTTCAAAACGAAAAAAATGGCTAACCCTTTGTCTCTGACATAAATATGTATTTTTATTCTTATCTTTTAAAACGAAATGGGTAGCAATTAAGTAACAAACAATATAAATACGTGTGTCATGATAATTTCATTAGAATTTTATTCTTTCTGTGTTAGGAGCTTACATGGATTTTAAAGATGTCAGTTTTAACGTTATTAATTAAAATGGAAATTTTTCCTGGTTTTACCAATACTTTGATATTTATTCAATGAAAATCTTCTCAAACAATACAGCATCTATTGCGAGTTTATAGAACCATTCATCATTTCCAACATAGCGAAAAAGTTTTATAATTAATATAACCAGTATCACATTTGAAAATTATCTGGTTATCACAAATCTTAGCGTAGACATTTTGTAATCTTTTGCTCCTTTGTATCAATGAAAATTTTTTCATTGTGAGCTAATATTTATTTTCACAAAAGTTTAATTAGTACAAAGTGTTGCATATATATTATATTAACATAACGCAATAAATATTTTTCTATATATTTCAAATGTCACAATTGTTCCCGATATATTGTTTGAGAAGGGCTGACATCGTGATACCTGTGTAAATATGACAGGGATTTGTTTACACCTTCATCATCAAAGAATGAATATGTAACTCGAGGAGATAAGTTGATACTAGTTTCTGTTATTTGTACATCGTGAGGTCGCTTTGAGATTAGGGGAAAATGTGGGAGGAATTGGCCTAGCTGCAAGCAATAGAAGTCGATAAGCTTTGTGCGGGGATAAATAATACTATTTTTGTATACATATTTGTAGAAAAGGAAATCAAAGCAATTCAATTTTTTTTTTCAAAAGCTTGAGATAAACTTACTGAGGATTCATTTAAAGGTATATATTTATTGAATTACTTTCATTGCGAAATCAAACGCTGTTCCTTTAGATGACAATTGAAATGTACATTGGTTTAGATTAAGCTCATATAATTCTCTTCAGAGAAACGTTAGCTATCTCTCAGTTAAGGTATTATTGATGTTCAAGAACTGGACTACTATATATAAGTTGGGTAGTACAAAGTCAGAGTGATATTTTTCCATGTAATATGTGAGTTTTTATTTTATATTGACAAAGCAAACGAAATAAGTCAACACAAAACAAATTTTACAGAAGGAATATTTTTTTCAAAATCGTAGAAAAATATGCATTGGAAAACTCGTAAGTGTACCTAGACTAAATAAATTGGTCATAAATTTGCTTGATCTAAGTTTTAGTTAAATAAGATTCCACAATCAACTTGACTTCAAAATATGTATTAATACATATAATTTTACTGTGAAAATATCAACTAAACCTTAACGATGACAGATAGAAGCTTTCTATCGAATTTTCTCTTTCTGATAATATGGAGATCTTGAATTAAATGGATATATTGTTCAGCGATTGGCGTATACGGTGATGGACCAAATGAAATTCTTAACCAGCTTACTGATAACGTTTCAATTGTTGTGCTGGTAAAATAGAGTGTGTTGATTTGAAATAGTTAAAAATATAATAATAGACAGTGTGAAAGTATCTTTGAAGAAGGTACAAACTATTTTTTGTTATATATTGGTTATTTCGTATATATATTCTCTATAATTTTATTTAACATCAAAACAATAGATTTTTTATAAAAAAATATTTGATTTTGACGTATCCAGTTCGCAGTTCGAAATGTATAGGGTTAAAAAAATTCTCATCAGACTGTAACGCAAGAGAAATAAAGAAATTACATTTTTTTTCAATCAATTGAATCCGAAAAGATGCTCTTAATAGTATGTTTGTTGAAATGCTTACATGTACGTTATTTTGGAATCGACAATGTAATATTTTGACGGAAAAATAATACGCATCACGTCACATCATGTAATTTAATAAAACATATTACTGTTATGAGTTTCGTATATATAAAAAAAAATTTACGGTAATGTACGAAAAACATTATTTTCAGAAATTATAACATACTTTATACAACAATAGGTATGTAAGAATTGAATTGGACGTTTTCACGCAAAGGGCTAGTAAAAAATGCACAAAAAATGTTGATTGTAACGTTTATGTATTTCGTGTAGAATAAACATTTTAAGGATACGAATAAATTTTACATTTTACTTTTACGACAAATCTGGCTGTTACACAGTAGTTTTATAAAGTTTAATTACAAAATACAGTAATATATAAACAGTGAATCAGGATTATTTTAACTCTTAAATATATAGACAAGAAAAAGCTGAAAATTTTTGCGTTGACATCTTGGCTCAAAAAATAGATGCCGTGGTTCATGTATTCCGGCTCAGCAAGCCTCACTTCACCACTGAGCGGTAAATCATCAATCGGAAAAAACTGTGACAATCTCTTATTTCAATTTGGATCGAATGGAAAAAATATGTAAATATTTTGAGATAAATTCATTTGTTTCGAAAATGCATAAAATCTGAATACAAAATTAAAATTGACATGTATAAAAATATGTCGATTCTATAAATATTCCTCCGACTTGGTAATGAACACGCAAGTATCAGTAATGGATATTTCAACACCAGTAGCTTTTCGTTATTTAAAAAAAGCTGCCATAAATAATTCAGCAAAAAAAGGGTTATGAATTCCAAATTCAAACTCTTATCACGAAGTATTTATTATAATAGCTGTATTTACGCCAATCTTCAATCTTTGAAATGGACGCTATTGTTTTTAGTTAAGTAGGTAGTATAAATTATTATTAATATAACATAAACGAATATTCGAGTAAACATTCGTGGAATATAACGGTTAAAAAAGCGTAATGCATTTTTACACTGTGAAAAATACCGACGTATTTTTACATTTTGTTATAATGAAGTTCTACCAAGTAAATGCCAATTCAATGAAATACGTTATGCATTTATTTAGAAATACTACAATTTACGCCAGAACTCAATGTAAAATTCTTTATTTCAGGAAAGTCAATGAAAACCTGGTGTGATCCATCAATCAAGAATGGAAAAGTTTGCTTAAACTTTTTGTAAATCGCACCATGAGTGTAAAACTATAGCAAAAGGCACATTTTTAGATTACGATAGTTTAATGTAAAACAACTGTAAAATGATGTAATGAACTTGATAATGTAAAAGTGAATTAACTGGAAACTCAAAATATTTCATTATCAAGACAGATAATTTGACACGGTGAAAAAAATAGGAATGTATTTAAGTTCTAAAAAAATTATAAGATATATCTATTTCGACTAACGCCTTCAATAGTTCTGATGAGGGTAAGCCGAAATGACTATCAAGTATATATCTTACATTGCCACCAAGTAAATGTCAATTCAATCAACAAATAATTTAGTTTTACAATGAAAAGATTTACATGCATTGTTGACGTAAAACAATTGTATTTGCTCATAGTCCTTTTGCAAAAATATTATTTTTGTATTATTCATTCATCATGAGACTCAATTAAAACATATCATGAATTTTTACTTAAAGAAACTCTTTTTTTTTACTACAAAACGAAAACTTTAAGCCCCGATGTCTCCAAACTAGGTTACGTTGGTTTTATATTGACGATGTAATATATTATAAACGTGCTAGTGACGTCTATATAAGTACGTTTTATTATACATGATCATTTTTAAGTGCAATAAAAACCATTTCAATTGTAATCTAAGCTTTCTAAGCGATCAGAGGAAAAGGTGAGAGATTTTTATTTATTACAATTTGTTAAATCAACCAGAAACATTCAGCTTATAAATATTAAAAGAAATAAAACAAACTATCGAGTACATGCATTTAGTATTTAATATTTTTACAATTTCATTACTCACCATAAGCGAAACCTGTGATCATATTGGTATTTTAAAATTGTGAATATGGTACGCAATGTCGTGTTTTATTATTTAAGTACACTGCCTTTCCACCAAAAGTTATACACCTCAAAAGAATTAAGAAGAATCATAAAAAAATAACATTAATAATGAGATTTTGCTATATTTTACATGTGTCAATACCGGTATTTTCCATTTTCACACCGGTAAGGAACAATTGACGAAAATACCGGGATCTCAGCTTCAGTGATACTGACATTGTAATCCCTGAATGTAATCATTTTTAAGTGCATGCTAACCTCTGCCTATTTCCATGTAATTATGTAAACAAGTAGAAAAAAGGTAAATGGTTCTGGTGATTGGGTATAATTTATTTAATATGAGAACGGACTGTAAATTAATGTGTTGTTGAGAATTATTTAATCACAAAAGTATTTTTAGAGTCAAACCAACATTTTCTTTCCCACATTCTATTTGAATAAATTTATTATTAACGTAGAAAATGTTTTTCTTTAAGGCGTTAAAGTTTATGGTTATAAAAATTAGCGGTATCATTTACTCCCCCTGCTCTATTATCTTTTCGGGATTTAAGCCTTTGATGTAATAGTGAAACACATTAAAGGTGCTAACTGTCAAGTTTTAGACAAAATTTACTAAATGTATGTAAAGGACAACAATGTTTGGTACCGTTTAAACAATTTTAAATTAAAATTATCGGGTCGGCTTTGCTTATTGTAAGCATTATAAAATGATACAATACATATTAAAAGAAGGCAATTAATAATTTTATATGAAACGTCACGGTACATTTTTTTTTGTATTATTTCATTATGATCACGATGAACGGAACCGGCTATAATATTGGAAATATAAAATTGTTTAATAATTAAACATCAAAATGCAACAAAACCTTATTATAATGTAAAATGCAAGCGCGGTATAAGTACTCGATGTGTATTTCATTATAATCAATAGTGCGCTAAATTGCAGAATTGATTTCATTTTCAAATGCAATCGTTATTTTAACAAACGCCAATCAGTCAAAAAATCACATAGCGTTTTTCCGCTTTCCTAGGGAACCCGAGTGACGTCGCGACGGCCGCTATCCGTTTAAGCGATAGGCGTCGTCCACGGGCGCCGTTACTCGACGGACGAGCAGTGTTTCACAGCCTTCGGCGAAGCAAACACAGCATCGTGCGAGCCACTCGGCGACAAACAACCGCAACCTCCGTATGGACCGCGAAAAGTTTTGTTGCGAACTAAGTGATAATAATTTTAAAAATCTCCATTTGATTACATCAATGTTTGCTTAGCATTTAAATCTCTTGATAAGTCCTGAGACGTCTTTTATCTTACTGTTGTGACATATTTAATTGGTAAAGAATTTCAAAATGACAAAACAAAGTGCACAGTTTCATCGAAAGTAATGTAAAAATAATGTTGAATTCAGTTTTCAGTGAATACTTGTGAAGTTGTTTCTGTATTTTTATTCCTAAAGTTTTTATTCGGCTGGAACTTTTTATATAAGGTAAGTTGTAAAATGTTTCATTGAAATTATCAAATGCAAGAAATATTTTCATTTTCTATTTAATAAGTATCCTCAATTAATTATAATCCTTCTTTTTGTAACGGACTGCTATTGTTATTAGTTTCACGGTTAATAGTGTATTATCATTTTAACTAATTGTACCAAAACGTAGTTAAATATATTACAGTAAATTATACAAGCATATTCACTTATAATATTATGAATGAAGTGACCTGAAATGATTTAAAAAAAGCAAACTTTTTCTCTGTTTATCCAACCAAATGAATATTTTCTTTTCTACAACCCAAAACGCGCGATTTATGGTTGATGTTTATGAATATGCACATATATTCCTATCCTTATTCCCGTTGTAATATATTAAAATAATCTTCGACTGATTCTTACAACTGAATTTAAAATTACTCTATGAAAAAAATTCTTTTACGGTATGATTTTAGAAACATTTTTTTTGTTACGAATATAAATTGTTAATTAAATACTGAAAACAATATACCATCTATGTGGCATATAAAAATTAAAATATTTGTGAACCAAGTATGGCCGGCTTGTAGAAAGCAGTATGACATCGTTATATTTATTAAAGTTATATTTATTGGAAAAAATGGTAAATTAAAAAATTAATTGAAAATGGTTTTGTGAAATATGTTAGATTTTCAAGTTTAATATAATTGGAAACTGTTATTACAAAATGGATCATCGCAATATTAACATTTTTGTGAAATTATAAAATATATTATAATATGAGTATACATTGAATATTTCTTAGAGAATTTCTTAAACTAAATATATTTTTTGTAGATAAAAGGCTAGTTGAAATAATACATGAATGTTTTTATTAGAAAACTAATTAAGGCTTTAATATTTTTACGAATATTTTAAGTGAAATATTTCTGGAAACTATCATGATTCTGTGTTTATTATGAATATAAAAATGTTTTCTATAAAAAAATCTTTTTCTTCCCAGTTCTTATCTGATTTAACCTGTGCACTGTAACTGTAAATTTTATTGTCCCTTCTAATTTTTAAGTTATACATATATTTAAACGTTTAAAATTATTATGTTAAAATTAGCTCGTAAAATATTCAACACAGGAAAAAAATCGTATGACATTTTTATCTTCGAAACATGATTTCTTTAGAAACGATAAGATTGAATTGAGTTCAAATGAAAATGATTAATATGATAGTATTTTTATTGAGAGGGTTTGTCTTAATAAATTTATGATAACTTTAACATTGATTGTGATTGCGGAATTAGCCCAATTTTAACGTAGTTGTAATTACTTTTGCATTTATCAATTAAAAAAATTTAAAAAAACACTTAGTTTTCCCAATATGGTTGTTTTCACATAAATCTAACAAAATATGATATAGCTATTTATTGTAATCGTTTCCAACAATATGTCTATAATCTAAGAAAATGAATTGTGTATATTTCTAAAGAAATGGATAAAAAAATAAGTAATTGAAACTAAAAAATAATAATTTATAAATATTATCAAGTATTGGTTAATTTTATATTGAAAAGTAATAAAAACATAAAAGTGACGCTCGTTTTTGAATACTTTCTAGATAAATTCCAAGAATTCAATTCGACTTACAGCTATAAAATAGTTTAAAGTACACTTATCCAAACTTCATGAGCAAGAATGCAGTTAGTTTTTTGTGAAGTTTTCATTTGAAATTCAAATCCTTGTCTGCGCAATTAAGTGAGTGTAAGCTCAACAGAATTGATAGCTCGACAAAGGACTAGCTTACGTTACCTCACAACAAGGCCAAAGCGTCAAGTCAACGTGGTGATTTTGCATCGCTAGCCAACGATATTTGAAGATGATGGGGCGAATGATTAGTGGGGATTATAATTATAATGGTGATTAAACGAAATACGATAAATAAGCATGGTGCGCATTTGGTTGCATAATTTGCGATCATTTTGTACTTTAACAGTGTTATTGAATTAAAACCTTAATAACTTTTCCGATCGACCCATTAAAAAAGTGTGCGTCAAAACTAAAGTGATTCAGTTAATGACTTATTTTTATTCTGATATCCGATGTCAACTGTAATACTGTAAATAATTTTGATGGCCAATCTTCATTACAAAATTAACATCAAGGCTTTAATTCGTTATAAAACCACATTTTTTATATAAAACTCTCTCTGCTAAATATTTAATGTAACACCTTTCAATATGAGAGATTTTTTCCTGAAATATAATACTAACAAACTTACGCATTTAAACGTTCAATAAAATAACTTTAGTTATAATAACATCTGATAAATATTAAATTTATTTTGTTTTACCTCAATGTATTAGAATAGTTGTTTTGTTTGGTTATATAAGTTTCTTTAGAAGATCGTGTGAAATAAATAATTTATGATATCAACTTAAGGTGCTTGATGGTGCTTTGCACATGTGGAAGGGCATAAAGTCTTAACAATTCAAATTTCATATTTAAATTCCATCAAGCACCTTCAGTC
The DNA here is from genome assembly GCA_028555115.1 of Himalopsyche japonica. NCBI lineage: Eukaryota > Metazoa > Arthropoda > Insecta > Trichoptera > Rhyacophilidae > Himalopsyche > Himalopsyche japonica. The sequence continues at coordinate 405,673 of JAHFWJ010000534.1, read as the reverse complement.
AATATCATAAATTATTTCAATAGTTCCAGCAAGGAAAAATTGACTGATATTTATAGTAAATTAGTATTGTGTCAGTTCTGTTGCATCCGTGTGATAGAATGCCTGAAATGTCGAAAGGCGAAATCCGGGTCGATAAAGACAAAACATGTGGAATAGTACAAAGTCTTAACATTTAAAATTTAAAATAAGCAAACTCAATCTTTTGATAATTTTTAGTTTGTTCAATGCACTGAAAGCAGTATTTATTGGGTTTGAAATCTAGAGCGACTATTTCCTCAAATCATTTTGTAGACTACTGTTTGTAATGTATAAAATTTTCTCCCATCTATCTGATTCTTAATTAATTCGTAGGGTGAGCGATTAGATAGCCACAAGATTTTTCTCAGTCTTATTTTTATATGACTAATCTCTATAAAGAGTTTTAAGAGAGATAGACTTATGCAGTATCATTCGGCTATCGTAAGAATTTTTTTAGAAACGTATGCTCCATAAGCTGTGCATATAATACATATTGGGTTAGGACATGACAAAAATAGAAGTAAAGAATTTTAGATATAAGCATAACTATAAGTAATTTATAATATCGACTAAAGGAACTTTTTGGACTTTCAATGTAAAATCGTCAGTTATGTTGCATTCATGTGATAGAATGCCTGAAGACGCCGAAAGGCGAAACCCGGTTCGATATAGACAAAACATGTGGAGTCGTAAAAAGCTTAAGAAAAAATTTGGAAAATATTTTCATGTTCAAATCATATGCTTAAATGAAACTTTTTTTATATCAGTGATCAACTAGAATAAAAATGACTTTAAAGTTACTCTTTAATTAAAATTGAAAAAATCTTTATTTTAAAATCAACTATGCCGGTGATCTATTCCAACCTGATCGTTGACGTGAAAATTTACATGTTTTACCATAAATATCGCAGAATAGAATAATGTGATTGGTACCTCACCGAGACTTAGACCAATATATTAAAACTTCATTCCATTACTACCTATTATTATATTCTATGTCAGTTTTTAATATCAGTAAACATTTAATGGCGTAAGAAAATATGTAATTCAATTAACGACTGATTCAAAATGAAAAAGAAAACAGAATTAAAGCAGATATAACCAGATTAGATGGATCGTTGGCTGGAAAATTTTAATTTCATGCGGTGGGTAGTGAATTAGGAGCTGGAAAAATTGAAACCTGATATGACCTTGTTAACTTAAGTGGTTTTATTATAAGCTTGGTGAAATGTTTTTGTATAGAGGATTAAAGATCAAAAATAATACTGAAAACTGAAGCTGATGTAATCATAATATCGTTTGTTTTTGTTTTTGTTTCCGTTCGAATGGAATAATATTATCTGAAAGCTCTTATTTAATGCATTATTTGTCAATACCATGGAGTTATTTTAGGTTGAATGATACCGTTATAAAAACATCACCCGTTTTAACATGGAGCAGAGGTCTTCTATTCAGACTTATTTGTACCCGTACACTAACAGTGCGCAGTTAGGTTAAACATTTTTTCACTGATTGAATTTTTAAATGGTAAAATAAATATGTAAAAAAATAAAGTTGTAAATATTGTCTCCAATTTACAAATTTCATAGGAAAAAAATGTTAAATATAAGTTAAGTTCATCTACGAATTTTCAAAATTTTGATGAGATAACCGTTGGATTTACCTGTAAATTCATTATATCCTTATTTTTAAAATAATAAAAACATATTTTTTGTACTTATTAGCAAAATATATTTTATTAATTTATTTGGTAAATACACTTTGCAAAAATTACAAATTATATGTTGATCGCTTTTGAAACATCTAAATATTTAATCATATATGATTAGTTTATAATGCTTGCGATAAGCGAAACCGTTCCTGATTATAAAATACATTGTAAAAATAAATTCTAAAAATGTGTTGTTATTATTAAAAATATCATGAATTTCCTATTAAGAAGTAACAGTTTACACTTTACAAGTGATCAGACATATCCTGTAGTTTATGTAATATTGGCTAAATCAACGGGAATAAATATTCCGAGGTAGACGCCACGTTCATAACGGATTATGAAAAACAAAAGCTTACATGCAACAGTAATATTTTTATTGAGAATGCTTATTTTATTGGTAGAAAAAACTTCAAACATAATGCTATATGTTCCGTGTAAAAAAATAAATAATATAGGTAATCCGAGAATTTCGGTCAATAAGGCAAATCAACACCGAGTAAGAGACAAGGTATTTTCGCAAAATAAAACTGTGAAAAACTCAAGCAGAACATAGTCAAAGTGGCCCGAAAACGCTTAAAGCTCAAAGTGAGTGGCGTTGCGAAACCCTCTGTTTCATTGAAAGGCCGGAAGTAGATTAAGGATGCGGCCAGGAACTTAAATAAGATAGCGACGAAATACAGCCTTGTTACTTACCACCCTTGCGTAAAATAAAACAAATGGTTTTATCTGTTTTAATTAATTTGAAAGAGATTTAATTGGAAGACGTGATTAATGATTGTGTTTTAATTTTATTATTTCAATGCTAGCTTTGTATATTAAACGACTTTATAAAAAAACTCGTGGAAATTCGCTTTTGGTAGTTTATGGATTTAAATAAGCTCGATTTGTCTGTTGTGATTTCGATGAAGTCTGCTAACTAAACATTCTTTTTTTTCTGTCCTTAACCGTTTGACAACCATGAAAATAAACGATTGATGCCTCCTAGATATCAAGTGTTTTTGAGCGTCCTAAAAATTCGTAAAAGGTTAATTATAGAATATAGGCAATTTTAAAACGTATATTAAATGAGTTGCATTATGTTTTTCCAGTTTAAATAGTAAGATTTAGTTTAAAAAAATGTCAGAATTGTCACAGCACAAAAACGTTTTTTTTGTTCCATTTAATTATCCAATTTCGCCGGAAAATCAAAACAAATATTTCCAAAAATTATATTATTTCTTCAAGCACGTATTGCCTATTTAGATAAAACCTTTTTCGAACCGGCATTCGAATATCCAATGAATTTGAAACAAGTGGTCATAAATCAAAGTGATAATGTGTATATGTGGGAACGTGTGCTTATATATATAAGCGCGTGTGGCACGCTTGAGAGAATAAATATTTTTATCTAATATACGCTCGACGTATTTGAAAAATACATTTTGACTCATTAAAGATGGATCTACACATATTTATCGAATATTATGTGTATTTCAATGGAAAGAGTTTATGATTTTTAAATTTATCTGACGCCTGTGGCCGCTTGGAATTTAAGTGGTTAAAACAAATCTTAGCAAGAATAATCGGCTTACTGATTCTGCTAACAGTTTCTGTTGATTTAAGTTTTCCTATTTGAGAGCAGATGGGTTAAAATAAATAGTGATATATTACATTACAAATAAAACAACATCAATAGAAACTTTTGAACTTAATCTCCACTTTATTCTACGAATCTCATAGATAATAAAATAGAACTAATCATGTTAGAATATTTTGAGACAATTTGAGAAGTTGACGCAGAAATATTTCTCATCAAGGTGAATTTGAAGGGTTATAATAATTGAATAATAATAGTACGTACTCACGGGCTGTGGAAAATCGTTTTATTTCGTATAATTTAGACCAGTTGTCGGCAACCTCTCTTGACTATAAGCCAAAATGTGACGTTAAAGAAAATGGTTCGTTTTGATGGGTATTTGCGTTTTATAACAGTTTAGTAGTAAAAAATAGTTGAAATTTTACTGAGAAAACTTTTACAACGTAAGCGCTCTCTTCCTTATGAATGACTTTATTGATGCTGAATTTGTGACGTCAAGCAAGTCAATTTCGACGCATACTTTTTTTTTTTTAATTTACTTTAATTTAACATATTATACTAAAAAATAGTATTCACTTTCGTCCACATGGCATATATCGACATGCAAAGCGATACTGTTTGTTAAAAATTTACTTTAATTTAATAAATTTTTTTGATATTTTACACATGAAAATTTTTTTTTGTTGTCTCACTAACTACGCAATTTATGTGTATATTGGTGAAGATGTGGTTTGTTGTCGTAAATTAAAAAAAAGCTTTCTCAATTATCTAAAAAAGAACTGTTTTTTCCGAAACCAGGTAATAATTGCTTAGATAGTTAACACAATAAGCTTTAACTCGAAAAGTCAAAAGCATTTGCGACGTATTTATTATGAGAATCAAATATTTATAAGGTACTACTAAAGATGTGAATCATTATTCAAATTCTTAGTACAGCTCTAATTTTCAAAGTAGAGTAAATTTGTTTTGACGGTTGGAAAAGTGAATTGGATTTAAGAATTTCTCTTCAATTGTATTTATAAGAAATTACTCTGCTATCTTTAAAATGACTTCCAAGGCGTCTAAAGACGGATTTTCAACGAGCAGCGAAAAATAGATTTACAGCAATACAAACTATAAATTTGATTGATTAAATTTGAAGAAGTAAAATGTATTCTTTTAAAAGTGATTGGAGGTATTCTAGGAGTATTAAATATTTCTGTGTGACTGCGCTTCTGTTGTTGATAAATTTTTCAAATCTCTTGATGGAAAACTGTTTTTTTATATATTTTTACGAGACAAATGATTTATTCAATCTCATCATCATGCCGTGCTTACGGTGGAATAAGCTGTCAACGAGTTTTCTCATATCCTCAAATGTCTACCATACCCGCAATTAAAAGACACTGTCTACGACAGACTTACCGTCTTTGATAACGTTACTGAGAATGCGCTCATTCGAAGACTTTAATCCGTAAACGATCATCCAAGTAAGCGAGATCAGAAAAAGCTTCACATTGCGGTTATAAGGTAAAAAGTCAAATCAAACAATTTCTACATGTTTTTTTTTATATTATATATATTTTACGGATGGATTGTACTCTTAATTCATATTTTATTCAATTATTTCTGGGTATACTATTATACTAGAATATTATAAGTTACGATGCACAAATTCTAATACAATTTAATGGTAATTAATTTTTATTAGTTTTATGAACAAAAATATTTTCAGATTTATTAATCATATACTGTGGAATAAATTGCTTATTAAACCGGTCCCATGTTGTGCTTTTTAGATAAATTTAACCACGAATGTTTAAAAAAATATTTCAGTAGTGTTTGTGCTAATCAAACTTGTGAAGATTGCAAGAAAAAATCTGGCTATATTTCAATACAAAAATAGTCGTATCCCTGTTGGTGGTACTACAGTTTTGAGTCTCAATTTTGAATACACTACAATCAAGCGTTTTAACAGTTGAGAGGTTAGCAGAGTCAAAGGGTTAAAAGCATAGGTTTTCGCCCTTCTGATGCTTAAAAGCGAACAAGTTATCATCGCACTTACCCTATCACGTGTACCTCTACCATTTTCGTAAAAGATAAGTTGAGAATCTGAGATACAATCAGTTTTAGTGGAAAAAATATTCTTTTAAATAACATCATAACGAGACTAAACGGTCTTCACGGGAGCAGACAAATATAAAAACAGTCATTTTTTATTTTATATTTAAATAAATTGAGAATCTTCTCACGACAAGAAGATAATTTAATAAAATAATGACTGAATAGTTTATACACTTTTATACAAATGCGAATGTAAAGGTAAGTTGAAATATTGTAGTCTGTACAAGTCTGTACTGGTGGTACATTAGATCTTGGCCTCTTTTGCTTTACCCTAGAGAGCAATGAGCATTACTTATACCGCATCCCTCTTGGTTAGGGTGTGCAATCACGGCATTACCTTTTACTTCCAGGATGTTAAAACCATGATGACAGAGTTGATAAATACATTTATCCATTCTAAAACATAACACCTCCTAGAAATACTACGAATTATTGAAATAATATGTCGTTCAATACACACTGTATATAATACCACATATTGACTGGAGGTGAAATCGGTTTATAACTATGAAAAAATGTTGGGATTAACAAATGCATTTCGTGAATTTCGTAATATCGCAATTTTATTATGATATTACCGAGTACCCGATATGCGTTCCACTGTCACTCAAACAAAATAAACAACATAGGCTTTACTACTCGCTGCAATCGATGGTTTGCAAAATGTCATATAAACCCATAACCTCAAAGTGTAACAGTTTCACAAAGGTAGTACCAATTTAAAATACTTATAGTTCTTGATTACATTCAAAGTAATCGGATTGAGTGAGTACTTGTTAAACAGTTTTTATTCAGTGACATGTTCATTTCAAAACCAAATTTAGTTTATGAACAATTGACGGTATGCATAATGTTATTCTCAAAAAGTGACATGGTTTACAGCTTCGAAAGGGTTTTTGTAATGTATTAAAGCAGGATTTGTCTGAGATCTTGATTGATTTTTGTGTTATACTTTTTAAAAATGTCCAGTGTTACGCTTTATAATTCATTTTTATGTTGCAATAGCAATATAACTATATTTTTTAATGTTTATAGCGTATATATATATTAAATAAATAATCGAAGGAATAAATAATACCGAAAAGCAAAGCCCGGATTGTTAGTGAGAAAACAAGTGGATGTGTGGAGATTGATCGATTCAGATTCGAGAAACTCTAAAATTTTTAGTTAATTTACAATATAAGTCTTAATAGTAACATCAAATTTGTAAATCCAAATATTTCACGTTTTCATGGCGAAACAAGAAATCATGATAGTCCCTATTCTTGATTCACATCAGTAATTGACCCAGTAAAGGAACCCATGTCTATGCCATGTCTTAAAAATTCCGTTGAAAAAGATTGAAATCTTTAATCGCTGGAAAGAAAGAATTTTATCAGAATATCTAAAATATCTTGAATAAGATGTATTTAATATTTTTATGCACAAAAAAAGATTTGGTCTAGCTTTGACGGCTATACCTTTGTGTCCATCTCTGTTATAAAACTAAAGCATATGATCCTCTGACGAAATATGACAAGAGCCATTCTTTTATGACAAATCATTTTTAGTGTACGTAAATGATATTATTAAATTAAAAAAAAAAAAAAAATGATTATAATTTTAACAATAACGTCTTCAAATGCTTGGCGTATGGTGTCCTACTCGAGCATCCCAATTTTTTATTGCTTCGTTTTTCTTATTTATAAACGTAGAGAAAAAAACATCATAGTGATATAGGTAATATTAAACAATAAGAAAACACATCGGTGGATTAAGATAGATAGCTACAAGTACAATAAATCTTTTCAATAGTAAAATTTAATAACTTAATTGATAACTGTCATTTCTTAATAGAAATGTGTGATATTTTCATAAATTATTAATTCTTATTTCTACAATATGTTTTATAATCAAGATCGGTTTCGATGCTCATCGTGAGCACAAAATGTACTGTGAATTTAAGTACTAAGAAACGGTTTCGATGCTCATCTTGAGCACAAAATGTACTGTGAATTTAAGTACTAATGAAACGTGTTTATATTATTTAAATTAATAATTTTAGATACTTTCTGTTATTTTATCATTGACTCAAGCAATGAATAGGCTAAAATGAAAACATTCCTGTCTGTTGGCAATCTTTGATATATCAAGAAAAAAAATTATTTATCAAAAAAAAGCTGAATATGTATAAAATACACACGCCTACGTGTATCATATTTATAACATCACTTTCCATCAATTGCGTAATGTAAAACGTTATGATATCGACTGAAGGTGCTTGATGAAATTTCAATATCAAATTTGAATTGTTACAACTTTGTACGATTCAAAATGTTTTGTTACTAACGACCCGGGGATTAATCAGTTTTGTTACATCCGTGTGATAGAATGAGTAAAGATGCCGAAAGAAGAAACCCGGGTCGTTAGAGAAAAAACACGTGGAATCGTACAAAGTTGAAACAATTTATATTTTGTATAGTTTACCTTTTAAAGCATCAGATAAACTCAACAACGCTTATTCTTTGATATTAATAATTGTTCCAAGTATTTACATATCTGTTGTAGTGAGGATCCATATTAAAAGCGATAGCTTGAAAGTTGGTAGTATTATCCAAATTCTCTAAGCTTAAGACATAATAAAAGGATCGCTTTCAAGTATAACGCTTCGGCGATTTTCTAATGAAAATCTGACCAGCTTTATCGATGAAACATTTCATCATGTAAACGAAAACGAGTGTTTTAAGCTTGTAATAACGTCTAGTGTTATGTCTTTATAACTAATTTGAATTATTAGAAACTGATAAATATTCAATGATTTTTTACAACGTAAAAAGCTTCCGGAACACATGTAATCATAAATCTCTTTACAAAGTAAAATAAAGCCCAAATGTTTATTGAAAGAGATATGAAGAGTATTTTTTATATAATCTTTCATGTGAAAAAAAAAAAAAACGAAACGAATACAAATAAATAAAAACAGATTATTAATAAAAGTAAATTAATATAAGATAGTTTCACTTAGAAGATGTTGATAATGTTTTCTAAAGATTTGTCCGATTGTGCCAATTCCTTTCGTTGCTGTTGCATTCTTTCCTCAATACAAAATAAAAATAATCAGGAAAACTTACAACTCACGATTGAGGTTTAACAATGTTTCATCAGTTAAATATCGATAAGAAATAATGATATAAAAGATAAGTAAAATAAGCTCGGTATAGTAATTTATGTTCTTGATATTAATTATTTCATTATATATATATTATATTAATTTATTTGACAAAATACAAAAATTTTTAAAATTAATTGTCATTCGATATGTTTATTTGGAAAAAAATATTTTTTTTTGTATTCAAAAGCTTTAAAAGGTTCGAAACGATTATTGTCATATACGAATGCCGTTATATGAGAAACTCTAGAATAATGTTATTTAAATCAGAATCATCTCTTTGCCGATTGATAAAACTTTTAACTTTTCTTTAATAACATTTTAATAGTGAATATTTTCATATACAATGCCATAATTTTCAAAATTATTCCAGAGTAACTTTGAATTTTGAGAATTTTTATGTTATAAGCAAAAAATGTTTAAAACAGCAAAAAGTTCAAGGTAAAAAATGATTAATTCAAAAAAAAATTGCAATACGTAAAATGCAAAAATATATTGTAGTAGATGGTAAAACATTTTTTTATATGATGCAGTGGTTACATAGATCATAGTTAAGAAACTCTTGGCTTATTTTTTATGATATCGTTATGAGTCCCGTGACGTTAGAAGCACTCGGTTCATATCCACTTCACATAATCACCGAGTGAACAGGAATTTTATCCTATTCAGTTCCTATAATAAGGAATGCTCCGTTTTTAAGTAAACTACACATTTTGAGTACACAACCTACTTCGTATTCGGTTCTCTTAACGAGCAAAAATATGTTTATGAAAAAGAAAATGAAGGTAAACGAGCTATTGAGCTTACATAACTTTTCAATCTTTTCAGAGAGAAAATGTAACGGAAATAATATTGTATACGAAAAATGCGCTGTAAAAACTCTCGAGGTCCACGGGGGCCATAATTTAAGGCAATGAATGGAAGGTACAGGGTGCTGTGAAGTTTAAGATGAAAAATGCATCTTAAATATATCTTACACATTAGTATTATAAAAGCAAACACGCAATGAAAATAGTATTCAAATTATTATTCGAATTACAAAAAATATACGTTTTTTAAATTTAAATAATTTTTTTTTTCTGCGAATTTCACACTTTAATTTGACAAAACTATTCATATTCACCATTAAAGTTGTGGAATTAAAAGAACGAATAAGTTTTATTGATACTTTTCAATAAAATTTAACAGCTAAAATATTTACAGGGATAGAAAAACTAAGCTGATAGCTATTGTAGAAAAATCTACGCCAAATACATTATGAATTAGGCATATTATTAAAAATCTATTTCAATTTGAAAAACAAACAAAAATTAATAAAACAGCTAACATTTATTATCATCCTTTTTTAGTAGCCGTTTTTCAATAGAATTGACTATATCGATATTAAAAGAATGTTTTGTAGCGAATCACTCCATGAACGTCACTTCAGATAACTGAGTAACAAATTCCTCACTGGCTTTCGCCTTTTAAATAAACGTAAGTATAAGATTTTCTTTGAACTCATTTTTTATCATAAAACGTCCTAGCTTCAGTAGAAATCTATTTAAAAGACAATTTTTCATAATTAAATTCAAAATCAATCCAAAATAACTTTTAATAATTAATATCGTCGGCGAAGTTCAAAATGAGTTATATTGGCAATCGAAATTATGAATAAAGGGAGATATACATATTATTGAGTCAATATATTGACCTTCCATTCAATACGAAGACGATTAGCTATACATATTTAAAAAATTGTCACTACTCTGCATGTAACATTTAAAATCTATAACTTCTTTATTCACTTCTATACATTCTGAACCAGGGCTGTGAATTCGTAAATAAAACCACGACTCCCCGAGTCCAAATCTGACATTAAGCAACAACAAGAGTCCGACTAAAAAAAGTTTTTTTTCCTAGATTTCCTATTTATGTGCATTAAATTAAAGATATACCATCCAAAACGATAGTTGTACATTGAGATATTTTTCAAAATTGTCTCATCGAAAAAGTTATTCTCGACTCCGAATCTACAGTTCTGCTCTGAAAAAATATACATCACACTAATATCTACAAAAAGGTATCATTAAAAATAATATATTATTAAAATTTTACTTATTATTGTAAGAGAAATTGTGAAAATAAAGATGAGTAATGGTGAATTCTCTGCCTGTGGTCTATATTTAAATATGAGAGAAATGTGGGCAATTTTCATCTAATCCCGCAAAGTGAAAACAATCTTGTCTCTATTTTAGGAAGAAAAACTTGTGACATTTCCTATAATGATAGAAAAAGGCAAAGGAAGGAAAGGTTCACAACCTTACCATTTTTTTTTGCGGAAGGGCTAAAAAAAAGGCCGACGTTTTTCTTAGGATGAATTCTATTTTTCTAAAATTGTCTCTTTTCAGCGAATCTTGAAAATACTTAATGAAGGTAAACTTGGTTACAGCTGTGCTATCAATATCTAACGGAATATCTTTTCACTAGGATTTCAGGAAAAACCAAAAAAAAATATATTTAAATGTATGAAATACATTATTTCCGTACGAATCCCCCGTATAATATATAAAACTGAGACTTGAAAATGTGAATAAAAGCATTCTAAACTATAATATAAAATCAAGGTTTTCATGTGTCAACTGTCACTTTTTGTTGGAAACGCATTATATTTAAATAACAAAAAGATTACAATGTTTCGATCTATTTCTAAATATTTTTTATATTAATATGATCGAGAACAGTCTCGCTTATCACGAGTCAATACAATACAATTTACATTGACTCGCGATAAGCGAAATTAATGAAATCTATTAATTAATATTTAATCAATTAATGAAATTTTTTACCATTCTATATGTTTTGTCACTAACGTTTCGGGTTTTACCTTTCGGCATCTTCAGGCATTATTTCACACGGATGCAACAGAACTAATAGATTTTTTTAAAATATTCAATATAATATACCAACACGGTGAAAAAAAATAGCAATGTATTTTTGTTCTACAAAATTATTTTTCTACCAAGTGAATGCCAATGCAGTCAATAATATACCAATTTATCCTATATTTGAACATATATATATATATATATATACTCGAACTGACCTTACTTTTTATTGAATATTATTATAGAAAGAAAACGAATAGTTCTATAAATTTAACAATTAAATCTGATCTTATCTAAAAAAAAATGTAAGTAAAAATGGTAAATTAGTAAAAATGAAACATTACTGATTGTTAGAAACATTAAAAACACCCTTGTGCTGTTTCCTGAAATTCGCGTTTGGATATATCTCAATAAAGGTCATTTGCGGTTCTTTCTTCGCGAATAAATATTTGAAGAAGTGTTTATTTACGTGGTAGACTTTTTAAACACAGAAAATGAATTCAAAATAACATAAACAGATAGACTAAATCGTCTACGACTGTTTGTATTGAATATTTGATTAGGCCTGCTATGTAATTAATAACTTGTGATTATTTTCGTAGATAAACAATATTATTGGCACTTTATTTCTTACCAAAACAAACTATTGTACGATTATTCGAGGTTTCGTGTGTTTTATTGCAGAGGAATGAAAGCACATACATATTATTAAGCGTCGACAGTTTAAAATATGGATATCGCATATAATAAAAAAATAAGAAACTCACTTGTTCAATTCCTTCAAAATTAAAGCAATTTTCACTTTTTTAATCTCGGGTACGAGCGTCTATTTGGGCATTCCAAAAGTGCGCTGAAAATAAATGTTCAAACATCGAATAATTAAGCCATATGCATATAATACGATTGGAATGATACGTTGAATGGAATTAATTGTTTTTTCATATTTCATTTTGGAAACATTTTAGCAATGGTAAAATATATTGTGTCGTGATTGAGTATTATGAATGGCTATAAAAACAAATAAAATATAATTTATGACATCGGCTGAAGGTGCTTGGTGGAATTTTTTATAAAAAAATTGAATTGTTGAAACTTCGTACGGTTTTATATGTTTTGTTACTAACAACCCGGGTTTCGCCTTTCGGCATCTTTACGCACTCTATCACCAGGATACAATGTAACTGCCACATGTTTTGTCACTGTCGGAACTGATGTCAGTTATGTTGTCGAATGGCGAAATCCGTGTCGTTAGTAACAAAACTTGTGGAAGCGTACAAAATTTCAGCAGTTAAAAAAAAATACAAATAAAATAGATTGACTGATGATTTTTAAAACTTGCGATATCGCCTGATAGCGGCATGATGGAATTTCAATATCGAATTTGAATAGTTGATGCTATGTACATTTAAACATTTTTTTGTCTAACATTAAAATACCTATGTAGTCTCTATATGAAAATGGAAAATGACCCATTTATATTTTAATGATAGTCGATTATTATTTGTTGTAAAACCCTGTCAAGAGAGCCGCATTAACAAGATGGTTAATTAAAATCACAGGCAACTGTGTTAATTATTATTAGATTAATATTGTAAAATTTCTTTTAGCTATAATATACTGCTTGTCTTGGTGTAAGTGTTATCCTGTAATTAATAACTTTAGTATATATTCGATGCTAACTGTTTGTTTTACGCCAGTTCTGCTGCATCCGTGTGATAGAACGCCTGAAAATGCCGAAAGGCGAAACCCGGGTCGTGAGTGAAACAGATTCACAATTCGCTAATCACGTTATTAATGAATCACATAATATAAATTCAATCTCAGCCCCTAAATGTTTGCTTCTTTGTAGTAAGGGTCGGAGAATGACGGCTTTGGAACAGCTGGAAATCAATAGACACCAATTATCACAAAGGATTCTTAACGAACAAACTAACATAATAAGATCGACACTTGTCCAGCCGTTGTACAAAGGGGTGGTCTGATTTGCTTCCAGAAGGACCACTTCCGTCCCACATATAATCTTATTGTCATAGACACTTATTGTTTCATTTAGAATTTTGAAAATTTAGTGTCATTGTGTTAAAGTAACAAGCTAGGCCGTTGGAACAGGAGAGAGGATGTGTTGTGTGCCTTTTCTGCATAGCTATATATAGATAAGCGAATGTTAGTTTAAGCATAGTTCTGACGATGGCGTGAGCCGAAATAGCTATCAACTATATTTGTAAAAATAATTTTGTAGAACTAAAATACATTGCTACTTTTTCACCGTGTTATAATGGAGTTCTACCAAGTGAAAGCCAATTCAATCAATAAATTGCAATTTTATTTTAAGTTACTTGGTTACCATGGGATTAAGTATCAGGTGAGATGATAGTGATTATAATCACAATACAAATAGAATACAGATTTTGACAGAATGATCAGAAACAATTTAACTCATCATCAATCGGTTCAGATAATCTGAAATAAATGTTGCATAGAAATAAACAACGTAAAATATATGCTTTAATGCAATACGTAAAATAATGTATCCTTATGAAATTCTAACCTCGATTTGATATTAAATTAATAAGTTTACTATTTATATGTCTTTGTACTGTTCTGAAATAACAACTTTCGTGTGGACGTTGTTCGCCGCAAAGCTGCACTAAATAATTTATTGATTTCAATAAATTTTATTTCATTCCTGCACAGAAATATTTTACCACTGTACGTCAGGGCTGCCCATAAATCGTGAAGGAAATTGTGCTACAAAAGTTTTATATATTACAATGAAGCTTTTCTTCAATTTGGTGTTACATTGTAAATCTTTATTTTACAGCTGTTAAATCAACAAAACTCAGAGTTCATTTGTTAAAATCGCATGTCGAGACTGTAAATATATTTTTAATTATAAAACTTAATCAGTTTTACTTAGACAGGGGTAAAAAATTATAATTAAAAATCTCTGATATTCATGATTTTTAAGAGAAAAGTTTTTCATAAAATTTAGATTCATTTGTTGAAAAATTATATCTATGATGTAAAGCAAAGACATCGCAACTATTTCGTTGTTTAATTTTAATTGGTAAAAAAAATATTTTTTTTTTACCCTATATACCCCCATCACATTGTTCTTTTTACAACCGAATTAGTGTGGCGCTGAGTGAACCTTTTTTTCTTTGTTGAATTACAACGCATAATTGATTGAATAATAATTTTAAAACCAACATTTTTTCATTAAAACAAAATTGAAAATTCGAAATTTTATGCATAGCCAATGTTTGATGGAAGATTTACTTATTTATGAATTATAACGAGAAAAGTTTTCCTATCGATATGTGAGTGAAGAACTTTCATTGCTGGATGATAGGGATAGATTCAAATATTGCATAATACTATTATATTGTCAATCAAGAAAAAAATATTTTTTTTAATAAATATATACAAAACTTCATAAAGTTAAATTAGAAAATGTGATTTATTGAAATTTTACGTATCAAAATAGTATGAGACAATTTATTCAGGGTCTTCGGAGTCGTGAATATCTTTCTAGCTTTCTTAATAAACTTCACGGGTTTGAGTCTCACTACAAATAATTTATCTTTAAATTATTTTTTTTTCCTAAGCAAAAGATGTTTGTGATGCTCTTCTCACTTATTCGATATTTTAAAATGGGACGTAGCGAGAGTGATAATTAAGAGTATATATTATAGAGTATTATAGAGTGCTAATTACTAGTTCAATGATAGCATTATCTTTTCTATCACTACTCAGTTTGAAAATAAAGAGGTTCGGAAAATGATTAACGAAAAATGATTTAAAAAACTTGTGTTGAGATGCCTTTATTAGGAAGCCATATGCAGTTCGTTGTGAGTAGATATGGTACAAAAAAACCAAAATATTTTCTTATAATTTTAAAGTGTAAATTATTCTTTTTTGCGCTGAGTGAAAAGGTATTTTATTGAAATGATATAATATATTGGTTGTTAGTATTTATACAGATTAATATGTTTAAGATTAGGACCAGTTTCGATCATTGCGAGCATTGTACACTGAATATTATGCATACAAAAGTTAATTATTACCAGGTATACAAAACAAAAGATTCAAAAACTGAGAAAATATTTTACAAGTAATCCAAATCGAAAATACGTTAAGATAACTTCACAAACATAAATAAAAAATAGCAACATCATTTATTACGAACAAAAAATAAAAAAAAATCTAATCGAATAAGTAAACAAGTAATTTTAAGAATCCTATACGTGATATTATAAGTTATCCTTTTCGTGAGATCGGTTCAATGAATCGACAATCTCATGAAGAAAATTCTTATATTTTATCAATAGATTTATAATCGTTACTTGCCAAATTAAAATACGCAGATATTCCATAAAAAACCTATTATATTTAATGATTGTTGATTTTTATTTGTTGTAAAACCCTTTCAAGAATAACTCATTTAACATCATAACTCACACGATTAATCGTTTATGAAATTATCACAGGCAATTCTGTTAATTGTTATTAAATAAATATTATAAAATTTGTTTTAGCTGCCATTAAGTTTTTGCCTTGGGGTCTATGTTTACCTTTAATTAATACCTTTGGTATATAGACGATGCTAACTGCTTATTGTACGTCAGTCCTGTTGTATCCGTGCGAAAGACTGCTTGAAGATGCCGAAAGGTGAAATCCGGGTCGTCAGTGACGAAACATGTGGAATCGTACAAAGTTGTAACTATTCAAATTTGATATTGAAATTCCATCTACCACCTTCAGTCAATATCATTAATTATATAAATATATTAATTTTAAAACAAAAATCTTTAATGACTTAGAAATATTTTTTTTTTTGATATGTAAATTTTATTTCAAACAACCAACGAATGCACTTTAAAGTCGCTCGCGTGATTATTGACATCACAAAGCTATGAACAATTAATTAAATGGCGAAAATAATTTCTTAGAATGAAGTATAATATTACTAACATAAGGTCGAAATAAAATGACTCAAGGTATTGTTGTATATTATATCCGGTGGATAAACTAAGATTCATCATAATATCATAGTATATAATTAAAATGGCGATATTTGATAGTCTCGTTAGCGATTAGAACGTTAGAAGGTCTCACTCTTGATAATAATTCATCTTCTGTGTGTTAAGGAAATTCCCAAGGATGTTTTGCAACCCTTAGTTATTAAATGCCTCGAGTAAGCACGCGCATTTTATGATTGCTCGTTTGAATCAAAAGAGTATAACGGCATGGGAAAACTATGTTTTTAATGTATACGATATATAATAATTTTAAATGGTTTTTAGTTAAGTATACTTAATGTTGGTGTTATTATTTGACAGAAAAATGAAAGCTTATAAGTAAACAAAAAGTCTTATATAGATAGGTATATTCTCATTGAATAAATTCAGAAGTAAATGTAAAATTAATAATTTGTTTCAATTTTTATACACAAAAAAAAATATCGATAATTCAACGCGTAAAAAATGTTTCAAATAAACTTAACATATGTGTTAACAACTAGCGATATTACATTAAAGGCGTTAACTGTATTTTTTTATGGAAAGGTATTATATTAATTAATAAAGCGTAATGTATAGTATTTTCTCAAAATTTTATATCATTACTTACTTGTTAATATTACGACCGGTTCGCTCATGATATAGACCTATTGACAATTCTCGCGATTAAATCGGCAGTGATTTCAAATATATAGAATTGTGGGTGAAATATAAAACTTTTGAATTGTTGAGTCTTTGTAGGATAAACATGTTTTTATCATCAATAGCCCGGTGTCACCTTTCCGCATCTTCATGCATTCGTTCACAAAGATGCAACAGTACAGGACAGCACAAAAGATAGTTGAAGGTATCGAAACGCGAACCATAAAAAGAATACAGTGGCTCTCGAATTTTCGTGGAAAGATTTTTATAATGCATAATTTATTGTAATACATTCTTTGTCAGTGATTCAGTTCTAAGTTGTTTCAAAGATAATTAAAAAAAAATGTACTATCCTCTCAAGACAGCTTTTTGAGAAAAAGTACATATTAAGCTACAAGTGGAAAGCTCAGAATATAACGCATATAGCAATAAAATAGAATACAGGCATTCATAATAGAAACGATAGAGTTGTTTGTAAACACACTTTATTCTTTTATTACAAACAATGATGTAATATGTTTGGTTAATGTGATTGTCTTATTATTTCTTAGCTGCCTTTATGCGTATGAGGGAAATATTTTAATTTGACATTTCTGTTACATAGTGCACATTTAATCCTCAATCCCGATAAGATATTGGTTTTCGAATTCGATGTCTTATACTGGCACGCCCTTGCCGCAACAGAATAAGAAGTAATAAAAACAATCCACACTTGTACGGTACAGTTTAAATTAGATGTTATTTTAGTTTGCGCTGTGCAGGAAGGATTCCGGTATAGAAGCATTCCATTTCCCCGAAGGAGATACCGGAAAAGTGAAACCACAGTGCTTATAAACCTCAGGTGTTTTAATTAAAACAAAGAGGTATTATTCAATTCGCACTAATTTCACATTGAATTATGCGAGAAAAACATTTCGCTCTATGCATTTTGAATTGAAAGACAGATTGTACTTATGGATATGCCAAGAAGACGTTAGTTGTGTTCTGTGATATTATGCGAATGAGCATAAATGCTATCCGTCTTAACATGTACTCGATAGTTTCCATTCTAAAAATGTTACTTTATGACCACACAACTTTAGTTTCTTACTAAATAAACTCGTCTCAAATATTTTATGTTCCCGAACTTATCACACACTTTATTCTTATATTTTTCTTAAGCAGAGAAGTGTATGGTATAAATCGCTTCCACCTAGTTTTGTTTGGACGTCAATCGATACATCTGGAGGAGAATACTTTATTCTATCAATAACATTATTACATAAGACAGCATTAAATCAATTGATGGTGAAACAATGATGGTGGTAAAAATCCACTAGTACAGTAATTGTATCGATGAAATTTTGTTAAAACCACGTCCGTATATACACTTCCGATGGAGTTTATCTCAACAGGAGTTTTTCTACGAGAATAAAATTCTAGTTGTCTAGTTGTTCAGCTATTTTATTTTAAATGGAGTAAGTATAGAAGAATAAGGTAAAGATTATTCATAAAAAATGCAGTCACTTTTCAATTAGGAGTAAAATACAATGGGTAGAACAAATGGTCAATCAAATGAATAATTATTTTAGCGCAAAACCAAAAATCTTCCTTTACTTTAAGCATAAAAATATATATCTGTTTCGGCTGTGGAATGCCTCAAATAGTATTCAGATTAATAAAAAATTGTGCGTACGTTCGATACACCCGAAGAACTTTTCATATGCAAGCTTTAATATACGTTCAAGTACCAAAAAGTATTTATTATATTTTCAAAATTGAAATTGTTCCGCGTTGTTTAACAATATTTTACCAAAAGAGAAAGAGCTTCTGAAATTTTCATGCTAACTTTTAACCGTATGCGTTTCATGAAAATTTTAATGAACGATAGATTTCATTGAAAATGTAATAATAAATCATAGAAAATGTAAACACGTGACATTTTGAAAATATTAAAAATTGGGATGCACTATTATAAGTTTTCATCATTTTTTTATGTAAAGGTAATTTAATTAAAATCAGACGAAAAACTGGTTCTTTGACGTCGGAAGCATATAGAAAATAACGATCCCTTATCGTCTTAAACGAATATATTGAAAAGCACTGGACTGTAGACAGGAAGCTCCGTTCTCATCTTTGATCGGTTCTAGAACAAAAATCTGTGGAAATTCCACGTCTTTCTCACAATTTTGCAATTGTTCCAACAAAACAAAAGAAAAACATCCGTCCATAAGACGGGCTTTATATTGATATTGTACTCTTAACTATGTAGAGAATGGTCTTTTGACACATTTTCTTTGCAACGATTGTACGCTTCAAATGCCACATGATCCGAAAAACTGTCATAAATTTCTTGCCATACGATTTCTCTGTTACAATTTACACATTTATCACGGTCACATACTTTGGAGACAATTTGGGATACATTTTGCTTTTTTTTACATAAAGTGATGTCACAAATTGAAAAAATAAGTCTTTTACAGAAAGTGGCGTTATTTTAATGCTTTCTTATATGACACAGTAAGGAAAAATTGAGGTTTTTGTTTATTATGAAAATAAGCATTTTTTATTTGATTACATGATGTTTCTGGGAATCTGGAAAAAATTAAAAAAAAAACACGAGAACTACAGATTGAAATATGATATAAAAAAATTATTAAAATAGGAAATATTTTAATCTAACAAAGTAATTGCAACACTCAACTCAGTGTTGAAAATCTAAGGTTCACATTTGTTTCAGATCAGAACCAAGTGTCACCTATTTAGCGTATCTATTCTGAATGTAATACTAAGTGATAACGACTCATGGCACTTCAAAAATTAATGTATTTTAGGATTCCAAAATATACAAAGTTTTCGTTGAATATAAAGGGATACAGTGGTTTGACTATGTAAGAAAATTGGATATAAAGAGCAAATAGATCGACCTTGGTATTGGAGAGACTGAATCCTGTTAATACCCTTCTACCAAACAGATTGATCCCATCGCTGCTGTAGGTCGCTGAAAATCGTTTATAGTAGTGCTCCACAACCGATGTGTTGCGGCACATCAGTATGCCATCAGACGATGCTTTATTTGACGTGGCACATGTTGCTAACATAAGGAAAGTAAGGTAATTCGTCTACGCAATAAAATATTTTTGATATGACAAAATCACAGTGAAGCAGAATATTTATTTTTTCGTTGGAATAATGTCATAAATACGTAAAAATTGTACACACACTCTACACAATAAAATCAAAATTAATTACAAAAAAAAAATACACGTTAATAAAGCAAGCTATACAGAAAGACTGAGTTTCAAGAAGTGCGTCAACGGTGAATTTTTCGCGTTTTTATAAATATTTATTGATGGTGTGCCACGTAATTTTGTAAAAAAATGTTGGTGTGCCGTGGAAGACAAAGGTTGCAGAGCACTGGTCTATAGTATGTAATTGATGGAGTCACGGAACACTGGGATAACCAGAAAAGATATGAGAAACAGAAAATCTTTTTTCGAAAAAAAAGAGATTTTTTTTTTTAATTTCAATAATATTTTCTCACATTTATTATACATTTATTTCTCATAAATCGCTCATAATTAAATTTAACTATAGCAACGGCGTGATTATTAAGTAAAAGAAAAAATATACTGCTAGTGTTAACTAAGTGGTTAAAATTATCAGATGACTCGGGTAAAATATTTAGTTTTGACGATGGTGAGCCAAAATAGCTATCAACTATATCCTATAAAAAAATTGTAGAACTAATATAAATTGCTATTTTTCCACCGAATTAAATTATTTAGTTGTTATGTTTTGTGATATGTAACACTGTTTATTTGATAGTAGAATTTTTTTAAATGAGAACGTTTTAACTTATAAGCTAAACAAAACTTATTAATGAATTTATTTATTCGCGTTTTAAAGAGAATATTTTATTGCAACTATTAATAATCAAATGTTCTCTCAAAGTTGAATCAAATGTTAGGAAAACTTTGTAGAATAGAATGCTTACATTTTTGAATAACTTTTCTATTGAAGAGTAAAATTATGATCGACTTTCCTAAACTTCCTTATGAGTACCTTCAGAAGTTTGCTGAGTAGAAATAGGAAAACTTTACTTGATGGAAACGTTATGGTTGCGAGGCCGAAAGAAATGCCTTTTTATTAGCAAACTGCCAAACGGCGAAAACATATTTATCTTTTTACGTGGTTGTGAATAAAACTTGACCAGCAAGTATTATATATATTATATTTTCAAAAAACTGAAATCTAAAAGAAACATAATATTTTGCATAAAACAAAAATCTTCAAGATGTAGTAAATGAGTGTTCAATACATATAAGGTACTTTTAACTGATTAGTAAGACCACGAGAATGAAAGTATAGCGAAGATCTAATTTTGAAAGCTCGTTACAGATATTTGAGCCATTTCGACAATAGTCCCTACATATCATAGAAACTCAAAAAAATGGTTGTGTCAATTAAATTTGTTTGGTGTTTAAAGCAGTACTTATGTTTTTTGATGATGACAGAAACCTAGAATTTTTTCTACTGTGTTAAATAAAAATTCATTAAAAAAACGCAGCTATCCGTAAAAATTGTGATGTCAATTTTTTTTTATTTGTGACCCCACTCAATGACAAAAAAGCAGAATGCATCCCAAATTGTCTCTAAAGTATGTGATCGTGACATATAAATAAGATTGATGGAATAGCCATTTCAGAAATGCATTATACAATCAATATCCTGCTTTGTTTTATAGGACTCTGCGAGTTGCAGCATTAATAATAATTGATTACCTTTTCAATGTTGGTCCGTGACGTTGATATACGGTGAAATAATTGTTAGAAGAATATACAGAGCTCTAAAATTGTTTATTGCTTTAGAGCTAACAAAGTTTAATATATGAAATAAAAAATAGGTTCGTTGAATTTATAAATTGAAGTGATACACAACGAGCTTTTGATTGTTAGGAAACATCTGTTGATTGCTTGTCTTATGGCGTTAATATAATGTTGAAAATTAAAAGTTTTTGTTGGAAAACTTTTTACTAAGCAGAGGAAAAAAGTTGTAAAAGTAACGCTTTTTCAATGTTGATTATAAGGACATTTACTCACAAGAACATCATATCACAGGAGAAGTATTATTTAGTAGTTATTTAAAGCATAATAATACAACACGTATTGGAGTTCATTTGGTATTGAATGAAAATTGGGTTTGGAATTTTTCAATCATTGAAACTGATTTATGATGTTGGCATACCGGTTTCAAATTAAAAGCACTTCACTTAAATAAATTACATAGGAATTTGAATTTTTCGTTGGCATTGCTGTAAATATTTTTTTACTCTCTTTTCCCAAAAACTGTGAAAAAGTGATTATTTTACAAGCAAGAAATTTTAAAGTGGGAGTAAATTACAAAAACGCTCAATGAAAATAGTAAAGTAAGGAGTAAAATTTTCTTTTTGAAAAATGTCAAGCTACGCTTTCTTAAAAAGGTTTAATTAAATTTTGCTGTGATAAATCAAAAGATGAAACATTTTTCGATTCTACCTTTATTGAATTATAAATGTCATTCTGTAATTCATATGTAATTTTTAGACGTCTCTTTACAAAAAAAAATGTTAATTGAAAATATGCCTGTTTGTTAGAGTCATTATGAAAACCTTTGTCATTGAACAGTTTTGATAAATATATGTAGAAAGCATGTTGTTTGTACTACGATTAAAACACGTGATATCTGTCACAGAAACCAACGAAGTTGTGCTATCCACGAGTGCTATCCATAAAGAACAAATAAAAAGCGAGAGAAGAGAAGAAGGAAAAACATTCATTTAAAACCATTATAAAAGAAGCAGTCTATTGAGTGATTGATAAAATTATCGTTTCGTAGAAATATAGAATTTATATGTAATGATAACTTCAGTATAAGAAGAAGAATGCTAGACAAAAATGAAAAGAAAGTAAAATTCGTCAGGGAAAATGTCTCTTTAGAACATTCTCATCAAATCAGATGTGAAAGGTCAATCAATTTTTGGTCTACAATGTTAATATATGTACTCGTATATAGGTGACGATTTTGTGTAGTAACACTTCTCATTATTCAGCATGTGTTCAAGGTTTTTGGTTTCTCAATGATTCCTTTGTACCCGAGTCAAAATAATAATTGACAAAGATTGGCCTCATTGAGGTACGAACATTTTCAAGTTATTTTGAGACTCACAAAAGAAAAAGTGATAAACGGCTTTTGCAAAACGCCCTCCCCCGCAAAACGCAATCAAAAGATCTGCAGAATTTAATCATTTCGTCCGTGTACCGCATTTGAATTAGTCTTTTGAAGCTTGGTCATCCCACAGACTAGCAATTGAATTTTTGGCAAGCCGATCGAAGACAATCTGTTAGGTAATGAAAATTTTACAAAGTGTCTTGAATAAGTCATATTATACTAGCATAAGCTTGGCAAAACAATAAAAATAATAGATTTTGACTCTCAGACAATTCGTTTACACTCGGAAAGTAATCTGAAATCAACAAATATTTAGGGAAAAAATATACTAACACAATAGTTACAATAGAAAATATTTAATTTTTATAACGAAGTTTATTAGTAATTAAACATTTGTGTATTGAGAGAGAACAAAACTAAACTAATCAATCTTGCTACGATTTGTTTTGACGACCGGACGGGTACGAAGAATTTTCGCACATTACAGAAATCGACGTCTCAGAACAGGAATTCGTATATTAATTTATGACACTAACCGAAGCTAATGTTTTTAACTAGTTTGCCAAGGACTAGATTACAAAAATTCATTTAAATAATACTTTAGGATTTTAATAACGTGACATAATTTTAGTTTATAAAAAATCTTCTCATGTAACATTTTGTGTTACGACGGTCAAGTGTGTGATATTGAGAATTGTTGGAAAATTGAGCCGTTTTAGAACATAATAAAACAAATATGAAAAAAATAATACTATGCATGTTTATGTACAAGTAAGATATTATACTAGAGGTATAATATTTATTATAAAACCTACCTTATGAGCCGGTCTAACTGGCCCGTACATATTATGCAATAAGAGGGTGTTTATTTGAATACTGGGGATACTATAACGCGTTAAATTGAAAATATATAATATAATTATTGATTCTGGGAATCGTTTTAAAACAAATTATTCGTTTGAAAATGTGTATTAGTTCTTTGTGGACCGTGTTATTTTAAAACAGTATAGAACATTAGTTGAGTGTGTATAAAACGAATTACAATTGTTTTCTTATGCAAGTTAATGGCAACATATTAGAATTGATTGTTACTAAAATAAACGAAATTAGGTTGGTCAAATTTCGGAATTCGAACAATTTTAATAAAGTTTTGTTTTGTGCTATACCAAAATAAGTCAAAGTTTGATTCTAGAATGAAACCACTTTATAAAGAACGAAGTTCTTCATTTGCGAAAAGTCTGCTCTAAGGCGAGTCAACAATTACTTATTATTCCATCAAATATTTGGTATAAACTTGCTTTGTTTTGCCGTCCAAAAATAATTATATTGTAATTGAGAAGCTTGTTACAAAATTTTCGTCAGGTTAAAATAAGCGGAAAATTTTAATGGAAGGTTTCTTTGTCTTTTTCAAAATATATCAGTGACTTAACACGAAGTGTTTCGAATTTAAAACCTTTTGTTTATTAATCTTAGATGAAATTATTTAAAAAAAGTCAATAATGTTGTGAATTGAAATCACAATTTTTTTTTGTGCGTTTTAGTAATTATGCTTGAAGTCGAAAAATTACATGTTTGGGTCGTTGATGCCAACATTTTCCTTTATTCATACTTTTTGTTCTGGGAAAACATACAAAGTCAAGAAAAAATGAATTTTATTTGATCATGCATGTGTCAAAAGTAAGCGGGAATACAAGAATATCAAAATACGAACGAAAATATATACAGGCAAATTGTTAATTGAACACTATTAAGAAGAATAGAAAACCCGAGTTTTGTGTTCTCATTTTTTTATATAATAATATAATAAATTCGAATTATGAAATGTGATGTAAAAAATTGTTTAATTAAGATAAAAAAAAATCATGCCTAACCTAGAACACAACTGTAATAATAAAATTTATCTATTGTTTTTATTACAAATGATAACATTATTGAGAAAGCGGTTTAAACCGGACACTGTAGTTATTATTGGTTTTTTTTTTTAAATAATAAAAACACATTTTTTTAGTACTTATTTCCACAATATATTTTTTGATCAGGACCGGTTTCGCTCATCGCGAGCATTATCAACTGATAGAATACTTACTTTCTTATTGATTGTTTAGAGCTCCTAATGGATTATTGATTTACGATAATTGTAATTTTAATTCTTAATAAGTGATTGTGAACATTTAATTTTTATACTAATTTACTTTATTTGTATCAATATTGTATAATTTTATGTAAATCGTTTCCTAGTTCTTGTACCCATGGTTTTGTACACCTGCTACCATTAACTCAAACTAATTTTTTGTTTTGTATAAATAGACTTGTTTGTAAATTGTATTCTATCAGTTGATAATGCTCGCGATGAGCGAAACCGGTCCTGATCAAAAAATATATTGTGGAAATAAGTACTAAAAAAATGTGTTTTTATTATTTAAAATATAATGCCTTTCCATCAAGAAGTGACAGTTAACACCTTAAAAGTGGTTATTATTGGTCATAAAGATTTAATATGATGAGTTGGTTGTGCTACAATAGAATCGATTTGTCGTCTTGCGAAGAGTGTGCCAGTGAAGAGATTTTTAAGCAATTGATAAAATATATTCGAAGCTGTTCGTTGTATGTTACGAACTTGCAACACTATTAAAAGGTGTCATTTACAGCTATAAAAAAAGAGTAAAAAACGTTTGGTCGTGGCTATTCATCCATCAATTTATTCCGAGTCATATGGAATAACTAAATTCAAATGGAATGTCAAAAAACTATAGCCAGACAAATATTTAAGACGTAAGAGGAAATAAATTCTTAATTGCATTGTGGTAAATTACAAATCCTATATTACTGTCCATAACTCAATGGTTGCGTGATTGAACGTTTTCAAATAAGCCATTTGCCAACGACATGATATGTCGTCGTTGCCTGAAATATATATTATTAAGAATCTGTAATAACGAACGGCCTTTTAGAGAGAAATATGTCATCTGCTTGCCGTTATTACAAACGCCATATGTTATTTGTAGTGACCTTTGAAAGCTTTTCAGAAAGCCGTGCCAATACTAAGTCTCGGTTGTTTTCGATCCTGCGTCTTATAAAAGAATATTCTGATTAACTTTAATATATATTAAAAGTATTCGAACCAGACTGACAGTTTGAAAACTATTTTAACTATATTAGTGTGAACAGAATAAGATTGTTTAAATAATTCCTTTATATATTTTACGGATTATGTCTGTCAGTTGAAAAAAATTAATGCGTGAAGAATAAAGAAAATCTCCTAACGAATACTGATTGCGTACGTTCAGTGAAATTTTGTTTCCAATTTTTGTCGAGAATCATTCACAATTTGAAATAACATAATTTTAACAATAATAAGATTATTGCATACGAGAAGTTTATAAACAATAGGTCCATAATAAATGATTGTAAAACAAGTAATAAGTAACTATCATTAAAATGAAATTGTGTAATTTGAAACCAAGAGACATCTACTTAATTCAAATTGGTGGGGAATGGTAGAATTAAACATCAGGTGATGTTATATAGGAATTAAATTTATGATATTCGATATTTAAATAAGTCGGTTTATTGAACTTATATCACACGTAAGAGATATAAAAAAGATAATTAAGGAGGTTAAGCTGATACTTAAAAATATACTTTGAATGTAAATGAACTCTGTTTATTTCTATTTTTTTGTTGATAAAATCATCTAAGGTTTCCCATGCTTTAATGCGATAGTTCTTTGGCAAATGTTGGGGTATAAATGTCGGTTTTCAACACACTGCAATTAGCCGTCTTGGCAGTGAAAACGTTAGCACTCAGTAAAAATCGGGCTAGCTCAACGAGATTACTATATTTCCAGCAAAAAAGTAACATACATATTCTTGTTGTTGTGGCTCAAAAGACATTGAGCGTAAGTTGTATGGAATACAGTGATTGTCAATGGCACTCCAAAATATTGCCTTAGTCGCTCCACTAAACCAGTGCCTTAATTCCATTTCGAACAAACTTGAAATTTCACCGTATAGTGTCGATATGCACCCGATTGAGAGCAAACATCAATATAATAGACAACCTATATTTAAACAGAAAATAATAATAAAATAAATATAATTTGTTTTAAAATACACCTACTAAAAAAATCTTTTTTATACTATACTACAAACTATAATTGGACGTTTATGAACGTTACTATTTTACCACATGAAAAATATTTGAAACGATTGAGGGTTAATATTGACATTTATATATATATCCGCTTTGGCATTGGTATTTGAGGCCAATTGTCATTGAAATAGAATCGCGATATCCGGTACAGTACTTGCAGCAAAAGTTGGCATTACATCAAAATATGTTAATTATTTATTAATTATTTACGCACTGTATATAAAATATCGCAATATTAAACTTTGCTGCTAAACTATTACTAAAAACAATTTGAACTTCGAATAGTATCAAAGGTTTCCGTGTTATCACTATAATATCAATTTTTCACGATATTTTTTTATCAGCTGTTGTAGGATTTCTGACACTTCATGCCTTTTGATGCCGGGTTCAATGTTTGCAGTTGCTATTCGCAGAACAGCGCCGAGGTTATTGTTGCTCAAGTTTCTGTGTTGAAACTTGTTCAATTTTAATAGAGAAAACACTTGTTCAGAAATGTAAGTGCTTTCGACATTTGCTCAAAGCGCAGCCTTGTTACGCTAACTGCTCCTAAGGAAGACATTTGTAAAAAATCTGCATTATGTTTTTTATCAGTGACAATAAATATTACATTTCTTTGCTATAAGATAATTATTTCATGTACCTAACATAGAATTTTTGAAGCTTTTTTTTGTTATTTATGATATCGACTGAAGGTGCTTAATGGAATTTCAAAATCGAAATTTGATTCGTTGAAACTTTGAACGATTCCATATGTTTTGTCACTTACAACTTGGGTTTCGCCTTAATGCATCTTAAGGCAATCGATCATACGAATGCAACAAAATTGTCAGTTACACATGTTTTGTTATTGTCAGAACTGACGTCAGTTCTGTTGCATCCGTGTGATAGACTGGCTGAAAATGCTCAAAGGCGAATCCCGGATTGTTAGTGACAAAACAAGTAGAATCGTACAAAATTCAGCAATTCAAATTTGAAGAAGTATAATATTTTTATTTTGGGTCATAGTTTGTTAATCACTATGATTTAAATGGATAATTCCGTCGATAACTAGCAAATTGATTTAAATTTAAATTGTCGGTATTTTACTTTACTCACTTATTAAATTGTTTGATATAAGAAAAAACAATTCATTGATTTTCCGACAGTCATTTTCAAACTGTAGGCGACAGCTTTCGCAGTTTTAGTTTTGCTTTTGGCGTTCGACTCAACCCCCCCCCCCGTTGTGCCTATGTTGGAAGCTGTTATTGCTATCACTTTATTTATTCTATCTTTCTTTGAAAAAATCCGAAGCGCAGATTCATATTTTTCAGTCCAAAAAATACGATTTTATTCCAATTGAAAATTTAATATGATCTTCAATATAAAAAACATCTTGGAAACTTATCAATTATGAATCATTTTTTGATTAATTACTTCATCGTGCTCACGACATGAAAAAAAAATGTGATGTATTTTTCTGAAGAAAATTAAAATATTGCCCAAGTCGGGTCCTGCCAGAATCCGGTGTAAAGATCGGGTCAGTTACAAGCCCGTGTGTCTAATCCGGTTCCTTTCACACCTCGAATAGGTAAACGAGTTTTTTATCCATTCATGTATTATATTTTGCTTCTCAATGTACCATAAGCTTAAGCTTTTAGTAAGAAAAGAATTAAAAAACATCTTAATAATACGTGTGATGTTTATATAACGAAAGCCTTGTACTAACATTGAGCTATCAAGAGTTTATTTACTGTGTCTTGCCCT
This sequence comes from Himalopsyche japonica, assembly GCA_028555115.1. Classification (NCBI taxonomy): domain Eukaryota; kingdom Metazoa; phylum Arthropoda; class Insecta; order Trichoptera; family Rhyacophilidae; genus Himalopsyche; species Himalopsyche japonica. The sequence continues at coordinate 376,500 of JAHFWJ010000534.1, read as the reverse complement.
TCGCTTGTTTTTTTGAATGACTTGAAGACTTGACCATGAGTTTTTGCAGAAGGCTTTTGTACACATTGAGAAATTAAAAAATGTGATTTTTTTATGAAGAAGCATATTAGGAACTGTATAATGACTGCTGGTGTCACTAATGTCACTTAAGTTATCAAAGCCGTTGCAATTGAACAACGCGTAGAGAGATTTTCGTAAAAGTAAATAGAACATGTTTTTCAAACACATCTGATTTCTAGACTTCAAATTATAGAAAATTGAACAAATCAGCAGTTATCATATGTAAAGTGGCCATATTTAGAATCTGGACAGGATACCCGATCATTTTCATGGTCCCGTTTCAGGAATCCTGAAAGATGTTGTCAATATCAAAACTTACGGTTGACAATGTTGCCTTATACGCGCGTGGTACAGCTAGCGATATATTATATGAAAACGATGACTTCATGTTGGCATTATCATTTTTTTTCAAATTACTCAAAACAACGTTTACTAATACATTATAAAATACTTTCTTAATAAGGTCAATTAAGTTGATATTCTCAGTCGTATGACGTTTAGCAATACAAATTTTTCATTTGATTAAATGTAATTATAGACAAAAAAATACATTAGCGAAATAGCCAATGATTTGTCATTTTCTTCAATGAATTATATATGAACGAAAAATATTGAACAAAATTGAAATTTTAAATATAAGAACATAAAAAAGTTATGAAAGCGTTTCGATAGCTTAAACAAATATTGAAGTAAATTTCAAAAAATAAAAATTTCGTGTTACCCTAATCATATAATACAAAAGATAATGGTTGAATAGTTTGAATAAATAATGTTTGTCGAATGAGGTGTGATGCGTATAATGTTATTTTAACTGACAATCGCTAAATAATATGAAAATGTATATTTAATTTTGTATTTTTTCCTTCAATTCAATTGACAATAACCAGATATTTGATATTATTATTTTGATGTTAAAATGTCTACAATAATAAAGATATAATTTTAATTTGTATGATGTCAACTTTTATTGCCACTGCTGTACTTATAGCACCTGCTGCTTGCTAGAGGTAGCGACAATTAACAAACGTAATTGCATTAATTGTTACGAGATGGCGGTGGCTTACCGACTCACTTATCTTCGGGAAGGTCTGAAAGCGTTTAAGCACCCTTAAAGTCATCGGCCTAACCCTATTCCACAATAAAGGTCGTCGAAATAAATGGAATAAAAAGACAAAGAAATAAGAAATATATTTTTTTGCTAAAAAAACGTAAAAATATCAAAATATTTATTTGTAAATGCATTTATTGTAACCCTATTATGATAAATAAAAATTATTAAATAGTTATAATAATATAGAACTGAGGACTTTTGAAATGTTACTTGTCAATTCTTGACGGAGAGGCAAGATATTTTAAATAATAAAAACTTAGTTTTATTAGCAGTTATTTCCAAAATATTGTATATTTTATGATCTTGACCGGATTCTTTCATCGCTCAGTTGATAACGCCAAAGAAACCAGTCATGTTTATAAAATATGTCGTGGAAATAAGTACTTAAAATATGTTTTATAAAAATAATATAAAAAAGTACTAAGCTCTATGCTTTTTTTATATATAGTGTTGTTATATATTGGTATTATTGAAAATTAATCGTTTCGTTTAGTAGGTCTATATACCGTTATGAGGTGTACAAAAATTTTAATTTCCTTACTAAGTTACACAGGTAATATTTTTTGCACACATAAATTTCTACAAATATAGGGAACACTGGTCAGGACTATGATTAAACTAGATTTATAGTCTGTTTTACAATACATCATTTAATGCATAATTAATTTAATAAAAGTAATAATTTAGTAATATTAATAAATCGTTTAAATAAATGCATTAAATTTTAATGATTTTGTGTATAACTTGAGTATCATGTGACAATTTAAGTAGGGGCGATGAAATAATGTTCGTTTCAATTGTATGCATTATAAATATATTAATGTATTAAATAAATACGTCAGTGTTCTAAAAAAATCACCATTTCATCTTGATGAATAAAGCTTGTAAAATATTATTTTACCGCAACATGTTATTCATTTAAGAAACATTTTAGTGAATTTTATGAAACAGACAAACATCAATGCGTATAAAAAGGCTTTCAACAAAGCTGGAAATGTACTCAAATAAGAGTGTTGCCAAAATTGTTTTTTGTTTAAATTGTAGCAATGAAGGCAAACTTATTTCGTTGTTAAATAAAACGAAATTCCGGAATAGTTTTAGCTTAAAACTTTGCGTGGTTTGTACTTCGTTAATTTGTAACTCATTCTATTGTATAAAATTCTGAGGCCTTATGTTTTAAAATTGGATGTGAATATTTATTTATTTATACAGCTGACATAATTTTTATTAAAAAAATAGATCATATACATATAGTCTAATTGCATATTTTATATGCAGATTTTAATATAATATGTGAAAAAATCTATATGGTTTTTCCTTTTTATTTTTTTAATACAAAGTTGAAAAAACGATCAATCATTTCAATTTTTTTTTTGTTGTAATTATTTCCATAAAATAACTCCCTTAAAACAAAACGCTAAGAGTCGACTTAATTAAGCAGTTGCATTACCCCAGGCATAGTCATTTTCGAAGTCAAAATATAGATACTAAAGTGACGCAATATTTAAAAAAAACAATGGATATTTTTTTAGGATAGTAAAACCGTTATATTGTAGAATAATGATATTTCTTATTTACTAATGAAGATATTTCAAGACAACATTATGAAGTGAAAAACTCTCTAGCGACTAATAAAGTTAAATACTCTGATCACATTTTGTGCTGAAAGTAAAACAATTTTCTTATATTACACAAGCAAAATTAGCACACAGTAGGTGTGAAGGCGTATGGAAATTTTCGTACCAACTTAAAATTTGAAAGTTTTTAATCTTTGTAATGTTTCTGTTTCTTTATGAACTAATATGGTCTTAAATATGATAAATATTTTGTTGGCAACACTTCCAACCAGTCCGGATGATAAAATATATTTTTGAAATAAGTAGTAAATAATGTGTTTTTTTAATTAAAATATCATCAAATTTTCCCTTCCATCAAGAAGTGACGGTTTACACATTAAAACTGATAATAATACTAATTAAAATTTTGCCAGATATTTTCTATTTCAAAAACTCTTTTTTAGTGTGTGTCGCTAATTTTACAATAATTACGATTGAGGTGAAGAAAAACGATAAATTTTATCAACAACAATGGATGAATGATTTTCGTTACTCGTAAGCGTTAAACGAGTTTATCTTTCATTTATCACATCGTTCATCGTATCATTTTAAAATTGAAAATATAACTCATACAGCAGAATTGTAAGTATTAGTGTACAGTGCATTTGTATAATATTCTAAGAATAACTTCAATTGCTTAGCAACTAAATTAATACGCTTCAGGTAAAAGATTACCAAGTGCATTCTGCAATTTGCTGATTGAATGTGATTTCTGGTGAAAGCAATGCAATAATCTTTGCTTGTATATATATTTGACCAGCGAATTTCAACAGTTTGCATTTCTTCTTCATAAAAAAAGATGTAAATACACCTTTTATTTTTATCGATTCAACAGAATTATAATAAAGGTTTGCTATGTTAAAATATTTATTTGTTAATATTATGAAATGAATATTTTTTCATTAAAAAGTTTTGGCGCTGAATCTGTTTTTTTACTGTTGAATGATCATACATGATTCACAATTCGCTAATCACGTTATGAAGGAATCACATTCCATAAATTCAAACTCAGCGCTTAAGTGTTTGCATCTTTGTAGTATGGGTCGCAGGATGACGGCTTTGGAACAGCTGGAAATCAATAGACATCAACTATCACAAAGATTTCTTAATGAACAAACTAATATATTGTCGTCTCCATTACTAAACTTTCCCCGCTTAATCTGATTTGCTTCCGTAATAGACCATTTCCGTGCCACACGTAAACTTATTGATATAGCCGCCTTTTTAGTTTCATTTACAATTTTTAGTTTTTTTACGAACAAGAAACATGCTAGGTCGTTAAAACAGGAGAGAAGATATATTGTGTACCTTTTCTACACACTATATATTGATAAGCAAATGTTAGCTTAAGCATAGTTCTGACGATGGCATAAGCCGAAATAACTATCAACAAAATAAAAAAAAATTGTAGAGCTAAAATACATTGATATTTTTTTCTCCGTGATATACTTTTTGATCAAGATCGGTTTCTCTCGTCGCGAGCGATTTGTGGAACCGTATAAAGTTTCCGAAATTTGACTGATGATAAGTTGTGATGCTAGACTGTTTTAATTTCTATTTTTTAATTAAGACAGTAAGTTTAGCCTTGTCCGCTTCGTTAATCACTTATTAGGTGTTAACTGTCACTTCTTGATGGAAACGCATGATGTTTTTTATAGTAAAAACACACTTTTAGTACTTATTTCCAAAATATATTTTTGATCATAAAATATATATCAGATATATTATTAAATTTAAATTTAAAAAAAAATCACACCAATGAAAGTGGTTGCCGTTAATAGGATCACGAGATATCAGTTCATCGGGCTTTTCATAATTATTACACTGTTGACTGTGATATGGCTTCAAATGGTGCTTTGAATTCAGTGCCAATTACTGTCGGTTAATTCATTTCCGGGAAACCATCAGGAATGGGCTGTAATTTGCACTACTGCACAAAGCCTAGAGTTATTTAATATGGATTCAGTAATGTCATCTTATTATGAAAACACAAACTTATTCGAAGTCGCGTTGGTGTTGGTCGCCGGGACGGCAATTAATATATTTATCGGAAATATCAAATAAAACACATAGCATTATTAATTAAATTGCAATCGAATTTTCGCAGATTGAATAGGAAATTCATAGAAGCACTAAATAGATTGTTTGATGCGATTAAAATTCAATGTATTACTTGCATCGACTGCGATGCGTTACTAGCTAAAATTTACCGTGATAAAAAGATCTTAAAAATTAAGCCATCACATTTTTGCATCATGAATCCGTAGCCCAGAAATATATTACATTGTTTTGGTAATTTTCGTTTGAAGTTTTCGCCGGTGTGGCATTCTTGGAGCCGTCTCGACAAGTTTGTTACATTACTGAGGACAATGTATGAAATTACGCTACCTTAGTGTTTTGAATTTTTAGGAATAATAAACTTAAAAGATATTTAAGTAAACTACGACTCTTTAGTTTATCCACATAGTCTTTTACACTACAAAAAAACCAACACAAATAAACAAGGTTCCGGAAAAAATCTAAACATCTTTAATCCACTGACTTTTAATGTCTATCTGTTGAGTCAGCTGATGTAAAAAGTTTTGATAGTTGATAGTAAAAAGTATGAGAAAATTAATAGGGTCACAATTTTCTTGGTTGAGTTAATTTTCGTCATTGTCTGATTTATCTTAAAACCTCTATAAGATAAGTTAAAACTGATGAAATAGTTTTTGAAGCGTGTATTACGTCAACCGGAATCAGAGCATTATAGGTTATTAAGCTTTTATATCATAATTTATTATCAGTATGGAGGTAAACGACATAAAAATTTACCATATTAGCTGAAAAGTCTGCTAATTCTCTTTTTACTTAAAATTTACATTAATAGGGCGTTACTGCTTATCTTCCCCAAAGCTTACGGCTTTAGTCACTTTATATTTATAGATTTTTTTAATACTGTAGCTGAAACTATCGAGCTTTCATCTACAAGACTGCGTGTTAAAAGCTTAGGAACGTTTTTTAGATGGCTTAGTAGTAACTATGCTAAAATTTGTTACTACTTTCTATTGAATATTCTTCTTTAATATACAAAACGTTTCATATATAGTTCCGCAAATTGTTAAATTATTCAATTGACAATTTATTTGTCTTTGTATGGATTTTATTTCCATACCAACACAATAACACTTTCTATTTTCCTAAAAACATGGCTTAAAGAAAGAGATTTAATAACCAGTTTTTGATACTCACTCATCGCCAAAGAGATTAAAATGGATTGAATTACAAAAAAAAATCATTAAAACATGCTGTGTTGAAATTTATCATTATATGACTAAATAGTTTATGATATAGACAGAAGTTGCTTGATGGAATTTCAGCACAAAATGTGTGTTGAAATACAATGAATTGTTGAAACTTTGTACGATTCCACATGTTTTATCACAAAAATTCACTTTGTCAGTTTTGTTGCATCGGGTGATAGAATGTCTGAATATACCCAAAGGTGAATTCAGGGTGATTAGTAACAAAATTTGTGGAACCGTATAAAGTTTCCGAAATTCAAATGCGACCATAAACCTAATATTGTGAATTTGGTAAACATATAACGACTCATGCATATATTATAATACGATGTAAAAGTTAATATTTAAATGACTAGCCTCAACTTTCTTGAATTGATGATGAAAGCTTTAAATCATCTGTTATAATTAATTATTATGGAAACTTAACGTTTACTCGTATATTTGTGTCAAATAAGAAAAAGGGAATGTTTTACCCATTATAAACTTACCAACTCTGATGTTTTACTGTCTACTAAGTTATTTTGAGATTTCTAAGGAATCGTAATATTTTGGACGAAAACTTATAGGAAAGATAAATAGCAACAAGAAACTATTTTGCAAATTAAAAAAAACACTCTATGAAATAAAAAAAGTATGCTATGCAAAGTAGAAGTCGTCTTAATAGATATTATACGAAGAAATATCGCGAAATAATGGTGATAAACTAAACCTAACCTAATAAGTACCGTATAATCAAACGAAATTTCATGAACAGTAAGTTTTTCCACACGCTCTATCACAAGCTTGTAAATTGTTTAGCATAAACGTTAAAAATATTCTTTTGATTAATTTTCTTTGTAACACGATGAAAAAATAGCAATGTATTTTAGTTCTACAAAATTATTTTTAAAAAACATAGTTGATAGCTATTTCGGCTCACGCCATCGCTAGAACTAATTTTTTTGAAAATAATTACTAAAAACTATTTAAATTATTAAAACTAATTTTATTTAATTTAATTTAATGGAGTTCTACCAAGTGAATGCCAATTCAATCAATAAAATGTATTTTAGTTTTACATTATCTTTATGTCATGATGTCAATGCTATAATGGAGTTTAACCAAGTAAATGCCAATTCAGTCAATAATTTTCTTTGAATTATATATAATATATATTTTTGAATCAAATTTTATTTAAAGACAAAATATATTTAAGTACCGTCGTTTTATTTGAAAATAGTTTTTTCTCATACGACATCTGATCAAATAAAACTATTAGAAAAACTCAGTATAACATGATTTTTTTGATAAAATTGCAGAAATATTTATCTTAAGGTATTTCCAGTTTATTTTTTTTCTAGAATGTAGTTTTTTCAAGTCTTCATTTCAGCTAGCATATATTCATTAAGTGATATTAAATTAAAACATAATAAACAAATCTTTAGTGTCAAGCCTAGAAGGTTACCCTAATTATTATCTATATATGAATAGCAGTTTTATTATGTTGTACGCTTCTTAACTCAAAAGCAATCTTACACGTTATAGAGTGTATAGCCGATGAGAAATCAACCTATTAATCTAAACTAATATATAGCAGAAACCCCAGTCATATTTTCATTCTGACTTTAATAATATCTGTCAGATGTATTTATCAGTATGAATGAAATTATTTATGAGGATTATTATGTCTAATATTTGTGTAATAAACTATGAGTATATTTCAGTGTCGTGGAGTCGTTGATTCGTTGTATTTTGACCGGAGCCGAAGTTGTATTTTTGGTCAATGAGTCGTGAAAAATAAGTGATTTTTACTTCTTTTTTCATTAGACGATTTTGAAGAATATCTCAATTTACAATTGATGGATTGGGTGGTTAATTTTTAATTAAATGCTCATAAATATAAAGGTTAAATAAAGCAAACAAAAAAAAACTTTTTAAAGCGTATTCGTGTTGTTGGTCAATCTCGTGTTTTGGGACCTTTTACACACGACAATATTTTTTCAAAATGTCGCAAACAAGCTGTTTTTTGAACCATGCCACTATGTCGATCACTAAGAGCTAGCTAGATCACTGCTAGTGAGGAATAAAGTATAAGTAACAAATAAAGTTTACAATAGTTATTTTAAGATTGAATGACAAATAAATAAATGAAAGCTCAAAATTTAGGATTTCATTGAAAATTAGTATCGTTGATTGGTTGAATTGGCATTTACTTGGTAGAACTCCATTATAACACGGTGAAAAAATATCAATGTATTTTAGTTCTACAAAATTTTATAAGATATAGTTGATTGCTGTTTCGGCTCACTTATCGGCTATATTATAAAAAAAATATTAAACTAAAATACATTGCTATTTTTTCACAGTGTTCAGTATCATTGAATATGTTGAAAGTCTGACATTAACCGATCAACCCGCTGAAAATATTAGAAACGATTTTAATTAGTTGAAATGGTTACCATAATAAATGTTTGATTAATATTTTTCATTAAAGCAATTTATGCCGTAATTTTTTATGGAAAATATCGAAATCCCCTCAAGCTTATACAAGGGTCCTACTTGTTTTTTTGTATCCTCTCAACAACATATTGGCATGTTGGGTATTTTATTATAAAGTATTCATTAGAATATTGAAAACTGTTGAATCCATTATAAAATTACCAGCAGTAAAAAATTGATTACAGTAAGTTTTTTAGTTTACCGAACATCAACCATGTTTTGGAGCAATATGGGTGTACCGGAAAGAAAAGGCTAATTAGATTAATTATTAAATTAACATAAATAATAAGCTTGATAGAGAAGATAAACTTCATAATAGTATACAAAAGATTAATGTAAGAGGATTTACAAAGGGAATGGGTGATAGCAAAGAAATGTATGGTTATAATTTTAGTGAGCTTAAGTAATATTGGTATATTCAGTACATGGATTATCTAATTAATGTTCGCACTACAAATAACACTACCGAAAGAAGACAAACATTGAATAGGCGGACCTTGATTTTGGCCGAGCTCGACTGCGTATGACATGGCGCGTTTAGTTAGAGTGCACTTCGAATAGTATCATGTTAATCACTGTAATGGTGGTAGTTTTAACTTTTGGTAGAAAGATAAGAGAGATATATTTAACAAGATTTACTGAAGTACTTATTTTTCCTCGAACCGGAACAATTTGCTCAAAGAGTTTGCTCAAAACAAAAAAAGAGTTTGCTCAAAACAAAAAAAGAGCGCCTGTCATATAATTTTCGAGAGAGATTTATTCTAATTATTTTCGTAATAATAGTTGTATTAAGTTATTTAAAGCTACAAAGGACACTCATGTTTTTACCCACCGCCATCCGCTTTTTCTTACAGGTTGTATTTCGTAGCGTAGCAATGTGATGTTGATTTTTTTCAGGAATGTCTGAGAAAAATTTCTCAAGGCTTGATTGGATATTTTATCAAGTTGAATAAAATATTTAGGGCAAACATGCATGTCTGTCACGCTTAAGAATAGTCAACAAATTTCACAGTATTACATTTCACGAAAGCTAAAGGTTTATCCTACACATGCAAAATTCGCCATTGGTGAACTAATAAAGTACTGATTTAACTTCGGCTTCAAAAGCGTGGAATTAAATTCTGGCATCGTTTTAACTTGTTCAATTTGTGTGAATACTCCATTCATTCAGTGGCAGGCTTATATAATTTAGATTGAAGCAGTAAACATGTATTTTTATGTTTAACGTCTGCCACACGATAATGGACCTTTAGGGTCCAGCACGTATATATATTTTTTTTCTAAGTCTACTGAGCCTGGGTCTTCTGTAGAATCTGTAGTTTATGTTCTAAAGATTCAATAAAAAGAAAAAAATGTTTTGCACTATCTACAACGGAACGGTATATTTGGGGCCCTGGGTCTTCATATTCTATGTATTCCTCGACTAAGCCTTTGTCGTTTAAATAAAAATATTTTAAGTATAAATCCATTTATCTTTTTATTATTTAGGGAAGCACCTTGTATGTATGCGTACTTCATTGTATCGGTGTGAGCACATGTTGAAGTGTGTGTCCCCCCACCCACTCGTGAGTTCTGCCAGACAGGGATAGTCATCTTTGAATTTGAGTCTTGAAAATTTTTATTCAATTTTACTTATTATTTATTTCAGTATCATAAATTTTCTTTATATTTACCATTTTTTATAAAAAAAAAGCATTTTATTAGGGAGTTAAGCTTTTAATTAGCAAAGCCCGATATTATAAAGAGGAAAAATGCAAACGTCAAATACCATAAGCAACTACAAAATGCCTTCAACACGGTGTTGTCGTATTGTGACGAGGTGCTAATTGACACGGCAGAAAGTAGCATCTCAGCTGTACCCCGTGTGACTTAGACGAGAAGAATCTGTAGTTTATGTTCTAAAGATTCCATAAAAAGAACAAAATTGTTTTGCAATATCTTCAACGGACCGGTGTATTTGATACATAGAGTAGAAGCAAAATATTTCTTGTCTTGAACGCAGTAGACATTCTACTTCACTGTAACCATATACATATATAAAAATTTTGTACGTTTTATTCATTTTATTATTCATATATTTTTTATTATTTCTCTTATATTTCATGACTTTTAACTGTCCTAATTTGGCAGTTTTATAAATGGCAGTAAGTTATAAGATAATTAATAATTGTACAAACTATATTTGTTTGCTTTCTTTTAATGAAATTTAATTCAAAATGTTTCAAATCCCTGTGCATTCGCATTCTGCCCATATACAAAAATTCGTTGCATTAGTCATCGTTGAGTCAATGCATACTCAACTATTTTTCCTCCAGGCAGCATTACGATTTTTGCGTCTTTACATGGGCCGCAACAAATTTATAGTAAACTCCAAGAATTACACATACTAAACTATAATACGATTAAAAAATTTAAACTATTTTATTTTATGTAAATTTATAGATATGAAAGCACTTATGTGTTCTTAAATTTTTAAAAATAACAAATAAAAAATACTCAAAAGTACACTGAAATATAATACCAATGTATCCAAAATCTATAATTATTTTGGGCCGCACATAAGAGCTGATTGGGCCGCAGATTGAGTATGGCTAATTTAAATGAAGTAAGGCATGGGGTGAAATAAGAACTAGTCATTCGTTACTAATATTCCAAAGTAGTAAAAACGGGTTTTGCTTCAAAACTTGTAAAATAGTTAATTGATTGTCGTGCATAAAAAAACATTATATTAAAAGGTGTGGTAAATTTACAAATATAAAATTTGAATTATAACAACTTTGATATTGAAATTCCATCAAGCACCTTCAGTCGATATCATAAATTATAAATGTAAAATAAAATAACTTCGTAAATGGGTGTACATCACTGGAAGAAAATTTTGATTAAGTAATGTAATATTGGGTTGAAAATCTCGTATACTATTCAGATTAGAGAAGTGAGACTTTAGAATACAGTGCAGGTTTAAGGAAATGTAAAATATTTCATTGCACTAACAGTTAGAAATAACCGATGAATGTTGCCCATAACGATAAATAAAATCTTTATATTAACTTCAAGATTGTTTTGATAGAACTTATGATTTTTTGATCAAAAAGATCGAACAATATTATATAAAACTTTATGAAATAAGTAATAATCAATAACAGTTATACTAGGAATTCGTTCTTTTGTCAATGATTGAAGAACTGAAAAGTAATTTTGTTTTCATCCACTTGAATCAGTTCTTTGCCTTTCTACCACAAATCTAATAATGCTCAATCGTCCCTCAAGAGACGATAGTAGGGTTTTCACAAATGTATGCGTGAATCACTTTTAAGGTGTTAACTGTCACTTCTCGATGGAAAGGCACGATATATTAAATAATAAAAACACATTTTTTTGTACTTATTTCCACAATATATTTTTTGATCACGACCGGTTTTGCTCGCCGTGAGTATTATCGACTGATAGAATACAATTTACAAACAAGTCTAGGTATACAAAAAAAAAATGAGTTAAAGGTAGCAGGTATACAAAACCATGGATTCAAGAACTAATAAATAATTCACAGGAAATCATACAATATTGATAAAATAAAGTAAATTATTATAAAAATTAAATGATCATAATCACTTATTAAGTCTTGCAAATAAATTTAAAGTAAATCAATAATCCATTAGGGGCTCTGAACAATTATTAAGGAAGCGTGGGAAAATTTTAATGAAGAAAATAACCCGCACTTACTACTTAATGGAACATGTATACCTGCCACCTTTAACTCATTTTTTTGTTGTATCATAGACTTATTTGTAAATTGTATTCTTTCAGTTGATAATGCTCGCGATGAGATTACAAAATGTGTTAAAAGAGAGTATACCTAAAAGAAAGCCATGGATAGTATTCATACGTTTTCAAGTAAAGAAGTGTCAACAATTTCTTCTGAACATTTTCCACCATGAAGGCATATTTCAAAGATCTTGGGTCTAAACTCTAAACAATAGACCCACTCTCAGTCCTACTTATTACTAAGGCATTGTTCATTAATATATTATATGTCTGGACTAGCGTGAAACTTGTTTAACAATAGATTTTAAAATATCTCGCCCACTGTAGAGTTTGTTAAGCTCATTGCTATACCTTTGCTCTTAGCATTTCTGAATGCCAGTCTCGCAGACATTACCGATAATCCTTATTTAGTTTTCCATGTAAACACTTCCAGCTTTTGAATATCATTACAGATGAGCTTACGGCCAAGCTGGTAAGTAAGAACTTGTTATATGAAGGTGGGTGAGATGATTCAAATTGTTTATCCAGTCGGTTTTTCTTTTTGATATTTATGGTTGAACTTAATAAAAAGTACAATTTTTTTCTATTGGCGGATTGATATTGTAATCTCGATAAACCGGCTTCTATGCGGCGTATCATGTATAATTGAAAATTATATGACGACGGATTAATGGATTCTGTAATACATTCAGAATAGTTTCAAACAAGTTACATCGGAACGCATTAAAGCGAATCTATTGTGTGACTATGGGGGATTAATTAAGTGTTTGATGGATAATGTGCTTGGGTAATGTCACTTTGTAATCGGTACCATATAATATTTGAATTACACGCTTTTAGAAAAACGTAGTGTCGCGTGAACATTCAATAATTATTACAAGATTAAAATGTAATATTATTTTTGATTATATTAACTTGAGTTAATTTAGATTTTAAGAAATATGTATAATAGAAAAATCCAGATATGTCTTCTACATCGAAATTTGCCGAACATTTTCTATTGTAGAACTACTTGTTTAACACGACGGAGTTGCATCGAAACATTAGGGATAATAAACTATTATATGAAAATATTGAAGAAAAAATAGACTAAACCTACGTTCCTTGCCATTATTGAATAATCTGTTAACCTTGGTATATCTCTTATGTAAGATTAGTTGATCCTTTATAGAATTTTACAACTTTATGGAAGATGAACTGTATAAAACGATTTAAAAGTGAAAATGAACAACTGGCTTAAATTTTAAATGCAATTCTATTTTTTTTGTATTCTTCCTACCTGTTGAAGGAAAGTATATATACAGGAAATTTTATTAGCTTACACGCTTTTGTACGATTTTTATATTTATATTTAGTAAAAGAAGATACGTCTTTGTGTAACAAATAGAATTGTAATCGACGTTGCATACTAAAAGAAAAAAAATTCCACATGTTTTTTTAAATGTTAATTACCTATCGATATGCTCTTCATTGAATGAATATGGCTTTCAAATACTACAGCTGCAAGTATGCAAAAAGAGCTATTGTATCTTAAGTTTATTTGGTAAAACCTTTTATTACGGCTGACATACGATAATAAAATTTGCTGTCAGCTTACCGCTTTGTGTCAGAAAAACTCTTTGAAAAAACCTTCTATTTTATAACTATTTCATTTTTGGGTGTGTGAAAAGAGTCGATAAGAGAAGATTGACACCTGTCAATAAAATATGAAAATATATTCTCTCGCTGGGTCTTGTTTTATACTGTTCAATCAAAAGTCAACTTCTGGAGAAAAGAGTTCTGTTTTTTTTTGTAATTTAAAATTTGAATAAACGTATGTGAATCTGTGATGTATTATCAACGATTTTCATCGAAAGAAAAAGCACGGTTGTTAGATAAATTGCTTTCTTTCATTTTTATGTTTAGATTTAATACATACATTAAGATTTCCTATAAAGTTTTCCGTGGCTGAAGGTATGCAAACAAATTCATCAGTGTGTGAAAATTATTTATTTAGCATTGTGGTATTTTTTTATATTAATATACGAATATTCAGTGTAGTAAAAAATTTAGATTCGATGTTAATTGAAGATTTGGCGTTACTTATCTTGTCGAATCGAGCTTTATTACAGTTATATTGTAAAAGCTTCGATTAATGTGTGCGCAAAAGACAATATGTATAACGATACCATTAAATAATGACAAATGTTTTGAATGACTTTTGATTCTTTTGTGTATAATATTCAGTACTGTTTTCACAAACTTCATTAAAAAATTGTCAGCTGTAAGACTTTTAATATTATTGTAGGTGTTTACCTACTTTTTGGCCTTAATTATATCAGTTTCAAGAGAAAAAGACGGCTGGCATTTTATCGGTTCTTATAAATGACTATCTGATTCATTAAAAAAGAAGTTGGTAGCAACTGTGTTACAGCACAATAAAATATTTACGGTTGTTTTACAAAATGAGTTTCTTACAGGTAATATTGTGGAACAGACTTTAAAAATGTGAATCCGGATGAAAAATTTAATTAGTCTTTTATACCAGTTAATACAATAGATATTGTATTGATCGATCAAACAGCTATGGTGAAATATAAAGCATAGCAATTGCATATACACAATATAACAATTATATACTATTTTGACCAAAACTCATACTCACTAATATTTAAGAAACAAAAAGGATATTATTGATTAAACGAACAAAAAGGTTGTATAATGAGTCGAAAATAAAAAAAAATGAACGACGTAATGCTTCATGAATGTTGTTAAGTTAAATAAAATTTCCGACAGTTGAGTCGCGTAGTATATAATTCAAACGATTTAAGTTTTTATGGAGAGGAAATTCTATTTCCAAAACATTTCGATGTTGAAGAATTTTATTACAAATAATGATATGCATTGCAAACGGATATACTTCGTCGTATCATCGAGATATGAATACAAAGAAAACTCAGTAATAATGTAATGCTGAGAAAGTAAATGAATGTTTCAAATGGATAATGCAGTAATATTCCAGCCACAAAATTCTCAAGGTTTGATTATTGTCTCAGTTTTGAGTAACAGCAAACACTTAAGTTTATGGTTTTAGTTTAATGGTATCGTGGAGTTACTGCTATTTAAGATGGTGACTTTAATGGGGTGCTTTGCATATTTTTATCATTTGTATATAACCACAAAAGAAGCTAGTATTTTTATTTTTACCATAGAAGCAACTTTAGAAATAAGTAGGTTATTGAAAAATTACGTGTTTTTAATGTTACAAGAAAATAGAAGAACTTCCATAAAAGAATGTAGTGTACAATGTTTAATGTACGTTTTGTTCATTTATTATTCGTTCGTATCTTCGAAACGTAAAATATTTGAAAAAAATCAAAAAGCTGTTCCTATTATTATGTAAATATATACCAATTTTTCATAAAAGAATTTCTCTAAAAAAACTTAAAAAATGTTATTCATTGTAATTTAGATAAAAGAAATATTTACGTATTGCAAAAAAATCTGAATAAAATATTTTAACATTCACTTCAATTGCTTTTCATTTGACTTTTTGTTATTTTGGTAAAAATAATATTACGCATTTTCAAATATATTATTTGTGAAATCTTTGTTTGTTAATTTAAATGATTTAATAATTTTTGAAATATTTAACGAAAAATGAACACTCTTAAGGTGTTATCGGTCTTTTCTTGATGGAAAAGATGTTATGTTTATATTAGTAAAATATTTTTTTTGAGTACTATTTTCAATTTTTTTGAGTAATTTAATCACAGTAGTAAGGTAAGTAAGTAGTAAAATTATTATTATATATACAAGCGTTGATCCAGAAAAGGTTTGATAGATTTTGGAGTTTCATACGATTTATGTTATATAAATAAACAAATAGAGACCAAAAAAGAAAAATAATTTTCCATAACCGCTGAAATCGATCTTATTGATGAAAAAAACTGCATATGTCTTTGTTAATTTCATCTACGCAACCAGCAATAAAGGAAGGCATAATGTCTATCCTATCAACAGGTGATTAACGTTATCTTTAAGAGTTACAGTGTTTCCAGGTTTGAATTGTTGAAAGTATTTATAGACGAAGAATTTGTAAATTTGAGTGGAGAAAAATGTCCAAAATAGTAGATTTGCGTATCATATATTTTCTCTAATAAACCAAGACTTTGCATTCCGAAAAAATATTTTTACCCGATGTATTTTGTGTATTTTTAAATTCAGTATATTCACCATTTACATTAAGTACTGCTGTGTATAAAGACATGTTGAACGGAAATTGATTTTGTAAAATATTTTTCGTCGTTATGTTAAAAATTTGCGCTCGAACAACATCAGCTATCAATCGCTTAGTAGATTTAGTAATACGTAACCAAGAAAGTGGATTGTGGCAAGGGTAGAGATTTTTCAAATTAACTTCAGTTTCATCAAACGCATCAAACAAACTTCATCCATTCAAAGTCCCATCAATCGAGTTGCGGTTTTAACACGTCTATGCCGTATACGTAGTAGATTACATACTATAAATAACAGGCAACACAGACGATAATAAAATTGCACTAATTAAAATACGCTTTCTAAAACTTCAGAATTGCATATTAGATGCTGTAAATGATATACTTGGCTATCGAGACTTGAAAAATTTAATTCAAATATTTACAATGAAAAACATACTGCAAAAGTATGTAATGGTGAAGGTTGGTGTTATTTATTGTTTTTTTAGGATTACTAAAATTTGCTTAAATAGGAAAATATTGAACAAGAGATTATTAAATTTAGCTTAAAAATAAATAAAGGAATAGTTTAATATAAAAGTAGACGCTCAAAGTCTTTCCAAATATCAATAAATTAATTAAAAAAGGATTCCAAGAAATAAAAAGAAAAAGATAAACTTTTTAATCTTCGTTCTAAAGTGACGTATTTTTTTTCGTAACCGATACCAGAATCAACACGTACAGCTTAAAAAATAAAAAAATAACAACTTTAAAACTTTCAGTAAACGTTAATATTAATTATACGAAAAGTGACAAATATTTTACTAGTAGTGAGATATTCCAGAATCAATTGGTTATTTATGACTTATTTCAATTTATATGTAAAATCGACGCAGTAGTCAACTACCACCACCTGAGAACGACAAAAAACTCAAATTCATTTCTATGAACTTACGTTTGAAAGTATACATGTAATGTGTTTGAATCAATTGACTTCAATGTATTTGTATTTTATTTCATTGAATGGGACTTAAGGTTCCCAAATCCTTCATTCATAAATATTTTGACAACGTGTTCGTTAGCGCAAGTAGTCGATTAAATGTGCCCGACGTCTGTTAAGTGTAAAATACAGTATTAATTGAAATATGAATTTGAATCCGTTATAACTCAAAATGTATCAATTCAGGATTATAAATAAATACTTTAATTAAGCGTTTATTGCTGTTTTAAATAAAACTAACAGAATTAAGAATTTGTATAAAATACGGTGGGTCAGAAAGATTTAAAAAAAAAAAAATGTTATTCTGCCATTTTTAAGACAACATTAAAATAATTTGTATTCTGTGTGTTTTGATTTATTATAAATCAAGTCATCTTCGTAACGATAAAAAAACTCTCAATTCTCATTCCTATTGAATTAAAAATTAACTTACGATAAAATTTTTGAATTCAAATATACTTTGAATTAAGAAAGTTATGGTAAGATGAAAAATTCCTACGATCGTTTTATTTGACGACCTGTATTGCCATTCCGACAGTATTACGTTACCGAAAGCATGACATTGTTACGTTTTGAAACTTTGACGTAACAGATTTTTTCAATGATAGTGTCGCGAACATGTAAACGAATTAATATAAATTATAACACAGAATGTTAATGCTCTGTTCATACATTTATTTTATGTCTATCGAAATATCGATAAATTGATGGCCTGTATAATATCTTTGTTATCATAGAAAAAATTAATGGAATTAAAATACAAATGTATTGTTCAAATACTTTTCACAAAAAACAAAGCCAGAGATCACTTGCTACTAACATATGATATAATATATCTGCGACCAACGGGCATAAGAATTCGTTCATGTAGTTACAAAGAAATACAATAAACAAAACCATTTTTTTTTTAATTGAAATTTTTATTATCTTTTTTTGATAAATTGAAAAAAAAAAAAATCATAAAAATGTTTCAAATAAATATAAAAAGCCCACCTAAAGTTGTCTAAATGGACCCCTTTTTGTCAGTGTGTGCACATATTTAGCCATGACTCTTTTTTATGATATCGCCCATAGACGAACACATAAAACAAACGATCAGTCAGGACAATGTGAGGACGAACCAACTGGTTTTATTAAGCGACTAAATAGCTATCAACTATATCTCATAAAAAAAATTGTGGAACTAAAATACATTGCTATTTTTTCACCGTATAATTATGGAGCTCTACCAAGTAAATGCCAATTAAATCAATAAATTATAATATTCTTTGATTTCTTTTTGTAAATAGTATAAAAAATTTTGATCTCACGATCAACTTGATGAATACCGGACAGCTAAGATCACCTGGGTACAACACCCTACATGTTTAATTAATGACAGATTTTAAATATAAAGAGTCATGTTTGGTTTTATTTAATTGCATTGACTACCACCTCTAGAAGGCATTGTAATTTCCAAAAGATAATCCTTACCGTATTTCAACGAATGTGCACCGTAGTATCTGAACAACATTTTAATTGGTTGCTGGAAATTTGCTAGTGACTTGCAGCTCAACACATTTCTCCAACTCTTTTGCACAACTACTCTAAAGTTACAAACGCTCCGAACAATTCAATACGAACTTGTCTCATATAAGCTTTGTTTAGATATTGTATAGTCTTTTCACGTCAGATCTGCAATATGATAACAATGCCAAATGTTAACTTCAAACTTCTAATGAAAATAGCTGCGATTGACTTACTTCACTTTACTATTTAGGCCGCATCTGCTTTAAAAAATCCTGTTAAAAAGGCAGAATAACTCATTAATAATTAACTCGTTAGCAAGTTAATTATCATTATTTATATCAAAACTGTGAAGTGGGAGTCGTGTGTACAAATTAGTATTTATTTATTTTTATGAGATCTACAATAACAAATATTTAAACAATTTTTACTAATTTAAACATATTTCGTATTATTAATAAGGTACAACACTCACAGAGGCAAAAAAGGTAGCAAAATCATGTTTAATTTACATTAGTCAAAATCAATTTTCAATTTCCTTTAAAAACCTCATTTTTCTTACATTTATATAAAAAGCTTCATCATTTTACATTGTCTGATTATACACGACGAAAAAATATGTATTACTATTAAAACAACCGCCTTGAAAATGGTATCACAAAAGGAGCTTTCTAATGATTGACAGTTTATGAAAAACATCACCATGTGAAAAGTTAATCGATTTTTTCAATCCAATTTTCCAGTGAATGCTTCCGGATAAAAGGTAGTACGAAAAATATCTATGGTGTCTTGATATATAAAGTAAAACGACGTTAGAATAAAGGGAATTTAACCTGCATACGATTATTTTTAATCAAGCATCAAAAGATAATATGAACTAGAAAAGAGACATATTATGAAAAGACAAACAAAAATCAATTTAAAATAATGATTTTAATAGTTGCAAAGCAGGTTTCAAAAAAAATGTGGTTATGGTGACAATTTTTTCGTGATTTGAAATGAGTGTGCTTTTTTCATTTCCATATGTTTTGTTACTCACGACCCGAGTTTCGTCTTTCGGTATTATTCATACAATCTATCAAACGGATGCAATAAGCCTCACCAACAGTTCACACTCAATACAGTTTGCATTGGTAATATACACGAGGAATCGGTGCAAATTGTTTGCTGAGTTTCAGTTATATTGCATCCGTGTGAGAGAATGTCAGAAGATCCGAAGAGAAGAGACCGAAAGGCGAAATCCGGGTCATGAGTGACAAAACGTGTGAAATTCCATCAAATAAACTATAAATATATATATATATAACTGGGCTAAATTTAGTTTGTTAGACGTAATTCTGACGATGGTATGTCGAAATAGTTATGAATAGTCGTTTATTTTTTGCACTGAATACATTGTCATTTCACCCAATTCAGATTTTTATTCAATAACATGTAACATGAAAATTTTATTTACAAATCCTTTAAGCCATTCTTAAGACTTTTGAGTTTCTAAAAACAGGCAACATACATGGATCTGGAATAAAAAAACATTAATATTGAAATCTCTATATTATATATGATAAAATAAAAAATGACATCTAGTTTTCCATAATACTATTCAGTACTTACAAAGTGATCACAAGCAAACAGAGATTCAAAACGATTACGTGAACTATCAATTTAATGTTCGCCATTAAAAAGAAGTTTATATACTTGTACGATTGAATAAAATATAACAGCTTTTATTTTGCAACGTAATTGTTGAAATAACTTCACTTAATTTAATAGCTTAGCCTCCTTCTAGAAGATAACGACGGAATTTTTCGAATACTTTTGCATTTATTTCTTAGACGTATTTCTTAATAAAAATGGAAAGCGACTGATCTCAAGATTGTGCAATTTATTTACCGTAAATTCGAGGGTTGTAGAATTTTGGTATCAACAGACTGTTTCTAGAGCTATATTCGTTATTAAAAATATGAATGGAAGTCTTGGCGAAAGCGAGGAAATTTTGAATGAGTCTTGTTTATTCCGGGTCAAGTCATTTACAACAACAACAAAAAAAAACGAGATTGCATACGCTTTTATTTTATGTTTTCTAGAATAAAAACTTTACTGCATAAAATAACAAATTTAAAACTCTCGGAGAACAGGAGATTGTAGAAAGCAACAACAATGAGGAGTTTCTGTAAATTTGTAAGTAATATTAGAGTCATAATTCTTCGAATACAACAAAACGACCATTATGGGAAAATATTAAAAGCAAATTTTCAGTCTTTGGATAGTTGAAGTTCCGTATTTATTATTTAATTAATTAAAGTTCCCAAAATAATTGAAGTGTTCATAATTTGTTTATATATTTTTTTGATTATTTTTGTTACTGAGAATTTGAAAAACTTATATATTTCTTAACTCAAAATGGATTTTATAATTAGCTCTATTTTTGATTTTGAAATAGTAGGTATTCAATTTCGAGTGATAATTATTATTTGTCATAGTTGAAGTATTTTATTTAATCACTTTAAAAAATACGTTGATGAAAAAGTTTTTTTGATGGAAAGGTATCATTTTTCAATATAATAAAAAATGTGGTTTTATTATTTTACTTACCATTTAAAATACCACTATTTCGTTATCCTCTATTTTTATGTTTATATTATTTTCATAGTCCTTTCATCATTTGTTTTTGTATCCTTGGTTATTATAAACAGTAAACATTGGCTTGTTTTATTTTGTATAATATATAGTAGTTGATAATGCTTACGATCAGCGAAACTGGTCCTAATTTTAATAAGATAAAATGAAATTGTTGGAATAGTACAAGACAATGTTTCTTTCGTTTCAATTAAAAAAAAAAAATCGAATTTTAAATATAAACTCCTTAATTTTGAAAGTATTTTGAACACAGCTTTTATGTATAAAAAATCATATCGATACAAAATTATCTTCTAACCAAACTGTGTACACCCTACAATGAAAAAACAATCATAAACATAAATGCATCAATTTCAAATAAATATTACTTCTGGGTAATAAAAAAAAACAATCCAATTTATTACTTTCCCGAAAAAATATATCGGTATATTTGTAGTCTTTTTTTCAGTATTTGGCTAAATGAATAATCATTTTACTTTGAAGTCAGGATCAATTTATTTAGGGATGATAAGTTGTATCTTATCTTCAATTTCGGAGCATAACCTTGTTCAAACGGATTATTGCGTAAATATTACTGACCTCAAAGAAAGAGAAACTATTCAAGATACTGCTTTTGATAGGACCTATGAAAATATTTCTCAATAACTTCACATTAATATTTTTGATAGGGTTTGCAATAATATTTTCAAAGGCAGGGAAAGTTTGTTTCATAAATTAAGAAATGAAAGCTATTTTGGAACATATACTGTCAATTGACATGAAATATGAATTCATAAATTACAATTGTTTCTTATATTAAAGTAACTTTCAATGTCCTTCTTTATTTATTTTAAAATTTAAATTATTGTGAAACAAAACAAAAATCTGAAAATATTAATCAATATACCCGTCAATCATATACAATAAAAAATGTATAATTCAAATATCTTTACATATTTGAAAAATATACATCAAATATTATTCTTGACATTCTTGCATAATTTTAATACAAACGCTTCAAATAATGTAGTTTCGTTGATATAAAACTGATAAATTTTATCAAAATATATATTTTTCTGACGTCATACATTTAAGTAGAACAGAAAATACATTATAAAATATTGCCTCAATCAATTACGGTAAAAGTAACTTCGTTCTAGAAGGAACTGCATTAGTTTGTTGATTGCTTTTTCGGTTTCCAAAGACAATATACCATCTCATTCATTTATCATCGTCGCTTTTATTTGATATTAAAAAAATGTCATTTGTTTGAGCTGTACTAGGAAAATGAAAGTTAATTGAAGAAATTATAAATGCTTGATTTGATTCTGAATGATTACAATTTTTTTAACGATTGAAGAAACAGAGATGTAGTGATATTTTTGAGGTTATTATGGAGGATTTTAAATTGATTAATTGATTTCGAATTGTTAAAGAACATTAAGTGAGTTAAGGCAAAATTATCGGTTTTACATAAACATTATGATTAAATAAAATGTGTATGTGATGAAAAAATAACAATCTTATTTGTTTACATTAAATTAAAATTAATTTCAATATATATACCGGACACAAAGCCTGTGAAGTAATTTACGAACATTGAATGTTTTTTTGTACGCGTAATTTTTTTTGTTTTCCACTTTGTTTTTTTTAACAAGGAACAGATGGTGACATCGGTATTTTAAGAAGATGTCGATAGAAAGAGTTTAATGATCATCCGTCTTTAAAAGGGTTAAATAAAATTGTCGCACAATGTTGGCAAGTTGGATAAAAAATGGTTCAATTATTTACAGTCTGTTGGGCTCCGATCAGCTCTGAAATAACTTCAACACGTATTCATAGTTGATTATAGCAATGATGGCAGTATACACGAAATGA
Source organism: Himalopsyche japonica (assembly GCA_028555115.1). Taxonomy (NCBI): domain Eukaryota; kingdom Metazoa; phylum Arthropoda; class Insecta; order Trichoptera; family Rhyacophilidae; genus Himalopsyche; species Himalopsyche japonica. The sequence continues at coordinate 352,990 of JAHFWJ010000534.1, read as the reverse complement.
GAGCAAAATTATGTTACGGACAGAATGGTACAGAAAATTAATGTTGTAATTTGAATGCTAATTCAATTTTTTAACCTCAAAAACCACCAAATATAAAAGTCGATTCCAACAAAATGTATCATAACATACAACCCTCTGTAATTTTCGAAGGAATACATTTATAAGTTGATGCGCAAAGAGTTTTTGTATCAAATGCTAAAAATATTATGATAATTTCTCCTGTATGACGCCAAATGCATCCAACAAAAATGTATAAAGATACAGTGTACACTGCAGAGCATAGGCTCCCTATCTGGGGGGTCGCCAACTTATACGGTCTACATGTTTTTTATATGCTTTGGATTGTATGGGGGGTCGCGGGTCACATGGATTTTGCGTAAAGGGGTCGCCACCAGAAAAAGGTTGGGAACATATGCTGTAGAGTGACTCTATAAGGTTCAATCAACAGTCGGACCGGTTGATCACGCAAAGTTGACTACGACATTAGTGAAGATATTGTATCCAATAAATTGATGGTATCGAATTGAAATATCATTGATCCTCAATTATCGATTAGCATATTAAAAAGACCCTAATATTTTTTAGTTAATTTCGTTCTATGTAATGGTGATTAGATTTTTCAGAAGAGTTTTGAACTTGCCACGTTTCGTTTGATCGTCTGTAACTTGCGTCAAAGCAATATTTCGTCTCCAACGAAATTCACGTTCGTTATCATCGTTTTGTTTTTTCTAGTCTTTGGTGAAATAAATGCCATTTATATAAAACATAAACACTTTAATGCCGAGGAAGCTTTGTCTAGTATTTGGGTTTTGGGAAAATGGGGGTTACCGGTGAAACGATAGCAGCTTATCTGATCAGACCATTCAAGTGTATTTTTTGGAGAGAAAATCAACAAAAGATTGTTTTGTTCAATGCCCTTATCTATTTGTTTACAAAACAAAGGTCGTGAGTCGTATGTGGCAACATCGATAAAATTTGAAATTCATTGCAATTTATTTGGTTCATTGATTTTTGAAAAAAGAAACCGCCCTGTTATTTATGAAAATATGTAAGTTTTGGAAGATATAATAGATTCATGCTTTCCATTTGAATGAATGGCGTATGAATATAAAGAAATTTAACACGGTGAAAAATAGCAACTATTTTTAGCTCCTTATAATTCATAAGGCTTAAAGATGATAGCTATTTCGGCTTACGACCTCATCAAAACTATGTTCAAACGTCCATTTACTTGTCGATATATAGCTGGGTAAAAGGGTACATAGCACATCTTTCTATATGTTCTTACCTCATAGTTTTACATTGTGATAATAAATTCTTAAATGTGGCCAATTGATTTTATGTATTTCTAGAAACGAGATTTAGTCTGGGCTTTATTGTTGCGTGGGTATTTTAGTAAATGCCAACTCAATCAGTAAAATAGTGAACTCTTTTAGTAATAAAACACGTAACATTGTTACAATTGTAAAAATAAGATTTTACGGCGAAAGAATATTTCTCTTTGATAGTGCTTAATTTTCTATAATAAATTTTAAAGAAATATATAAGTTGTTGGAAATTAAATTGATTTAATTTAAAACCCACTGGTAAACTTTCTATTCTATAGAGTAAACCATTCGTATAATGGTGAAATAAAACATGGCAAAATCTAATAATATGTCTTAGAAATTATAGTCGGCCTGAATAATTCATTAAAATTAAAATATGTTACTCTTTTATAAATTTTAAATCTTTTTTACACTTAACTTTAATAGTCTGTTTTACACAAGTTGTTTTTATCAGTTAAAAATAATATAGATCGATTCATATTATTTTTAACTGATAAAAACAAATTAACTTAGGAAGCAAATTTTCAATTCATATATATTGAATATATTTGACTGTATACAAAAATTGAAGTTTTATTTCATAAGGTTTAAGATATATACACATTGAAGAATCAAAACTCTCAGAAATAACAAAATTAGAAAAAAAAATGAAATACATATTTAAAATATGTCGACAAAACGAATGAATAATCTATCGTTGAATTCTGTTTTAAGAAAGGTGTATTTATTGCCATGGATTAGAAGTTGACTGATCGGTCTTGATGTGTCTTCATTCAAAGATCTGATGAAAGAAAAAGAAGCAATGACGTTCTATTACATTAGAAATTCTTTAGACGTCGCTTATTTTTATTGATCTCAGCCTTTCTTTCCCGTGAAAATATTTAATTTTTATTGGCTTAAAACTAATATAAAACAACGTTTGTTGTTTTGTTGTTGTTTGTTGACGTTGTTTCATAAAACTAAGTCGAATGTAGTTTTTTTCTAACTAAAAAAAAGTACAAAAAATTACCTTATTTATATAATGTGTTTTCTATCTCATGTATATATTTTTCGATTCTATATGTATATATTTTTCACTCACACGAGAATATGTTTGAATATTCAACGTGTCGGTAATTGTTATCACTTACTAGTGGCATATTTTCCTATTATTTTTAAGTCGTAAAGATTTTTAAGTCTTCATTACCAAATAACATCATTAAAAATATTACCAAATTTTTGACTGCGAATGGAAAATTCATACACTGATGGTCATATCGCTATCATACGCCACATAGCGTGGAAACAGTCTGACCTTCCTCGACCATTTCATGATGTAGCAACGTCCTAGCGATCACAAGCTTTACTACTGTAATAAACACGTACATTCAAAAACGAGTCATAACATCTGGGCAACCGATCCTGGTCAGGTTTCATAGCATATTGGCTGAATATTATACATAGCCAACCCTTATTTAACACAGAAATACGTTCCGTGCGATGGAACATCGTGAATGTGAAGACGAAATTTATTCAAAATATATTTTATATCGAACAGCCACCATATTTTACTTAAAATACATCATAAACTAATGCTGTCGAACGAAAACGTTGATATATTAATTTTTAAGCTGCGCGAATCAATACTTTTTGATATAATTTGTAATATCGATTGAAGGTGGTTGATAAAATTTCAATATCAAATTTGTATAGTTATAACTTTGCACGATTCCACATGTTTTGTTATTAACGAACCGAGTTTCGCCTTTCGGCATCTTCAGGCATTCTATCACACATTGTCAGTTCTGTCGCAGCAGTGTGATAGAATGCCTGAAGATGTCGAAAGTCAAAATCCGGGTCATCATGACAAAATATGGATATATCGTACAAAGTTTCAACAATTAAAATTTGAAACACTTTGAAATAAGGTTTAAGCGATTCTCGTTATCGTTAAAAAGCCCGCTTAATTTTGAATCGTTGAAATATTATGGCTTTCCACATGTTTTATTACTCACGGCCCGGTTATCGCCGTTTAACATCTTCAGGCATTCTATCACACGGGTTCGACAAAACTGAACCGATAAATACTTTGTGTCGTTTATATGCACATGGCACTGATAAACAAGTCGAAGTCGTAATAAAAAAAAAATTTACTATTCAAAATATAATACCTTTCTACCGAAAAGATACAGTGACATATTTAAAGCGATCTGGAACTTTGCAAAGTTTCAACAACCCAAATTTGATATTGGAAGTCTATCAAGTACACATGATATCGTAAATCAGTAGTTGTTTAATAAGATTTTTGCAAACAGCGAGTCGAAGAAAAATCTCACTAACTTAAAAAGCAGATACGTCACGTCATTAAAAGAGGTCAATTAATCATCTAATTTTCAATCAGTTATAAATCAACTGTTTTCATACAAAACGATAAAACATAAGTCAATGACTCAGAAATTGAACAAGCTATAGCGTTTATTATCGACAGCCAAGTTATTTCTCGGACACTTGCGGCTGATGGTAAGCCATCTCACCATGCGTTAAATTAAATTGACGATAGAATTACTATAACCTATTTCTAGGGTTGCCGAGCAACCCCGGAAGCTTTCTATCAAAGGGCTGCTATTCAAATAACACGATGACACACGTAAAAAAGAGGTTTGGTATATTTTTCAGATAGTAATCGAGAATTCAATACTTTCAAATTTTTGTGAAATTTGTTGCCCAGTCAAAAAAAAAATAGTTTGTGTAATGTGTAGAGATTTTCTTAAATTCGATGAAAATTTTGAAAAGTGTGTTTACTTTGTAAAAATTCATTATTAGTTCATATATACACATGAACTGATATTGAGTTCTGTTACAATACATGAAACGTGTTTCGCTTCTTTGAAAATCATTGTCAGACTAACTTTGGAGAAACAATGATGATTGATTATAATAAAATATATTACGATGACAAATGCTAATTTTTATTCACCAAAAGTATACACTCAGTCCATTTTTTAGGCGATATATTGGTTCCAGAAAAAGGCGCGTAAAAAAATGATTTCACGCAATTGCATTATATTTCTTTACACACCCTAAAACATAAATTCGCATAATATCCGATACACTTGTTAACATTTGGCGATTGTATGTGTATTTAAAAAAATGGAATGCTTTACAAAATTAAGTTTTAAAAATACAAATATTTTTTTATTTAAAAAATAATGAAACGTACATGCCTAGCATCATATATAAATGTAATCTTTAAAAAAAATTTGGGGAAAAAATTACGTAAAAAAGAGTGAAGCGCGTAAAAAAAATGTAGCGCTGTCGTCCAAAAAAATCGCGTATAATCGAATTCGCGTAAAAAAAGGACTGGGTGTATACGTACATTTATAATTCGAACAAAAAAAAAATGAATATTTGAATAAAAAAAGATGGGAATGGATGATTTGAATATTTTATCACTAGCTTAGACATAAAACAAAGCTATTAGTAATAAATACCACAAGTTACCATTTTTTAATATGAATTCGTTAGCATCGAAATAGCGATATAAAAAAGGGAGGCTGAAAAAACAAATACGTGACGATTTCTTAAAAATAATTTCTTGTACTAAAATAGAAAAAACCATGTATCCACTTAATGTTCAACAACTTCGGTTGTACAGGTACGTCGATTTGATTGATTATATACAGATTTTTCCGAACATACGAAATATAATGTACGTTTTTCGTGGCGGGTTCCTTTTTGGTCTAGTACAATCCAATTGGTGGAATGATTGATGGTGTCATTATCATTCTTTCGTTTCATTGAAAATACAAGTATCAAGATACAGGAAACATTGCGTGCACAGGAGTAAGAAGAGGGGGAAATAATATGTGAACCCTACCTGCGAGCTATAATAATATTTTTATATCAATATTAAAAGATTTACAATCGTTTTAATAGGTACACGCGACGCTTTTAATATATTTCCCGCAATCTTGTCTGTATAGAAAACCTGAAGAAAGGTTTATTGAACTAAAACCGAAAAGGATAATAATTTTACCTGTTATTCTAAAAATATCAAAACAAACAAACATGTCTGTTTTGATAAAATAAACGCAAAAAAAGTTTAAACATTAAAATTCATCAATGATCTGGATCGGTTTCGTATGACAAGGTAAATTGTTATCAATTGTTCAATCAATTTGTAGATTAGAAGAAGAGAGATAAAGAAAGAACAGAACTGTAAAATAAACATGCGAAAATTTTAATATCAAATTGGACGTTTTTTTAACACATAAAATAGCTCGTACCCGAAAGTTTTTACACTGTTATTTTATATTATTATATATCAAAGTTTCAACTATTAATACGTTGTAATCGACTCGACGGTTGAGTAGATAGCAGACTATGGAGTATTTTTTTTTAATTAATAAAAACACACTTCTAGTTCTATTTCCACGGTATAATAATGATCGGTAGATCGATGTGCTAAACTGGCCCTGATCATAGATATATTAAAAGATAGAAGAAAACCAAAATATTACGTTTTTTCACAAAAAAAAAAAATTGCATTTGACCAATTAAAAAAGATAAAAGAATGTGAGTTTATAAATCTTCAACCGATATTTTTTTTTTAAATCGATACTTCTCAGAAAAACATGTTATCACGGTAAGGAATAACAGTATAAATTAATCGGATTTAAATTTACGTGTATAACACATTGCAATATCAGATAAAATGAACATACTCTATAAAAAGTGTGCTTAAGATTATCAGTGTAAAACATTTCACACTCTTCTGCGTATAAATCGAGTTGGGTTAGGCGTTCATTCAAGATGTCAAAATATTTTTATCACCACATCTTTTTCTTTTCAGATTTCAACAATGGATTTTCATTGACGTACTTGTTTTATTGAATAATAGAGGAAAAAAGTACATTTTCTATAATAATTAATGTGTGAAATACTTAAAACGACACAGGCAAAAATGGTACCTTTAAAAATGGCTTGATTAACTTTTGTTTATCAATATTTGATTATATTAAAATTTTTTTACGGCTCATTGACTCAAGAAGTCGAATACAAGACATTATTTGTTCCAAAATTTAAAATTACAAAAGTTAAGTAAAAATTAAGTAAAAAGCTATTTTTTGCTACCATATATAAAACAATATTTTTTCCTATGCTGTAGTTAATATGCAGTAGAAAACACTTGTGTTTGTCCAGTGCAAAAAAAAAAACAATATATGTAGCGGGTGTAACTTGTAACAGATACAATCACTAGCATGGCAGATCTGAATTAGTTTTGTCGTCCAGTGTGATGTTATGATCAGCATTCTAGAGAACATTGCCGCATTTACATATTGGTTTATTTACTAACCAGCCAAAAATTGAGGAAGAGCTTTTCGAAATGGTCATGCTGGGTTATAAATTGTAAAATTCTTCTAAATTTACTACATAGTTTCGATTAGAATACAAAACTTTAGTTATTATTCTTCAACATATAATTTGAATGCGTGTTGCGAGTTGAGAAGAATTTCATGACGTCAATGCTCATCGTGTAAAAATTATCATTTTGTGAAAATCAATAATTAATTTGTACAGTCAAACAAAAAAAACTGTTCAAAAAATACCTTTACACCTAATTCTTTTTTGCACAAAAGATACGTTCCAATGATTATCGTATAATAAAGAAAGGTGTTATTTTAATAATGGTAGGTTTCATAGCTTAGTTAATAGCTGTTTAAATTTATTATATTATTAAGATAAGGTCCGGTTTCTCTTATCGCAAGCATATAAATTGATTATTTATTATGATCAAATTATGAATATAATACTAAATATTGTGTTTTATTATTTGAAAATAACACCATCAAATCTAGAATTAACATTTAACACATTTAATGTACTTAGAATCGACTTAAAATACAAAAATTTTGGAAACCAAATTAAATCGATTTTGTTTGATTTGGAAAATACACAAATAATAAAAAATATGTTGTTCTCGATAAAAATTAATTTTAGATAAAGATATATATATTTTTTAAATATGTACAAACAATATGTATTATTACTTTGTTTTATTATTTAAGCCGTTTTGAATCATAAAAATTAATGTAAAATAAAATTTCATACTTTTTTTGAACATTGTTATTTTGTAACCGCCCAAAAAGATTATCGAGTGTGTTTATCGTAGTAAATATGGTTATTAAAGTATGTACGCAATCCAAGGCTGATGTGAACGTTTATATTATATAAGTCATTCTGCAAGTGTCACATCGTACGCCCACTGGATCCAAATAGTCCACACCATGTGATTTAGTGGAGCAATTTTTCACTCTGTATTATGACAGGGCGCCTTCGATGCGTCGTGACGTTGTTAAATTCGACGCTCGATCCCCCATTCGCCACCCCATGCCACCAAACATTGATTATGCGGGTCAACTATTCAGTATTATTTACAAAATACATTTTTATGTGGAAAATGCTGTTGTGTGTTTTGTGGGACGTTCTGTGGCAAGAAAAAAATAAACATTATGTGTCAAATGTAAATATAATTTATATCTGAATAAATAATCCATAAATAATAGAGCAGGCTTAGTAACAATGAGAAAAATAGAAAAATACAAATTAGACAAATAAAACTGACGTCCACATTAATGGATTCAGAAAATATCATCGTTCAACTGAAGTAAACAAAAACAAAAAAAAGTATTTTATAATTATTCATGAATGTTATGGAAATTTTTATCTCCGCTTCTCAACTTGTTCAACACTCATATTTTATAATTTACAATATCTACTGAAGGTTCTCTACGAAATTCATGTATCAAATTGAAATCGTTGAAACTTTTTAAGTTTTCAGCTATTTTTGTCACTCACAACTTTGGTTTCGCTTTTTGCCATCTTTTAACATTTTATCACAATGATATAAAAAAGCCTGACACACAGTAAATAGTTTGCATCCATTCTTATTGTACATAACCGGTGCAAGCTATAGACTGTGTTGCATTTATTGCATTCGTGCGCGGAAATGCCTGAAGAAACCAAAAGACAAAATCAAAGTCGTGAGTGATAAAACATGTGAAAATGTATAAAATTTCAAAGATTCAAATTTTACTACAATTATACTTCCCCTTTTTGTATGTACATGAAGTTAAATCTGTATCTGTAAACTTACACACAAAAAAAACACGCCTTAATACGAGACTGCTAATTTTCACATGTCGTCAAATTTATAGCAGATAATTGAGCACTTCATAATTCCTGTGATAAAATAAAATGATATAATTATTGTAAGGTAAAGAATGTACATCGATAGATTTGTTCCATTGTTATTACTACGCTACGTATCACTCCGTATACTATAATATAAAGTTAAATTCGTCTATTTAATAAGTCTTGATTAAACGAAACTTGATTCAAATAAAAATATCTGTAGTGCCATTGTACACAATATTTTTGTTTTGTTTTAGGTTTCATAAATGGCGTAAGAGCGTATTTTAGTGTACCTTCGGTAGATAATAGACACAAGAGGCTAGCCCCTTGGTCACATGATATTCCAGTATTATTTTTTTTATAAACTTTAAATGTATTGTATGAAAAAAAAATGAATTTTATTTTATAGTGAAATAGATAACAAAATTTTCTGCATTCCTCATTTGAAACGTATTTCAGACTACTTCATAATTCCACAATATTTAGTTTGCTATTTAGCATTTCTTTCCTTAAGAGTGAAGGTATCCTCCCATCATTGTCAATTTATATCAAATATGTCTTTTATTATATGCGATACTATTGGTAATCTGAAATGAAAGTTTTTTACCCCAATATAGAAAATAAAACAGAAACACATAATTTAAAGCCAATGTTTCATTTTATATAACTTGTGACAACATTTAACCTTGTAAGTACGCTCTGGCACATGCGACATTAGTGGATTCGATTTTATCAGTCGCGAAGTTATGCTTGATATGGAGTCTTTTTTTCAAAAATATTAAGATTTCAGTACACATTGTATTAGAATAGATGCACAACTATTCATTTAATTCTAAGCATTAATTTGTTTGTTGTAGTGATCTGACAGGAAAAAAAGAATTTTTCTAAGAGTCTGGAAATTATTTTCACTGTCTCACAGGCTATTTTGAGTTTTTTGAGTTGATTAAGGGCTTAATATTTACACACACACACACATAAATATTTATATTTGTTACCATACTAATGATAAAAATAAGAAATACAATTTTTCTTATATGTAATATTACAATGTAAAAAAACAATAATACAACGCCGCTCGTATGAATGTAGTAAAATAATCTCATTACGTTTGACCTTATTTTATTGTGTACACTCTTTTTTTCAAAGTATACTCCATAAAAATACACCCACCAACTCTTAAGCCAATATGTCATCTATATAGCAGTCAAATGTTTACACCAATATTGAGGTGGATTGATTGATTTGAATTTATTTGGTCTATTATCAAATACTTCACAACTTATATATACACGATAAAACTCCACTGCTATATTAATTTGGCAATAGTCTGGCTGTTATGTAAATATAATAAAAATGTTGATTGCAATGAGCCTAAATCAATTAAGGTATTATATTTCGGTTATTTGAGCAAATCATTTCGATATAGGTCGTAAAAATGTAGGATGAAAGTTATTTATATATTTATAATATTATTAACATGTGGATTTCTTTGCAAAAAAAGAGCGATCGGATTAAGTATTGCAAAATTGTTTAATAACACTATAATTGGCTTTTCTTCTTTTAAATTTTAATTTATTAAAAGTTAAATGTCATTATAACTTACTATATTTATTTACCTTCATATGTTTTTAGTCGTCTCGGAATGTGTAATTCATCCTCGTAGATGAATTACAGTGATATATAAGAGGGGCCAAAAAGGATCCATATGATTTCAACAATTCTTCAAGAAAAGTCTTTATATAATATATAAAAAAAATAGTTCGCAAAATGATTCAACAGTCAATATATTATATTGTCAAGTAGATGAATTAAACCAGTGGGCAAAACACCTTAAAACATTTCCACGTTACAGTTGCTAAGCCCGAATTAAAAAAGCTAGTCAATGGATCGTAGACCCAATTTTGTTATCAAACAAGATAATATCGATTCGTTAAAAAAACAGTAAAATTGAAATCAAATAATTAAACACAATACATATTATATTTTCTACAATTTGATATTGTTTTAACCAAGGCTAGCTTCATTTAATAATTATTTCTTGACGGAATTCAAATTCAGTTAATTGATAGAATTGGAATTGAATTGACAGAACTCCATTATAACTCGGTGAAAAATAGCAATGTATTTTAATAGCTAGTAGTGATGGAATAGTTCATTAGAAATAATTCTAATGAGGGCGTAAGCCGAAATGGCTGTCAGCTATATAGCTTATATTTTTTCGTGATATAATGGAGTTGTATCAAGTTAATGCCGATTTGATCAATAAAATATCATTCTTTACTAAAATTTACCGTTTAGTACCGTAGTAGTTTAAGTACCGGCATAAATTCACTGTCGACTTTTCTTTTGTTTTTTCTAATGTCTGTGGTAAATTCATATGCTTGTTGTCAACTTGTCTATATGATTAGCAATATATTATATTGCATAATAATTGTCAAGTATGGGCATCATATGGCGATATCACTCAGCCCCAGATGCTATGATAAAATTTTGATACTGTTGTGCCTCAAATTGAATAAAAGATGGTGTCTGTGGATTCAGTTTACGACATTCAGGTTCGGAGTGACTCGTAAAACTAGCGAGCAATTCTGTTTTACAACCATTAAGCTGCCGTCAACTTAAATGATCAAATAAAACCAAAAGCGTATCTTGCACATTGCACTATAATGTTTGAAATTATGGGATTATTTACTATTACGTGGCACGACATGCATTTTGTATTTTATCTATTGTATGTCAGTATGCCGTGGGCAATCTGAGAAAAGTTACTATCTTAAAATAATTATTTGTCGCCAAATATAATAGATACTGAACGCATCTGTTGGCAGCAGCTAGTATTAAACTTAGTCTTGAGTAATTTTCTGTCAAAAATGAAGCTTGTATAACATAGTTGCAATGGGTAATACATAAGAGTTGGAAGTCAAATTGGTTAGCGGTGGGTTAAATTTTTTGTACTTTGGGATATTTTTTTTTGAAATACAGTGTAAATTTTCAATGAGGTTCGTCGTTGATTGTGACATGGTTTTGCTCATCGCAAATATTTTCAATTGACGAAAACTTTGTTCGACAAAATTTTTGCATAACATAAAATAAATTTCGATAACATTATTCTTTCATTTACTTACGCGGAATGAAAAAAGGTGAAAGTTTGAATTTCACGCTATAAAAAAACGCCGAATCTATCGCAAAATAAATTACTTATGAATAATAATATTTTTTATAACAAACAATATACAAAATATTAAAATAACTTTTCGAAGAATTATGTTATTTACTAAAAGATTTCCAAAGACATTCAATCAATTTAATTGTAGTCAATTTAATCATAAAAATAATCATATTTTTATTTAATGACTTGATTTTTTTTGATTTAACAAAATTGCATTTTATTTGCAGGTGTTGTTGGTGCATTTTTTTTGTGAAATAATTATAAAAAGATAAAGCAGCTATATATTGTATATCATAAAAAAAATGTCTGACATATTCATCTATCAGATGCAATTTCGAAAAAGTCCAAGGGGATTTTATATCGCAGGTGATTTATTATTACAAGTCTATGAGTAATGTTAAAATAATTGTATGGGACATAACTTAAATTTATACGTTATGTGACCGAGTCGTATTTATATACAGCTTAACACTTCGAATTACAAAGCCGTGTTTTCACGTAATACAAAAACCAACGACCGGAAACGTGTTCTGACGTGATAGATCAGCCTTTCAAAAACAGATAAATAAGTGAAATCAAGCGATGTATTTGGTAGAAGAACTCTATGTCTACTTATATTCAGCACTAAAACCATTTAAAACAGTCGTCCGATTAGTGTTATCGCCTATGAAGGTATTGATTTACACGATCTAAAAACTAATTCGTTTAACGTGAAATAAACGACTCCTACGTTATCCCACTTGGAAATGACATTAAAGTGGCATCGAGCTCACTCCGAGAAAGAGTCTTGTAAGATCGATATAACAAATTGTTTGGGGACATAGTAAAATTTATTTTGATCCTTATAGTGGCAATAGAAAAGAAAAAAATCCTATAGAGGTTGCAAAATGTGTGCGAAGCAAAAAAAAAGTACATAAATAGTTATAACACCTTTAAAAAACACACTAGAAATATGTCATTTGTTCAAAAATGGGCCGGCCACAGGGCTTGATTTGTCAAATGTAGACGGGGTTGATAGTGTTAAAAATCTAGTTAATGTGTCTTCTTTTTTTCATTCTTTTAAATATGAAATAAAACTTTGCAAAATATGAAATGATTTACCGAAACTATCAGAAAATTTAACAGTGATAAATAATCATATATATTTCGATAAACAATGACTAAGTTTTTTATGTACCACAATCGAAACAAGTAAACTTATTTTAATAGCAAAATAATTTGTAAAGAATATCATCAAAAAAAAATGTAAAACAAAACAATACTTGGTATCTATTTCAACGAATTAATCGTTTTTGTTTAAAAATTCAAAACTGGGAAACTAAAATGTTTTATTTATAACATGACAATGATTGATTGATCTTCTGCGTTTTGTTGTGTATCAAAAACTAAAACAAAGAAACAATTCCGTATAAATTATTTGAGAGTCGTGATTCTAAAATATGATTTTCAATCATTTTCTTACCCTATAAAATGTTTGTTTAGCAGAATTAAGTGTTGCTGATTGCGTAATATAAATAACACTGTTTGTTTGTAGTTAGTTTATTTTCGTCAATATTTGTTATTATAGGATCTTTTTTGACGAAAGCAATATCATCTTATATTTAATAACGTTATTTTAAAATGATTAACGGTAACTATTTACACTGTAATGTTAGTATAGAACAGTAGTTTTCAAACTTTGTTAGCGTACGAAAGTCATTAAAAAATATATGTGAAAATAATATTCACTCAATTTTAAAGGGTAACTTTATGTTAAGGTGTTTTTTTTTGGGATATCAAATTCAAGGAGCGTAAAGATCTATGACGGGTCAGCTTCAGAGTTCTTCAGGTCTCCTTCATCTCTTATATATAGATTTTTTCTTTTTATAATTGTTTCGTCGTTGCTGACAAACTTAGGTCGCTGCAGAGCTGAGGAGTCTACAGTGACATTCGGTTTACGTGGACACCACACGCATTATATTTACATTCATCCCCTACATACCATATCAACACATGCATACGTGTACATACAAGCACACACACAGATACACGCAGGCATATACAATATGCAAGGAAATAAAATAGGAAAGTCATTTTCAGGTGCCGAGGTTGTCCATGTAAAGATTAAGATCTGTTGACAAGTTGTTCCTTAATAATTTAGATGTGTAGCAGAGTCCCTTATCGTATCCGCAGATCCAAGAATCCACAGTATGAAGACTGGTTTAGACTTTTGAATATGCAAGTAAAAAATCAATGTTCGTGGGAAATATTTCACAGAATATTGCCCGCACAATATATATTGTATATACAAAATTGTTAAATCATGCAAAATGTATGATAAATATTATCTAAAAATCTATTAAAATTTTTCCGGAAGAGACTTTTAAGAATTGAAAAACAAATCAGAAAAACTATTAAACATGGTAATGATATGAAATAAGTACAAAATAAACGCTTGTTTTTTTAGTCTGTCAAGAATAATAAACTAAATTAAAAAAATATATTGATTGATTGAATTGGCATTTACCTGGTAGAACTCTATTATAACACGGTGAAGTAAAAAATATTGAAAACATTGTTTCAATAATACTATTAATTTTGAAACTATTGTGTAAGACAAATTTAATGTTTTGAAACTATCCAGAAATTTTAAGAAAGGACATCCGGTATATGTATCTAAGTATTTCAATTTTTAACAATATGTTTTCGTGTTATTTTCCCAATGATACGGTGAGTTGATTCAGCAAACTATGTATAAGTATAATATATATACAATATAATAATATTATAATATATGGGAGAATCGAGATTCAAATTATATACCGAAATAGCCAATTTCACCACGAAAACATTTGTCGAAATTCTTTTGCACTACTATATCCACAGCCTAAATTTACTGAAAGTACAGTGGCCATTAATTTTATTTAAATAATTTACGTTCACCATAATTTAAAATTAAAATTATATCGAAACAATAGTGATTTTTTTTATTAAAACTAATAATTCACAAACTTTATGAAATAGATTTTTATTATGATATAATTTTAGTTTAGTACAATTACGGATTAATTTTATATGATTAAAGCCATGATTATATTACCATTGATAGCACGTGTATTGACATTGAAAAATGAGCTTAAAGATTATAAGACTTGAGCTGCTTATTTGTAGACAAATGTAGTTAGTGAAAAGGCTAATTGCCTTGAGTCTAAAACTGGCTAAGTTTAACTGAGTTAATCAATAAAGTTGATTATTTCCTTAAAATAGGGTTGTCGAGGATTTCGTTTCTCAGTTGACGCGCCTTTGAAAAGGTTTTATGTACATCTGTCAATTATAATTGGTCATTAATGGAAACACCAATTTATGGATATTATCGAAATAATAGAATAGAAGAAAAATACTTAGGCAAAAAACTTCGTATGTTTTCAATGCGATCTTTTTTCGTGGAAAATGTAATTGTTTCAAGGAAATCCTCCGTGATATTTTTGTTGACAGCTGTTTTTTTAGATTCACAAAACGATCATGGCATTTTTAAAACTATACAGAAGTAAGTTATGTTTTAATGAGACACAAAAAATCGATCCTTGTTAAATACAATAGTAACATATAAAGAAAATTCGAAGGTAGATTAAGTAAAAGGAATAACTTTGTCATATAAAGTGTCGCAGGTTTTTCTTTCTTCTGATCAATATTTCATGACTCCGATTCCAAAGTTGACCAAAAACAAAACTCCAACTCTACAGCCCTAGATTTTAGTGATGATTTCACGTAATTGAAGAAATTAGCTTACTCTTTCAATTTTATAAAATATTGAGAGAAGTGGAAAAAAAAAATTACAATAAAAGATTTTTTTCAAAATTATTATAGCGATCTATTCAATTCAATTTGACGATGTAAAAGTGCAAATAATGCAGCAGTTGTATTTTTTAAAAATATTTCAGGAACCTTTTGAGGGGTTAACTGTCACTTCTTGATGGAAACGCATGATATTTTAAATAATAAAAACACATTTTTAGTACTTATTTCCACAATATATTTTTTCATCAGGACCGGTTTCGCTGATATCGAATACAATTTACAAATAAGTCTATGTATAGAAAAAATAGAGCCTCTAATGACTTGTTTGTAAATTGTATTCTATCAGTTGATAATGCTTGCGATGAGCAAAACCAGTCCTGATTAAAAAAAAAATATGTTTTTATTATTTAAAATTTCAGAAACAGTTTATAACGGTAGAGAAAAATAGTAACGTGTTCTAAAATCATAAAATAGCTCAGAAATTTTCAATGTAATACATAAATCGAGCACACAAAGGTGTAAAATATTAAGCAAACACTTTTCCTTTTTTATTGTATTCTATTCATGTCTTGAAACCGTATAAAAATGTCTATCGATGTTATTTTTTATGATATAAAATGGGTATATGAAAAATGTTAGAAGAATCTAATGTGACGTACAAATAAAATTTTGATCAGTGCGGTATTGATCAAAATATTTTTCTCTCTTTATAAATACGTTTTTTAGCAGCGTATGAAAATAAGTTCACAAAACGAGGCTTTCCAATAAAATGAATATACAAGTATATCCGCGATAACTCTCAGACAGCCTGTTTTATTCCGATATTTACCTAATGTAATGGTATGGGTCCCTTTCTGGACTGTATTATTGCTATTTAATGAATACTTGAAAGATTTCTGTTGGCTGTAATCCTCAAACGGAAGTATTGAAATAATACCCCTTACGATTTTCGAAGGTGTTTGCCTATGAAAATAAAGTATAATACATTTTTTCACATAAGCTGTTTATATCAATATACATATAATTTCACATCACTTACGATGTAAATAAACATTTTGCTAAATGACAATTATTAGTAATTAATAATGAAATCCAAAGTAGTGACGTTAATAAGTTAAAATAGTGTTAAAAAAAATGACATCAAATTCTTTACTGGACAGACGTAAAAACGTTGGAAAGCATAAATATGCAACAATGTAAACAAAACTTTTTGTTAACATTAGGCGACGATGGAAACGTGGAAAACATATTTTTTTTATTAACAAAAAGTTTTATTATTTCCAGAAACTATTTTTTATACGATTTTGAAGTTGATGAGTAAAGTTTCATTTGCCTAGCCCGTACGTTAAACAAACGTTATTTGAAAGCAAAATATGCGCAAGAACTATTGACTATTAAAAAATATTTGTTCCGAATTATAATAGAAGCTTAAAAATAATTATTACATCATGAATTTTCTTTTTTTTTGGTACGAATTTCGAAAGTATAGAAAAAACAAAGCTACAACGAATTAACTAATTACAATTCATCATTTTGTGTTAAGTTTTAATAAACGGTATTTTAGTTTTAATAAACGGCATTCACTTGGTAGAACTCCATTATAACACGGTGAAAAAAAAAGCAATGTATTTTATTTCTACAAAAGTTCTACAATTTGAAAAACTAAAAAATATGATTTGGTTTTATCAGCACATTATTTTCTTAGATTTAATGAAGGGTTCGTATATCTCATATTACGGTTGGAAACATATTTAAAGAGAATATGTGAATAGTTTATTTTGGAATGGTTCTCATATTACAATGATATCAATACATCTCTTCAAATATTCATAAATTTATGTCCTTGACCAGGAAGAAGAGTATGTCAAGAAAGCGCTATCTTGGTGACATTTCATTGCAAAACGAAGGCAAATTGAAGCTTACATTTTCTTACTCATAATGATAAGTTATCAGTTTGCTATTTGCAGAAGTTTAAACGGCTTTTGCATGATTACATTAATTTGACTGATATGACTACTTAAGCTTATTTTGTGATGCAAACCATTTTAGGTATGTATATTTTACTAACTTATTGTGTTAAAATATTGATTATTTTTAAATTACCTTTATTAATACATTAAAAATGATACGCATTGTAATTAGCAATCCCACAATAATGTAGAAAAATTACGTTTAAGTGATATGTAGTTCCATCGATGAAAAATATTGTAGTATGTTATCAAAAAACCAATTTACTTTGCATCGAAACATCATATTATGTAATAAAGTTTTATTTATACTTGAACGGAAAAGCTGTATATTTCATCAGAATATTTTAGTGTTGTAATGTCATGTCAAAAATGCCATATAATTAACACTTCCATATCGGTGGAGATTAAAATCTACGAATTATTGTGAAAAAGTAATTGTAGTTAGTATGTCTAATAACATAAGTGGAAGAGTATCCAAAATTAATGATACTCATTGAAAATAAAAGCGAAATAGTCTAAAAGTGATTTTTGTGTACCACATACCAAAACTGTTTTGTTATAAGTAGACATTTATAACAAAACACATCTGCCCAAGGAAATCGAAAAGTTGACATAAACACATGTCGCTTAGTTTGCAAATTTCTTTTTTAGCAGATGAAAAACTGCAGTATGTTTTATTATTAAATATACAGCATTAAACGGTTCGTATCTTTTGACAAACAAGCTCAACTGATAACGGACATTTACCGGAGAATGATACGAGTACGAGCGAAATAAATTTAATTATAACAAACGAAATACCATTTGTTTTAATCTCTTGCGTTACATTTGAATTGTTGTATGACATTTGAGCTTGTATTTAAAAATAATTAAATAACTACAACGGTGACAAGTCACTGAAAAGCTGAGGTGGTTAAGCTTTTGGCTACTTTTAACCAGTAACATGTCAATATTTTAAAAGTTACACTAATGGAATTAAAAGAGTTTTTTTCAGTCAAAGTCCCGGCATGGCTAACGGGATCATTTATTTTTTTCCTCAAAACGGTACCTCTTCAAATTTTATAAAATGGTGTTTGTATTCAAATAATTGCAGTTTGTATTACTTTTTATAAGTGTTGCTGCAAAAAAAATGCACTAAGAGCCAAATAAGTTTATGAACTAATAGACTAATTATATATTTAGAAATACATTTCTTCAAGACACGTGCGTCTTATTCAATTTGTTTTTAATAGATACCGTGGGTTGTTATTTTTTTGAAAATAAAACATTTTGGCATTCCGAACAGTGCTTAAGGACAGCGGAATTGGCAACCTTAAAACCGAACGTATGGTCACGTTAGGCAAGGCCAATATCCATGTTTTTTTGTTAAATCGTTTGTGATCGAATTTATCCCGGATTTGATCTAATCTATTCAAATTGATATTTTAAGTGTTGATAAATATCTAGTTAAGTCAAATACTTTCTATTTTATTTATTTCCATACAAAATATATCATAACCTAAAATGGAGAATATAAAAAAAACCTTTTGGATTGAAATAATTATAATAAATCGATTCCAACAACAACAAACAATCAAAATTCAATAAGCTGATTCATTTCAAGTAAAAAAAGCATCTTACTTTAAAACGTTCAGTTTGATACTGGAAAGTGATCTATTGTATATCTCTCAATTTATTTCTGAATCATTCAACTGTAGAACAGTAAGAGCTTTAAGTCTACAGAATCGCCTGATAGTCTGATCGCAAAATATCGAATAAAACTCGAGTTGACAATAACTTTTCCCATTTCCATTTTCAATAACGTTTTTGATCTCACTGCCCACAAAGCCTTTGACGCCCAATTGGTCCTTTCTTTTGTCACATCCGGGATATTTATTACTCCTATCGGTCCTCGTAAGAAAACACAAGTCGAAATAAAATCAACCCTTATCGTTTGATGTGAGATTCGACCCCACAGAGGTTTTTGAGGAAATCCGATTCAAACAAAAATGATGGTGAACCGGTACAGGGTAATTGAACAATAGTTATACAGAGTGTAGGTTTTGTTTATTTTATTTTAATAAAAAAAAAACAAGGATCTGCTCCATGTATATATAAGTACCCAGAAAAAAGTTTGTATTTTTTTAACGCATAACTTAGCGGTCAGTTCTGACTCGCCTTTCGTTCAGGATAAACGTCTTTCTTGATATTGCTTTTTGTGGACATCTGGACAGTATATTTCAAGTGAGAAAAAAAACCCCTCTTACAATGGAAACCTTTGTGCCGGAGGAGAATTTACGTGTGTGTACTAAAACAGCTTAATACGTTTGAAATACCCTGAATCCTGGACATACATGAATTGAACTCAATATTAGTCCCGGTGACCCGATTCAGCTCAAAATTATTTTATTGTTGTTTGTTGTATCGATCGGTTATAGTCATTTTTGTGAGTGTGTTGAAGTTTTTTTTAAAATTGTTTTCACGAAGATCATTTGTTACATTCTTGAACGATATTAAAATGATTTACATACACTTAGTAACCTTGTTTATACAAACTAAGTTTTTATTTATAAATTATATTCAAAAGACTTAACAAGCAAATGTTTTATAAGAGCGTGGGCGTTTTAATGAAATATTTTTTTTGATCGGTTGTTTATATTATATAAGTTGGTTTGGTTTCAAACTCTTTGGTTGAGGTTTGGAGTTTATTGTTTTAGGTTTTCAAATGACTGTACGACGATAACACTCGATAGAACAAATATATAATTAAAAAATATTTTTTTTCAGTAAATTTATCGAAGAAAATTAATTATAAATGTATATACGAAATCACTGAATAATTTTTCTTCGTGAAAAATGTTATTTACTCGAGAGTTCATTTGATTTTAATTCAAGGTATTGGTATTTTAAATTAATTCATTTTTATCCATCTTAAAGATTGGTGAGCAAACTATGTGTATCGTTATATTATATTAGATAACATGAAGAAATCTTTCTAATTGAATCTAGTTGTCGGCACAACTTTTGGGTAGCGAAAAGTTACTTGAGACTTTCTGTTAAAAAGCTTCGTAAGAGAGTAAGTGCTTTAAGGTTGTCACAGCTTAAAAAATTCAATGTTTTTTACAATATCCAAGTTTTTGAAAAAATCTTTATCATTTAATTTTCATGCTGAAAATTAAAATAAAATATACACGCACAGGAAGTGTTGTATAGGAAATAAAAAGTAGTATACCTCCATCACGAGCCTTATAATAATACAAAAAGGTCGTCAGTGTTTATGAAGCTTTTTAAATCAACTAAAAGCTTTTTAATATTCTGTTTTTTACAATTTTTTCACGTTGCCCTTAAAGCGATGTATTTGAAATTTTGTCGTCTTCTTTGAATTGGTCACGGAGTGAAAAATATTTTACAAAGTTATACAATTTGTTGCGGAAATTTTGTTTCGCGCGATACAGGCCGCCCCCGTCTTTAATTTTGTGATTAATTATTGTTCACATGAGACTAGATGCAAAAACGTGCTACATAAGCTTTGGGCCATATCACTAGAACCGCTTACCATGGGCGTTGAATATATTCTACACGAGAAAAGATTACAGCAGATATGTAAGTGAATAACTTAGAATGCTTAAGGAACAAACATTTGCAAGTTTGAGCGTGTGGAAAGATAAATTAATATACTTGTAAATCTTTCACCTTCGTATTCATTAAGTTGATAATTTTTTGAAAAAATTATAACCTAAATATATACTGCGTGAAAAATTTGTAAAATCATAATTTAAATAAAATTTACAATTATTATTCTTTACTTTGACTCGAAAAATGTAATTTTATATATTGGATAAAAATTGATATATATGTCTCATAATTTCATTGTGATGACACTGGAATCATGCTCATTCATTACTATGGGTGCGGTAATGTCACAAAAAATTTGTTCTATTTGCTTGAGTATTCAGGGGTTTGACTTGTTGCATAAATTTATAAGGTTTATTTAATAATCGATCATTGAAGTTGAATCTAAAAGAAAAATGTTCACATGTCACAGAGAATCATCACATTGTAAAATATTTTCCTTGAAATGAAACAAAACAATTAAGTCTTGAAAAAGAAGATCAATAGTTCATATTATTTATAATGTCATCGGAGACTGCATTTTGGAATATGAATAAAAATATCTTGAAAATCTAATCGTTACAATCGAATCGATAGTAGTTGAATTTATTTCAGCTATATACGTTTTGCTCTTTTCGTTAAGATTTACATTTAATTTAATAAATAATTTTTTGAGTCGAGAAATATATAATTTCAATGCATAAATGCTTACAAAGTTCACGATGAAAGAATAATTGTTTTTTTATTTAAGACAAACCTGTTTATTTAATGAGAAGTAATCTCTGTTTCTAAACGATCTAATCTTTAAAGTCATAACTAACTTTACCGTACATGCTCTAGAATGTTACTGTCAGTAGTTATCTTTACAAAATAGCCTTCGGTCAACTGACATTAATGCTCAAGTCCAGCTGGAGCAAGTGTTATATCTGAACGACGAGATTTTTTCTTTCGTGATTTTCAAGATATACGAACGTCATTATCTTGCTGCAGGAGCACGCTCAATTAACGTGGCACTAATTTTTCTTCGCTAGATAACTTTTTTGTTTTTTTTTCATGCACACTTGACCAGGAGTAAGAAAAATGGCGGTCAAATAACTATGTATAACATCACTTTTTATATCGACAGGAATGTGTGAATTTTTAAAATAATAACACATTTCTTAGTACTTATTAACACAATATATTTGAGCATAATATAACCGAATATAGACAATGCTCTCGATGAGCAAAATCGGTCCTAATCATCAAATATATTGTAGAAATAAGTGCTAAAATGTGTTATTATTATTTAAAGTATCATGATTTTCCATCAAAAAGTGGTAGTTAACACCTAAGAAGTGAATAATATACGATATAACTATCGAATATTACTTGATTTACGATATTGACTGAGGATGTTAAATGTCATCTTAATACAGTGAAACCTCGATTCTACGTTTTTCAAAGGACTATAAAAAATAACCGAAAAATGCGGGAAACGATGAATGCGGGAAAGCTTAAAAAAATAATAAAATAGTAAAATCTTATAAAAAAACAAAATATCCCTCCCCACTTTAATTTAAGAAAATAGGGCTTAACAAAAATTTGGTAAAGAGCACAGGGTTTTTTAAACGTTAAAATAATTTATTCTTATTTATTGAAATAATCGAATAGTGTATCTTATTTTGAAATCATTTATTAAAGAAAATCTCATGATATTTAAGTGAACTATATATTTAATCATTAATTTCTTTGGTCAATATATAATATAAGTATTGACATTTTCAAACACACAAATTGTAATGGATATTTGAGACGGGAACATTATATTTAGACGATAGATCGAGGAAATCGATAAATCGGGAACGGTTAATGAGGCATTATGTAACATTGTTCTTATGAGTGTTTGACGGGACTATAAAAAATGAACTATCCATCCGGGAAAACGTATTATGCGAGAACGGGTGATCGGGGCTCCGCTGTATCACATTTGAATTATAGAAACTATGTACATTTCCACATGTCAAACACGCCTTGCATATTTTGACGTATCAAATATGTGGGAATGTTCAAAATTTCAACAATGCAACATTATATTAACTTAATTTATTTTCAATCGATGTAATTTTTTTGCTGTCTGTTCAAGAGAACACATTTGCTCAAGATTACGAAGTGCGAACTAAAAATAGTCAATACCATTTATAAATGATAGTTTGGTTTTTATTTGTTAAATTTAAATTTTTTAAACGTTGGCTGATTCAAATGTCTTGTCATCAACGACCCAGGTTTTCTTTCGGCATCTTCAGGCATTCCATCACATGAATGCAACAGAACTGACGTCATTTCTGTTGGAATCGTACAATATTTAAAAAATAGAAATTTGATATAAATTCCATCAAGCACCTTCAGTCTCATATTTGTTATTATTTGTTAAAAATTCACAATTCTACAAAGCATTCAACAGCTCAAATGTGATATAAGTAATTACAAAAACAAATAAACAACATTTTCCAGCTGTCGTAAACGAGAGATAGTTCAGAAGAGGCCAAATATGTAATGTCAAGTTATTATCAAAGAAAGTTTTTACTGATTAAAAAGTTAATAAAGATGGTTCATTACTATGACAATTTAACTAAATAGAGACACTTTTTAGTCGTACGATGTACAAAATGGCTTTTTGAAGGTTTTTGAAATAATACAGACGGTAAAAATATCAACGAATCTGTAGAGAATATTATAGTTTGACACTTAGAAAGTTGTGAAAAATATTTTTTACAGCTGAAATATTCAGCTTTATAATAAAGATAAAAAGTAATAGCGTAATAAAATTTCGTTCAAGTACCGAGCTTAAAGCTTCACTTAAACGTAGAAATAAAATGAAATATAATTGTCATTGTAATAATCACAAAGTTTTATTGACAAAAATATGTGTACGGTTGCGTGGAATATGTTTTGACATTCTTTTTCGTAAATTTTCATTAAAACTAACATGTTTTACGTCCGGGTTAAGACATTAACGTAAAGCGTTTTTGACCCGATGACCTTTATACGAATAGAAGCTGTAATCTATATAAAGTTAAACGTAACCTTTTCAAGGGTTTTGGAATCAGAGCTTGGGAAGAGTTGTTTAATTATAAGAACGCCACTGATTATTTTCCTAATTTTTTTACGCCGAGGAAATAAAATTTACCTTTATTATATCATATATATATAAAAGATGGCTATTTATCTCATACAACAATGTTAAAAACGATTAAAATGAAGAGTAAATGGGAATTCGCAAAACGAAATAAGCTCAGGAAAAATATATTTTAATAAATACAAAATGGTATTCGTCTGAAATTACTTTCGTTTTTGTGAAATTTGTTATGTTGACATCCAAAGCAATACGCTCAAATGTTGTTAATAGTAATTCATATTCAAGACGAAAAAATTATCAGGATGATACAACTTGACATTATCGAGAATGGCTAAATTCTCGTTTTGGCCTCGTATAAGTCAAATGAAATACATAAGAATTAAATTCCTTTTTGAAGTTTCAAGCTATTGAGTACTATGTACATAATTTCCTCTTACTATAAAATTGTATTGTGTTTATAAAGTTTTTTAAGCAATTTTTTGTTATACATTTAAATTGATTGTAAATGCATTTAACTAATCGAACTTAATAATATCGTGTCGTTCAAACATCCGAGATCTAAATATTTTTACCTACAATTCTAGTGACATTTTAAATATCAAAGCTTTTGAAACCATATCAAAAAAATCGCGTAAAAAAAGGACTGGGTGTATACCAAAAAAAGGACTTTTTTTACGCGATATTATAATTTTTGGAACCAATTTATCAAATTGTATGAAGTTGCGATTTTTTTTACGCGATTTTTTTTACGCGCCGTTTTCTGGATCCAAAGTATCGCGTAAAAAAGGACTGAGTGTATATCAAAAGCTTCAAAAAGTGCGTGTCGAAGTGCGAAAAAAGCGATTTTTTTTACACGAATTCGATTATACGTGATTTTTTTGGACGGTACCATTACATTTTTTTACGCGATTTTTTCCCCAAATTTGTTTTAAAGAATAAATTTATAAATGATGCGAGGCATGTACGTTTTATTATTTTTTTAAATAAAAAAAATATGTGTGTTTTTAAAACTTAATTCATGTAAGTGAAAAAATTGCATTGTTAGAGTCTCATTATATTTTATAAGCAATAAAGACATGAAATATATATATATTTTTTTGCACGAATTTTAATGAGCAAATTTGGGTTTTTCATACGTTTCTGGTACTTTTTCACGCGATATTATAATTTTTGGAATCAATTTATCAAATTGTATGAAGTTGCGATTTTTTTTACGCGATTTTTTTTACGCTCCGTTTTCTGGAACCAATGTATCGCGTAAAAAAGGACTGAGTGTATATCAAAAGCTTCAAAAAGTGCGTGTCAAAGTGCGAAAAAAGCGATTTTTTTTACACGAATTCGATTATACGTGATTTTTTTGGACGGTACCATTACATTTTTTTACGCGATTTTTTCCCCAAATTTGTTTTAAAGAATAAATTTATATATGATGCGAGGCATGTACGTTTTATTATTTTTTTAAATAAAAAAAATATGTGTGTTTTTAAAACTTAATTCATGTAAGTGAAAAAATTGCATTGTTAGAGTCTCATTATATTTTATAAGCAATAAAGACATGAAATATATATATATTTTTTTGCACGAATTTTAATGAGCAAATTTGGGTTTTTCATACGTTTCTGGTACTTTTTCAAGCGATATTATAATTTTTGGAACCAATTTATCAAATTGTATGAAAGTTGCGATTTTTTTACGCGATTTTTTTTACGCGCCGTTTTCTGGAACCAATGTATCGCGTAAAAAAGGACTGAGTGTATATCAAAAGCTTCAAAAAGTAGCCAGTAAAGCGTCAAAAAATTTCGATTGAAAATCGAAATAAATTCATCCATAAGAAAAACTCGATGAAAGGAATTTGCAAGGTCGTGGGCATTCTTGTTGTCAGTATAAAAAAAAAATGTGATAAGCCATTGTTCAAAACGACACGAGGTACAACTTTTCGAATTACTTAATATTGTTCTGTATGTAAATTAACGGCTTAATTTTTTCAAATTGTCAGTCGGCTTTTGATGTTTGAGTTTCAAGTTTGGAATCAATCTCGCGGGAAGACCAAAACTCGGAAACTTTGCTGATAGATTAATTAAACAACTCTGGACAAAGTGGTTAAGACTAATCAACTCATAATGTAATTCAAGATTCAAGGATTTGATTTCGGTTCAATCAAAAGGGTGACCGTACTTATACTCTAGGGAAGAACTGGATTAATTTCGTTTGAAGAAAATCTATTTTGAAGCACATATATACAGCTGTGTTAAGAATTTATAAATCATGAAATGTACTGGTTTGAATGAAATTTTACTATTTTTTTTGTAATGACTTATCACCAAATTGCATTTTATAGAAAAGTTTCTAGGCCTAGTCATAAACCGATACTAGATCAATAATTTTTAAGTAAACGAAATAGCAATCGTTTATAAGATCAAACATGATATTTTCTATTATTTAAAAAAATTTAAATTAAAATTAATTTATTACTACAATTTGTAAAGCTAATTAATATTTATTCATAGATTCTATAATACGATAAATATTACTAGTTTCGTTCATACATCACGAAAATTTTAAATAAGCACTAAACGAATTGTGTTTTGAATCGTTGAAACTTTGTATGATTCAACATGCTTTGTTATAGCACACGGGTGCAATATTAGCTATACACCAGGGGTTCCCAAACATTTTCGGTTTTCAGCATCCTTAAAATATCTGAACTTTTTCGCGGCACCCTAAGTCAAAATATTAGTTATTTCATGGCAACCCTTTTGTTACCTTATGTTTTATAATGAATTATTTTAATAATATTTTGTAAAGAAAAATTTTCACGGTGTCGCGACGCATAGTTTGGGTAATTCTTATACAAAATGACCTTATAATAAAAAAAAAAACACTGACCCTAAGGCTTTCACTAAAATATATGTTTTCAAAACTATTGGCTTAATTATAATGACATTCAATTTGTATGTGATTAGTTTAATAGACAATATATACGGTAAATGAGTTTTTATAAAAGGCTTAGCAATAAATAATGAACTACCAATAAAATTTGCTTAGATAATTTGAATCTTAGAGGTTTCTATTTGTATTATATAGATGGCTGCAAAATTTTTGAGATTTTGGAATTGTTTTTTATTATTCGACAAATATTGCTTTCCCACAAAAAGTTAAGTGTAAAATAAAATTAATAAAATATTGTTGTATAAAATAAATTATTTTCCATGTCAAATAAATTGAATATACTACACCCAATTCTCTCAGGCGGTGCTTCGGGGATTGTCGCAAAACAGGACGTAATAAAAAACATAAAATTTCAATTTGAAAATGAATCACATACTTTATTACTACAGATTTAGGAATGAAAGCTTTTGTTCGTATTTCGTCATGATAATATAAAACAAAACTTTACTCAGCAATGCGCTAAAATGAATTAAAAAATGTGCTTAAATATTTAAAAAAAAATAGTTATTTTATCAAACAATAAAAAATCTCAAGTTGTATTTGAAAAAAAAAATAATATTATAAATTTCCTTATCATGTTCAAAATATCTTTAGTTTTGCTTAATATGTATCTATATCTAAGTGTCAAGCACTCACGTATCGTGATAGAACAATTTGGAAGACATTGCTTAGCTAGAAACAGCCGATCGGAAAACAAAATCACTTGAAAAATTGGTTGGGAATTTTGAATATGTGTTTTAATATAAGTTTTCTACTGTTTTAAAATAAAGCAATTAATAAAAAAATGTATTTATTGGCATTGATTAAATTGTTTTTTTTTTTTTTGGTTTTATGATATTTTTCACTGTGGGTACCCTAATATGTGGTCTTAAATCTGCATTTATTATCTTTTGAAATAAATACGACTGCGTGGAAAAAAGTTAATTTGGATGAAAGTTTCTCGAAAATGGAATATTTAATTAAACTCTCCATCGTCGTTTCCTCGATAGCATTTATCACCACTCTGAATAACGAATTGATTAATTAAATCAGGCGTAAAATTATTTAATCACATTTTTCACAATTAATTCACATTTGGACGATAAAAAAGACGAGAAAAGTGGAGCCGAGATTTTAGAGCAGCGTTTTATATTTCTCTGAGCGGATGGT
Source organism: Himalopsyche japonica (assembly GCA_028555115.1). Taxonomy (NCBI): domain Eukaryota; kingdom Metazoa; phylum Arthropoda; class Insecta; order Trichoptera; family Rhyacophilidae; genus Himalopsyche; species Himalopsyche japonica. Next base: position 324,766 of record JAHFWJ010000534.1, on the reverse strand, counting down.
ATATCACGTTGTAAAAAAGATGGTGATTTTCTAGAATGTTTGTGACGCAGTGACTGTGAAAGTATTTCCAATAAAATAAACGAGCTTTACGTAAAATATATGGTAATTTTTCTGTCATATAATAATTTGAATATGAAATAAGGCTTTGATTTAAAGCAGTACCGAAATAAAACATACATTTAAGATACAAATAGCGTTTGTTCATTGTGACACCGATATATGAGTGCGGAACGAATTCTCTCTTTAAATCTCAGCATTTGCTTGTTATCGATGATCGCGATTTTTTTTGATTACCGAAACCAATGCTCAAAAGATATTCCTCGCAATAAACAGAGAAGGAGGTAAAATAGAATTGAATTTGAAACACTGAAAAATAAAAATAGCATAAATTTATTAGATTTGGTTTCCTTAAGTGAATGATTGTTCCAAATTTTATCAAATATTTAAAAAATCGATTCACTTATATGTCACTTAAAGTTGAGCAGATACCGTATAAAAACTAATTGATTTGCCGCTAGATTGCTTTTTTTCGATATTTGATTTATAAATATTTTATATAATTAATGTGTTATTACGATACTGATATACATGAGACAATTATCTTAAGCGGAATTCTTCATGACTAGTAATGTAGTATAATCTGCTGTGTATCAGATTGCAAAGTTAAAAATTCGTAACATTATGAAGTAAGCAAAATAAAAAAACCTAGGCGCTAAGACAGACATCACACAGAACATTGTTGTGAGATAATCTATAAATTGTTTATGAAGTATTCTTAAAGTAGTAGGCCAACTATTTATTTTAAAAAAATGACTGGCAAACTTGCCATACCTTTTTCTTAATAAGTATGACTTCTTTAGTTTACCTCATTGTGTTTTGTTTGTATGAATACTTATGCGTGTGAGAGTATAATATATGAGGATGTATATATTATTATATTCACTTTTAAGGTGTTAACTGTCACTTCTTGATGGAAAGGCATTATATTTTAAATAATAAAAACACATTTTTTTAGTACTTATTTCCACAATATATTTTTTGATCAGGACCGGTTTCGCTCATCGCGAGCATTATCAACTGATAGAATACAATATACAAACAAGTCTATTTATACAAAACAAAAAAATAAGTTGAGTTAAAGGTAGCAGGTGTACAAAACCAAGGGTACAAGAACTAGGAAACAATTTACATAAAATCATACAATATTGATACAAATAAAGTAAATTAGTATAAAAATTAAATGTTCACAATCACTTATTAAGAATTAAAATAACAATTATGGTAAATCAATAATCCATTAGGAGCTCTAAACAATCAATAAGGAAGTAAGGAGTGGGAAATTTTTAATGACGAAAATAACCCACAATCACTTCTTAATGGAACAAAATAAATTAATACATGAGAAGTCGATTAAAGATGAATCGATGAGATGGGAAGATATGGTCAGTCAGGGGCGTTCCAATATTTTCTGTAAAAAATTAAGTAAAAGGAGGCAATATCATTTTTCAAAAAAAATAAAAATATTTATTTGAAATATATATTTATTAATCTAATTTAATGAGTATAACAATGGTGACGACGCAAAAGTAGTTTGTTCATTTATAAGGTTAGAATTAGGCAAAAATTTATATCGATTAATTTCAAGGATTTCTTGTTTATCTAATTTCAGTGATTTGTTATTGAAATGCAGGATTTTGTAGTTTATAGTAAAATCACATGAATATTTATTTTGAAACAGATGGTTTCCAAAAGTAGAAATCTCATCGCCTTTTTTGGCACAAGCTAAATGTTCCTTAAATCTAGTATGAAAGGATCTTCCTGTTTGACCAATATACCTAGCCTCACAGGAATCACATTTTAGAAGATAAATACCACTTTGGCTTTAAATATTAATTTTGTCTTTCGTGTTAACTAACATTCGACTAAGATTAAGATTGTTATAAAAAGTTACATTAAAAAGTTTTTTGTCCAACTTCTTGGATATGTTTTCAGAAACTCGGCCTAAATAACTTAGTTTTACCCAACGTTTTTCAACGGAGGGAACATCAATCATCAAGCTCGAGGTTACATTTAATAAAGCTAATTTTTTAGTTTTTTTAAAGACAAGTCGATCAATCAACTTTGCATCGTATCCATTGTTAAGTGCGATCTGTTTAATGGTGTTTAATTCTAAATTGAAATTTTAAATTTAAAGATAAATTTTACAAACAGTTGGATGGTTTGGCAATGGGTAGTCCATTGTCACCAATTTTAGCTGATTTTTTCATGAATTTGATTGAATCAAAAATTTCAAAATTAGATCTTTTTTAAAAATATCATCTATTGGTATAGATATGTAGATGATATTTTAGTACTTTGGGGAGGTACCGAAAGGCAACTGCATACTTTTTTGAATAATATGAATAAGATTCATAGTTCAATTCAATTCACAATGGAATTGGGTATGCATAAAATAAACTTTTTAGATTTAACCGTTAACCTAACTAATTAATAATCGTCATAGTTTCAGTATTTACAGAAAAGAGACTTTTAGTGACAATATCATAAGTAGCTCGTCTAGACACCACATTTCACATAAGTTGTCAACTTTTCACTCTTTTATTCATCGCTTGTTGACAATTCCTATGACAGAATCAAATTTCAATTTAGAATTAAACACCATTAAACAGATCGCACTTAACAATGGATACGATGCAAAGTTGATTGATCGACTTGTCTTTAAAAAAACTAAAAAATTAGCTTTATTAAATGTAACCTCGAGCTTGATGATTGATGTTCCCTCCGTTGAAAAACGTTGGGTAAAACTAAGTTATTTAGGCCGAGTTTCTGAAAACATATCCAAGAAGTTTGACAAAAAACTTTTTAATGTAACTTTTTATAACAATCTTAATCTTAGTCGAATGTTAGTTAACACGAAAGACAAAATTAATATTTTAAGCCAAAGTGGTATTTATCTTCTAAAATATGATTCCTGTGAGGCTAGGTATATTGGTCAAACAGGAAGATCCTTTCATACTAGATTTAAGGAACATTTAGCTTGTGCCAAAAAAGGCGATGAGATTTCTACTTTTGGAAACCATCTGTTTCAAAATAAACATTCATGTGATTTTACTATAAACTACAAAATCCTGCATTTCAATAACAAATCACTGAAATTAAATAAACAAGAAATCTTTGAAATTAATCGATATAAATTTTTGCCTAATTCTAACCTTATAAATGAACAAACTACTTTTGCGTCGTCACCATTGTTATACTCATTAAATTAGATTAATAAATAATTTTTTTTTTTTTTTTGAAAATGATATTGCCTCCCTTTACTTAATTTTTTACAGAAAATATTGGAACGCCCCTGACTGACCATATCTTCACATCTCATCGATTCATCTTTAATCGACTTCTCATGTATTAATTTATTTTGTTCCATTAAGTAGTGATTGTGGGTTATTTTCGTCATTAAAAATTTCCCACTCCTTACTTCCTTATTGATTGTTTAGAGCTCCTAATGGATTATTGATTTACCATAATTGTAATTTTAATTCTTAATAAGTGATTGTGAACATTTAATTTTTATACTAATTTACTTTATTTGTATCAATATTGTATGATTTTATGTAAATTGTTTCCTAGTTCTTGTACCCATGGTTTTGTACACCTGCTACCTTAACTCAAATTAATTTTGTTTTGTATAAATAGACTTGTTTGTAAATTGTATTCTATCAGTTGATAATGCTCGCGATGAGCGAAACCGGTCCTGATCAAAAAATATATTGTGGAAATAAGTACTAAAAAAATGTGTTTTTATTATTTAAAATATTATTATATTGTGTATAGTATCCACGTGAACTGGAGTCACTGTGGATTGCTCAGCTCTGCAGCGAGAAAAGTATTTTGACAAAGAAAAAAAATATTGTAAGAAATATATCAATACATATTAGATGCAGAAGACCTGCCGAGCTCTGATGATATCGCGTCATAGATCTCAAAGCTTTATCAATTTAATATAAAAGGAAATTGTACTGACGACTTTTACTTGGTACGTTATTATAAAAAATGGCTTTAGTTAAACAAATGGAAAAATTTTGCTTATAAATGAATTTGATATTTTAATTTTAGTGAAAAACAAATTAATGGGTTCTGATTATTGTCTACAAAATCTATACAAATAAATTGAACGTTACATCTGATATCCATTCGCTTGTCAGATGTTTTTATTTCTGCCACGTGTATCATAAACAAAAAAAAAATACTCAAATTAGCCTAGCACTAGAAAAATAGCGTTACATTGAATCGTACTCAGTGCCCAATAGGATGGATAATGACATTTCAGCCAAGGACAAAAAAACATGGAAGGAATAATTTTAAATGTAAAGTTTCTATATCTCTGTAACAAATGAATAACTATCGCTTCTATTGTGGACCAGAGATCGGAGCATTAAGTGCGCCGCAAATATACGTGAGTATTCTTTTTCGTTCACTTTCAACCGAATAAAAACTTTCAACACTAAGTGAAGTCTCTTTAAAATGTAAATTTGAATTTTTTCTCCCGAAATTTAAATTGATGATGCGCATGAAGGCTGAAAAAAGCTTTTTTGAAAACACGCGCCATCTACGATGTTTTTCTTGAAGCACTTACAAATAAAACTTACTGATTAAGCTCGACAAAACCACAAAAATACTTAGTCATTTACTCGGAATCATTTGACAGTTGGGCACTAAATCTTTCAACAAAGAATATTTTTACGTGAGGAATATAATTATTTATAATTTCAAATATTTTATAGCATCAATCATAATTTGCTCGATAATCTTGTCAGCGTCATGGCCTTTTGAAGTTTCAAATTAAATTTACTTCATAAATTTAAGGTCCTGCAGACGTATTTGTTTTAACGATAACTTCTGATAAGTCATTCTTAGTATTAAATGTTTAAAAATTCACTCTCTCTTAGAAAATATTAAATAATAATATTAAATAAATATAAAAAATATTTTGACTAATTATTAATCGATTGTTGTTTATATTTGAATGATGCACAATATATTACAGTATTTAGAGGCATTTCTACAATTGTATATTTATTGTTTGTACAGCAGGATTGGTTGCGATCACCCCGAATATTATCAACTGATGCAATTTAAATTAAAACAAAACTATTACAAAACCAAAAATTTAAGAACTGAGAATATAATTAACAGGTAAATATATAATATATATACATTAATGTACAAAAATAGTTTCTTTTTAATTTCATTATTAAATATTATACGATCACATTTGAATTATTTTATCAGTTGTTGAAACTTTAATCTTCGAATTGAGCGAAACCGGTCCTGATTTTAAAAGCATAAACTTGTAGAAACAGAACTATAAAGTGTGTTTTACTTATTTGAATATGACGTCGCTTCATCAAAAAGTGACAGTCAACACCATAAAAATGTTCTATATATAATATAATAAACTTGCTGACAGTTAATATACAAAGTCTGCCAGACTTAATTATTTCATAACTTGAGGTACTTTCCCGATAAGCAAAATTGGTTCCAATAATCTAAAAATAATGCAAATAAGTGTGTTTTATTTTAATAAAAATAATATCTTCCTTTGCATCAACTTCATAAAAGATTGACTACTTTTTTCATTTAAGAATAAATAATTTTTCAAAAATATACAGGTTTATATACTATAATATTTTTATGTGTTTTAGCGTAAACATTCGTATAAAAATAAATGATGTAATTCACCCAAAAATTTTATATTGCTTGTATAATTTATTTGAGGAAAAACCTCACCTTGTAATTAAGAAATAAATTACACGGAACTGTTTATGATACACACATCCACAATAAATCAGTTATGATTAATAAATCTATATTTGGACTGATAAATATTTCTTGGTTGTAATGTTATTTTCAGTTTTCTTTTGTGTAAAATAATTGTGCGATAATATTTTTTGTTAAGATTCCTATAGTACTAGGAAAAAATAGTTTCTTTCTCCGGTGGAAGGTGGAAAGAAATTCTAGTTATTTGCGAGAACACAATTCCGAATCGAATATCTCTGCAAATGTCGAATGTCCCGCACAAAAGATTCCTTCCAAACAAGTCACAGATGACATTATCTGAACACCAATCACGGAATTGTAATATTTACATATGTAATTCCTGTACAAGCGTGCGATGAATTTCATTGATAAAGCAGACAGAAATAGCATGTTGACATGAAAAAAAAACACGCGTAATCAAACTCAGCCGACTGAATGCGTGATTTTGCTTGCTCATTTGATTTTATTTAAGGATAGTTAACTTGCTTCAATTCTAACATTTAGAGATATTTTAATAAAATATTACAGAAATTATAAAACAATTTTGTTGGTTTTCGCACAACCACTTTGGCTTCGTTTGCTGTACTCACGGAATAAAATTCTAATTTAGATAGTATTATAACTCGGTCAAATTGTTGTCACAAGTATAGATAACTGTTATATATTTTATTTTCTACCGCGTACACGATAATCATAGAAAAAGCGATAAACTTACATCTTTTTAACTGTATAAAAATGGGTCTTGTAAAAAAAAACGTGTGCTGACTTAAGCTCCGTTAGTAGGCCATCGAGTCTATGTTATATATTGCGTATATTTGATCATTCAGTCAGTTGGCAACGAATTATATAAATACGTCTCCATTTTGTAGTCGAAAACCGTTATTACGAAATTAGAATAAACTCAATCGAAATATTTTTTGATTGAATTGGCATTTACTCGGTAGAACTCCATTACAACATAGTGAAAAAATAGCAATATTTTAGTTGTACAAAAATTTATAAAACTAAAATATATATATATCTATATTTTTCACCGTGTCAATCAAAATATATTTTAGGCATAATTTACATCGTCGAATTAATAAATTATATCATGTAAAATGTGATTATTCGGGGCGACGATAAAAATATTGTGGCCTTTGAGTATGGCGCGAAAATAGCCCTGCAAAGCTCGAACATTAGCGTAATATTTATAAACGGAATGGCAATTCACATTTTTCTGCAATTTGTTCAATTGACTATAAACAAAAGTTCAAGTCTAAACGCCCTTATTGTGTCCACGAAGAATGTGATAAAATTTGACGGAAGTGAAAATTATTTTCTTGTGCTAAGAACAAAGCTTCGTCAGCGCAATACAATAGTTCTAAGTACTGGTATAAAGCTCTTTCTCACTCGATTATATAGTCAAGTGCTTGTGTACCCAAAAACTTAATTGTATATTTACAAAAACAAAACGTTTACTAATTTATGATAGCGATTGAAATTAATATTTTTTATATATTAATCGTCCTTGTGAACGTATGACAAACAATTGGTATAAAAACAGATTTGAAGCCCCTGGTTATAACGGATATAAATTTAGTCTGAATGTGTTTCACATGTCTCGGAACTGAATACTTATTTTTATTTGGAATTTCGCAAAACTACGAGTAGCTGGTTTTTATTTAGGCAATTCATGTTTATTATGTGTAATTTCGTTTCATTTTCAAACCAATATTTTTTGAAAACCAATAATAATAAAAATGTACGTCAGAAATGAAATAAACTAATTTATCCCATTTCGAATTGCCCTATTTCGTATATTAATAATATAATGTTAATTTTATGTAAGCATGCTGCTATTTGGGTAGAGACGAGTTTCATTTCTTGAATATGGAGTTTTCGAATCTGATGTAGATGTCACTCGTTGCTGTGTTGTCACTTATCAAACATTCCAATTCAGATACTACTGGAATGAACAAATACTATATTGAATAAATAATTTAAAGGTATTTATTGCAAGAAAAAATTGGTACAAATTTTGAACAAATATTTTTTTTTCTATGGATCGTGCTACATTATTTGATGATTATAACTAGTTTCCCTCATTAAAAAGCTGTGGAATTACTTATAAAATCATCATTAACTGATACAATACAATTTATAACAAGGCATAATTAAATCATAATTTTTCAAGTAATAACCTTTATACTGACCTTACGAACGCGGAAAGAGAAATTTAACAACTGATGATTTAGATCAGTCACTTTTAAGGTGTTAACTTTCACTTCTTGATGGAAAGGCACGATAGTTTAAATAATAAAAACACCGGTTTCACTCGTCACGGGTATTATTAACTGATCATCAGATTCATCAGTTGATAATGCTCGTGATGAGCGAAACCGTTTCTGATCAAAAAATATATCTTCTGTACTCTACATAATTATATATTAGCTGTTTCAAACTTCCAAACTAAAAGTGTGTTTAATATTTCTTGACTTTCATTTCCTCATAAATAGAAAACGAATCAGATTTCATGAAGCTACATTAAAAATCATATTTATTTGATTGTTAGTTTGGATGAGGCTACGGTTCATTTATGTCTGTAAAAAAACCTTTATATCATATTTTTCTCGGACTCTCTTTGATCACTTCGTCACATATAACCTATGTTTATCCCCCATGATATCATTAGCGAATAATCTCTATTGGTTACCTGATAAAATTGACGATTATTCAAGATTTATCCTAATGTTCAAAAATTCATATTTCAGCTAATCTTTTAATATATTCTCATAGTATAAAAACAGTTAAATTTTTGTTATAATCAATACAAAATTTATTCCTACTTTTGTTAACAATCAATAATAATAACTAAATAAATATATATAAGCTTCTATTATTAATATTTTCACTTAAATACAATTTTAAATAATATTATTGTTAACGTTCTTAATAAAACAAATATTTTGGTTTCACTTCGATGATTTTATTTATGGCAATAGCTAATCTTTGCTTTTGTTTGTGTTTGTTATCAACACTATTTACAAAAATCTCTTCCGGACCAATCGGTATACAGGTTAAGATGTTTAAAGGGTTTATAGAATTTTACAAATAAACGACGTGTAATAAAGTGAAATTGTAAAATAGATAAATTATTTGTTTTTTTAAAAGGTTTTCATCGTTTAGAAGTAAAAGAAGAAAATATCATTACCATAATGATTTATTTTCAAATATCAATTGTTGATTTACGTATAATAAGTATCACAATATTTGAATGAATATATTTAAGGCAAGAAATCAATGTTCGATTATATTGTCTGTTTATGAAATTATTTATTGTGCGACACAAATTCAACCATAAAAAAAGATCTGTTCAGAATAATTAATGTATTATTTTAATAAAAAAAAAGTTTTTGACGTATAAAACAGTGTTATAGAGAAACAATCGATAAAAACAGTAATCTTTCCAGTGGTTAGATCCCTGATTTCACAGTTAAATATTGTCGGATTGAAACCTTGCTGGTATTCATCAGGTCATAAATCAAATTAAAATTATTAAAAAAAAACTTCCACAAATTTACGTCCGAATGCATCGAAAAAAAAAGATTTTTTATGCTTTTAAGTGGTTGACATACTATCCTTGCTTAAGTTGAAACTAAATAAATAAAAAAGAATATTGATTCTTAGTGATTTAGTAGGTCTGATTCCAAATATTCTATTATATCTGATCTCATATCAGTTACAAAATCATTAATGAAAAATTGATCAAGACCAAATATTGGATAAAAATGAATGAAGGTACAACGGAGAAAACGATATCTCAAAAGTGATCATCCAAAAGTTTGGTTGGTAAATAATTCTGAGAAAATAATTATTTATATTATTTTCATATAAGACTAGTTGTATCTCAAAAATATTGCTTAGTAGATGTATTACTTGCGGTTACACACTCTATTTGGATTTACTTCTTTTGTCGGTGAAAAAAATAGCAATGTATTTTAGTTCTACAAAATATAGTTGATAGCTATTTCGGCTCACGCCATCGTCAGAACTATGCGTAAACTAAGATTTGCTTATCTAAATATAGCTGTGTAGAAAAGGTACACAATACATCTTCTCTTCTGTTTTAACGACCTAGCTTGTTTCATGTTCGCAATAAAACTATCAATTGTAATTGAAACTAAAAAGGCGGCTATATTAATTAGTTTACATATGGCACGGAAATGGTCCATTACAGAAACAAAGAGTCACGAGTCAGAGGAGTCAATAATGGTGACCGACATATATTAGTTTGTTCGTTAAGAATCCTTTGTGATAGTTGATATCTATTGATCTCCAGCTGTTCCAAAGCCGTCATCCTGCGACCCTTACTACATAATATAATGGAGTTCTAGCAAGTGACTGCCAATTCAATCAATACTTCTTTTGTATTGAAAATGTTTGTGTTGCTGTGTTCTACATATAAATTAGCAATTCATGTCCAGTATTTTAAAGGTCAAATCGTATAATTTGCAAAATTGCCTTCCCAAGGAAGATTGCCGTAGATCTATTTATAATTTTGTTTTCCTAAACGATGCAGCCTTGCACTTAACGTGGAAACTGTGGCAATTTTCTTGAGAGCAAATTCCTGTATAAGTTTATTATGGTATTAAATTGGATAGTGGTCGCTGTTTTGCTTAAATGAAAGGCTAAACGACGAGCTTGAGACATATTCAATGACAAACAAATCTTCCCCGATCAAAAGGTAAATGTATTATTAAGCTGGTAGAATTGTAATATAAGATTTTTTAAAATTTTGATTCAAAACAAATAGCCTTTTTTAATTTTATTGGAAAATATTTGTTTTAGATATGTGCGAGGATAATAATAGAGAATAATAAAGCTTGTACAGTACTGCTTGATCTCATTACGCTCTGTTTCTTAAGGATGGAATGGATGTGAAAGTATTTTTCAAATTAATCATATTCAATATCTAAGTATTTTTAGGATAAAACACTCAAGTGATAAAAAACTATCCGCTTGCGTGTTTTGTTAAAGAATTTACTACTACTGTATTGGTCGAAAATTTACATTTTTATCAAATAAATCTAAAGAAAAATGATCACAAATGGTCACAAATGGTCACACCTTTTTTCATAAATATAAAATATAAAAATTATTTTAAATACTTTGTTTAATAAGAAACCTTACAATAATACTAGATTTTTATTAAAATATTAATTAGTAAAAAGGTATGGTCGATGAAAAAGGTAATCGTAAGAAAGAAAATGTTTGTGTATTAACTTATTTTAATGAAAAGTCGATGATGTATTGTATTGAAAATTAGTAGCTTAACAAATTAAAATTTGAGATGTTTTAAAGACATATTAACAAACAATAAATTATCGGTTTGTCTCTTTTGACGAACCGAATCATGTCAAAAAATAAAGGTCTATTGAAAAACGTAAAATTTCCCTGACATTTAAAATTTTTCAATGATAATAGTATGGTTTTAATGTTTCACAGTCACAAATATGAATTCTTGGGGACTATTTTGTTATACGCCTGAATGTCTCTGACTTTTATTTCGACGTCAGATAAAAATGCTCCCGTGTTTTTAATACTGAAATGTTGCTCAAGGTCTAGGCTGGGGCTATTTTGTGTAAGAGAGATTCTTAAAAATAGTGGCGTTTAATGAAACATGATGACTTAATTTAGCCACGAAATTAAGTGTTTTTACATGTACCATTTTTTTAATTTAAAATAAAAAGTGTGCCTTCAGCTGTTATTCAATGATACTGTTGGAGTGTGAAATATGTGTTTCATATATAAAAATATTGTCATTCAAGATAATTTCTCATTGAACTTAATCAAACTGATTAAAATTTTTTCAATGCTAAAAATTATCGGTAAATAAGTAAATATGTTGAATATTTTTGATCCTTTAGTTATATTTGTCGTTTTATAGTAAAAAACAAAAACGATATAAGGACTCATGTTAATTTAAAAAATGATAAACATTTATTTCTCTGCCATTTGATGCCTCTGAAAGAATCGAAAAATTTGTCACAGCCAGTAACACAAAACATGGAATAATCGATGTTATTTAAATTTGTATGTTTCACGTTTTTTTTACTTTAATCAACTTTGGAGAATGAAAGAGTATTGATTAGAATAAACAATTAGACCATGATAGTTTTATAGTGTATGATTATAAAAATCAATGATTAATACGAATTGTAAGGTTGATCTGTCTATTTTGTTTGCTGTTTCATTTTAATTACAATAAAAGTTATGGCGTTATAAATATGTGAGACACTATGTTGTTTATCAATCATAATTTTTTTTAGATCTAATTATTTGGTTCATTCTTTTGCTACTCATTATTAAATTTTTCAATTAAAAAAAAATGTGTATCGTTACAATAAACCAATCAACATTTTAAATATAGAAGGATATGAATGATTACTTCCAGTACAATAGATTCCTTACACATTATTTGCATATTTTTGCTATGAAGTATGATTAAAGATTTTGTATTATTTGAAAAATATATTAGCCTAATATATTATACATAAAAAGCTGCTAGACTTCTGACAGCAGCTGTTGATTGCAAAATTACCTCCCACAGATTGACGAGCGGGTAGGTATATTAAAATGTCGTGAAAAAGCAAATTGACAATTGTGATGTTGATAAAAACGAGGAAGCCTTCTTTTTTAACGTTTTTCGATTAGATTTTATTTACTACCGTGCATAATTTGCAAAATTTGAATTTCATAATGATTTATACATTTAGATTTGTAATATCTCGGCCATTTGCATCGTTTTTCTTTGAGCTTGAAGGTATTGTTCTTTTTAGAATGCACTATATAATATTGCAAATAATTTAAATGTTTATGTAAGTATGAAATATGATTGATCTGTTTTGATTTGACACTGAACTATGTGAAAATAAATGTTTACTATTTATACAGAAAAAGCTCTTCAATCAATTTAATATGTAAAATCACGTTTAAAATTAAGTGAAAGATTTTTTTACATTTGATAAATACCCAATCAAATATTTTGAAGATAGTAACACAATAATTGAGTAAGTCGATTTCTAAATCTTAAAAAATATGTATATGTCGCAAACGATACTATAAAGTTATATTGTAACTAAATTATGGACATCTTTTGAGATACAAACATAATAAATATGGAAATCAACTTCATAATCTTTAGAACGTTTTATGACATCTAATGCATTATTATCTTATTTTGATATTAAAGACAACAATCAGCAAAAAAATTATTTAACGAAACTTATTTTGCAAGAATCTATATTTTAAATAGACAGACACCAAAAAAATAAAATTATAAAGATATATTTCTGACGATGCGTGAGCCGAAATAGCTATCAACTATATTTAAAAAAAAAAAATTGTAGAACTAAAATACATTGCTATTGTTTTCATCGTGTTATAATGGAGTTCTACCAAGTGAATGCCAATTCAATCAATAAAATATTCTAATCAGGCCACAGAAAACGGCAACTTTGGAAAGAAAATTAATTTTTATATTATAGAAATACAATATCTATTTAATGATGCGAATTTGAGTCTCATATGTATTACAATATATAATAGATACAGAATATTTAAAATGTTTAAAGCTTTGATGAAACAATCTTAAAAGTGTTATGACAGTTTTCCGTTAAACCATTTTACTGCCAAAAGTTCTATATGTAATATATACCGTTTTCTGATGTTATAGGCGACGTATATGTATGAACAAAGCAATGTAAAACAAATATTTTTGCATTTAACAACGAAAAATTCAATTTGAGCATTTTTTGTTGTCGATGTACATACATTATTCATTATGTGTCGGTTATCAAAACATGTCTTTATGAATCGCATTATCTATTCAATTTTAAGCCCGAAACTGAATAACAGCGACCTAAATAAAGCAAAAAGAAGGGAAATTGATATTTGCAAGGCACAACCTGTCGCCTTTCATAACACTGGATCTGATTAGACATTTTGTAAACGCTTTGGGGTAGAAAAATTGATGGTGGCATTCCCGATTTTAAACGAAAACCACTGGCCCACGTTTGGTTAATTTAATTTTTAAAATGCAATCAAAAAAAAAATGTCAAATATACGAATAATGAGAATAGCAAAGTTCAAATTTTAAATCAGAATAGATTTTATATTCAGTGGAACGAAATTTCCAAAATGATATATTCTATGATATATTTGAAATTTAATTAAAATTAAAAATATTTATTATTTTTGGGACAAAAATAAATTGGAAAAACAAATAAAACATAGTTTTGATTAGTTTCAATTGTTGAATGACGCTAGAATGTAAAATTGAAAAAAATACTCATTCCTAGAGTTGTTGTCAGTGATTCAACTTCTACAAACCAATGTACAAGTTTGTCTTGCATGCATTAAAAAGCGTGTTCTTACTGTTTTGCTTCATTTCATCGTTCATTATTTCAACCGAATCTGTGTCTCATAACTCTGCCATTGATAAGTTTTGCTCGTATACTGCGTGTTTATATGCATAAAGTGTGCATTAGGCTAAAACTAATACATATAAAAATCATTTTTAAACATACAAATGACACCTAATAAAATTAACAGCCACATGTTAAAGTTTGTTAAGTATCATTTATTATAATATGATGAAATTTTTTTTTTAAACTCAATAAAAATCAAAATTTTTAGGTTATAAAGCATGACAAGCATACGATTATTAATCTTCATCAGTTTTAACGCGTTCCGACCGATGATTAAAGTTACGAGTAAAAACTCATTCTTTTCACCCTTAAGTGAAGAAAAAACTTATGTATAATGCTTTGTTAAATTACTCTGAACACATGTCCCGTATATAATATATTAATAATATAGTAAAATTGCACTTCACAAATTAGGTTTGATGTAAAATTGACTTTGAGTTTGATTGACATATACTCTCTCACCTTCACTAAATCACAATAGCAAGGCTTCACTTTTAATTATATTGAATTACGCACATATTTAAATAAAATAAATAAAGGTTTTCATAAATTATACACACAAGGTGCTTGTCACGTTTATAAACAATATTTTATCTAAACACATTTCAATTACTTATCATTGAAAATTATTTTAATTGTAAATTAATTTGATAATACAAAGTTATTTTGTCAGAAACATCAAGAACAACTTTACGATTTTTCAATGTAGATAATTTACACAATTTTCAAAAGTTTCTGTTTGAAGCCTGTAAAATTTAAAGTTTTATCGGAAGAAGCTATCAGATAATTTAATTTTAGGCAATACATTTTTTTTAAATAACTACGAATATTTTAATTACGAAAACTTTAAACATTACTGAAGTTGATTTACCAAACTTATGTTCACTTATTTCATAAAAGTCATTTATTTACCTATTTATCTTTATTGGAAAACTGCGTTAAGTACCTTGTCAAAAATAGTTCGGTCAAGTAATAAATTTGACATCCAATGAAGTATAAATTTAACTGAAATCTTGTATTACAACACAATACATGTTTCATAATAAATATTAGCGCCGTCATACAAAATCGAATAACTGTTCCATATTGTTTTTAACAAATGGGCCGATTGTATGTTAAAAGCAGACAAATTAATTTTTGTTATTGCTTCAATAAAACTATTGTTAGGCTAGCTGAACTTTCGTATGTATTTGATATAAAATACGAAAGTATATTTAGCTGAAATATAAGACAATTAGTTCAATTACTTTGTACTCGTATTTATAACGTGTTGTATTTCATTATGTTTAAGACGGAGACAAAAATTACTTCAAACATACCGTTATTAATTTTTCTGCATTTTTATCTAATTGATTACAACATTAATATACTACTGTACGTTACATTCATACCTCCGAAACTGATCACTCCATAGATAATTTATCAATATAATCCAATATTGCAGTTGATGTGGCCATTATTATTGATTCAACCTGTAATAATAGAGTATATAAAGCTATTTTCCTTCCAGTCGAGGAATTAAATGGTTTTTTATTCTACCCAACCTAGCTACTGAAAATACACATAATTTGTGTAGTGGGCTAAATTCCAGTTACTTGTTAATTAATTTATTAATTGGATAGGTTATTTATAGTATTTTTCCGAAAATATTTTTTCTGCCAGATGATATAAAAATATTGAATAAGGTAAATTAAAAAAACATCTGCAATGTAAAGGACACGTGTGCATTCATTATCATAAATAAAAGCTTTTTTTTGGATATCTTATTTTTGAGAAGTCTTCTGTATTTTTTTGCAATAATCTTTTGCCGTCGCCAACATAGGTCATTCGCTGCAGAGTTGAGCAATTTATAGTGAATTTGGTTTTCGTGGACATAAAGTTTTCTTGAATTGTCATGTTATTAACTGAATTTTGATAGATAGTTTTTGCGACAAGGCTACATTATACGTTAATTCATTTTCTCTTATTATTTTGAGTTGTATAGCAAAGAAGTTGCTGTGGAATGATTTTAAATCAAGTATATAACGTAACTCTTATGAAAAAACGGCCAGAAGATTCTAAAATATTATATTACGACTAAAAGAGAAATTTATGTTTGTAATTGTCTTCATTAATGATTTTAAAATAGATAGGGACGCTAGTAAAATTTGCTTTCTAGAATATTTAACACATTTTCTGCTGAATCACTTACAAGATATTCTAATAGGAGATATTAAAAAATGCGAGCGTTAGCGTGAACCAATCTTCTAAAGATTATCAGAAAAAATCAGGTAATATTTCAAAATATAAAATAATATTGACACGAAATGTTTGACTGTATACATTGTCTTAATTTTTTAATTATCAGCTAACAACATAATGGAATCAGCCATCTTTACAGTTGAAGCGTAAGCAGTAAGAGGGTTATGATTCATAAGAAAAAAATATGATTTATTCAAAAATTGAACACACAAAGCTATTGTCACGTCCGTCATCGATAAAATATTTTAAGTAAAATAATGGTTCCTTCTTGATAGACATGACTTGAAATATATTGAAGTAAAATATACTAATATTTTTGAATTAAGTGTATTTATGCCGCGAAGTCTAAAGCATACAAATGATTCATTGTATATATTTTCAATTAATAACTTTGAATGATAAATATTGATTGACATAATTATAAGGGTTTCTGTCCTCTTTGCGAGGAACTTTTACGATCGTTTATTTTAATAAAATATCAATCCCGCCCACTGATGTTCCAATTTATTCAATTCGAAATGAATATATTATAAGACACCGAAATAGCTCACGCAATAAATATCTATTTTATCTTGTTGATTTTCTGCGACTCCCGAAGGCATTCAAGTATTTCTAGTGATTGTTTTGGAAACTAAAATAAATTTCAAATAATACTAGCAGACACGTTAAATGTTATATTCAAAACGGAAGAGTATATGAGCATGATACAAATGGACTATTTATATTCATCAAGTCAAATCGTTTTATCATCTCGCTTCGGAGAAAGATAGTTCCGGGAGTTTAATTTTATTGTTAGTAAAGTTTTAAGTTTAAATTAAGGCAAATAAATTTAAAATAAATCATATAACATATGGGAAGAAGTGGCGAAATAAAGTGATTATTTTTAGAGTGTTATTTATTATGCCAAAAAAATAATTATTTAAACATAATTTTATAGAAATTTTAATAGACAAAAGTGTTCTTTGTGGTTAGTTTCTATACTGTGGCAAAAATGACTAAGAAATTAAAAAAAAAAAATATTTGTAGTTAAATGACCGATGCGCTATGGTAGGCGTTTAAGAAATTAAGCTTTGTCTTCTCTACTTTATCATCTAAGTGAAAATAGTGTTTCGTCCCATAATATTATTGTATTCCAAAATGAAAATAAAAATGTTTTTTTCTTTGCCTTGGTATCAAAACGTACCTACAAATATAAACATATTATTGAAAGCTATTTTTAGAGATAATCAGAATCATTTAACCTTGATCCTATTGCACGTGTGTGGTATGATATATTATACCAAAAACTTTGAAAAGCCACGTACGTATTCATTCACAAATATGTGCAAAAGCTCTTTTCCGTATGTAAGTAGACAGAAGACATCGCTCTGCAAACATACATTTACCGCACCAAAATGTCGATTAGTCTACATATGACATCATAAAGTACAAACTCAGCATATATTATGCAGTGAAATGAGCATGGCTTTAAATTATATGGTGTTTTTTTACGCTTTGATACAAACAAAATATTCATTAATCTTTTAAATTATTAAAATATGTTCGACTAAATCATTCGACTCTTTTTATTGAATAGTGCTTATTCGCATTATTGCATTTTCTTTTCTACTGAAATATTATAACAAAATTGTCAAGTCTGTGTAGCGAAGAACTAACACATGTGTCTTTAGATATTTCAGAATGCTTATACCATAACTAATTTAGTGCCTATTTTAAGTAAACGTGGTTCGTCTTTCCCATTCCCATTCTTAAATGATAAAAAAGTTTACTCAATTTAGTCATACATATGAAAATAAGCTAATTTATAGAATGTAATGATTGTACTTCCGTTTTTAATGAATCAAAAAGTAAATATTCCTTTAGATTTCAGACTTACTTCAGATTATTTAAAGTAGAGATAATTATATCCGATATTATTTCCGAAAAAAGCGTAAGTGAAAAAATTTAAGCACATTTTTTCTCCCAATATGTAATATATGTATTGTACATAAAACGTTATAACCGAAATTTTCTTAAGAAAACTGAACACGAAATCGACGTGTTCAGCCCCCAATAACTCTTCTCCGAATAACGTGTTGGCTTGAAATATTCGCCGCAATCCCCCAATTGCACGATCGCTTGGCTGCACTCTCCAGACGGCAGTCTTTGCGGTGCATACAGGCACATTTTTTGATTAGCGTCTGTGTATTCAACACGTCAACACAGCCAGGCTATACACACATAGCTGGGCGACTGTCTGTGGGCTGGATTTTGCGAGCGCTATGCATTTTGTCACCCTAGTAACTAAATAATTCGTGCATATATTTTTCTTTTGCGAAACTAAGATTATTCTTAGTTTTGAGTTTTTCCGGAAAAAAACAAAATCTTGAATCTCTCTTGAATCTCATTCAATCCCCCAATACAATACTCCAAATTACACGAGCCCGAATTTACTGTAAATGGGGGTTTTACTGTACTATTTAAAAAATCAATGTATTTGGTAAGGTTCAAAACAATTAGGCTTTTATGAATGAGGATAAATTTATCTCCGCTATACTACTGCTTTAGCTTGAACAGCTCTTTCAATGACTTTAAGATTTAGTGACCTGATGGCTTTGATAACTATTCCACTATTTATATGCTTATCGTACATATCATGTGACCGTCCAAACTCATGGAATTCCTAATTATATACATGCCCATTTAGTACTGACTCTACGCCTATGGTATATTAATTTGATATTCTAGCTTGAGTGTTTGGCTGATAATCCGGGTCATAAATATGGTTGTAAACTACAAGATGCTTTTGATGTTCACTGGGAATGTCCGAAGATAAACGGTGAAAGGGACTCAAGTCATGAGACCGTGGACCATTTGGAAAATAATTGTACTTTTTTCCGTTAATGACAAGTTACTATTCTTAAAATAAATTGATAATAACCATACTATGTATGTGCCCTTGTATGTAAAGTACGTCTCAAATGTCTTTTATTATCATATTTTTGCTGCACTACTTTTGAAATAAATGTTTGTGTTTTGAACAAAAATAGTGACAGCTAAAAATAACAATTTTTTCATTTCTCCAATAACCTTTTAATAATATCTATAAATAATCAATAATCAAATAAAGTTTTATATAGGAAAATATTGGAACTTGTACCTGAATAAAAACATAACAATAAATTTTTTATCATTTATAAAAATATATTAAACATTTATTGTAATGAAAACGTAACTGTGTGAGTAAATGAATCATATTTTTCTGTATAACAATCTATGGTTAAACTTATGTTAGAGCTCTGCTTTTCTTTTTTTATTTATTTATGTAATATAATAAAACACATTTATATTTTTTGATACCTTTAGATGGCTTTCGTGTAAAATATTTACTGTAGTTAAAAAAAAAAGAAAATAATAAAGTATTCAGATTAATTTGGTGGCAAATTTGAATTATTAAAATTTTGTACGATTCCATATATTTTATCATTATCAAACCGGATTTCGCCTTTCGAAATCTTCAGGCACTCTATCAGAAGGATGCAACAGAACTGACAAATCGATCAATGATGGAATCGTACAATGTAATGTTTTAACAATCCAAATTCCATCAAGCATCTTCAGTCGATATTATAAATAATATTGTACATTTGATCAAATTGTGAAATTATTACGGAACTCATTGTTTTTCAAATATATAAAAAATATTAAATTTAAATTATGTTTTGATGAAAATACGAGTAGCGTTTTAAACCTAAGAAAATAAACCAAAAATGGCACGGGTTGAGTATACGGCAACGTAAAAATTCACGAAGAAACATGAAAAACGAATTCAGCTGTTAGAAGTTTTCTGGAACATATTGAAATTCTTTTCTGCAAACTATACTGCTGTAAAAATAAGTCTTGGGTTATTCTCTCTAACATTCCCACTTCAAACATTTTCAAAAGATAGAGGCTCTACACGTGCCAAGATGTAAAAATTCGTCCCATCTGAACCGTTAGAGTCCGATAAAAGACTCACAGTCGACTCATTTTATCCAATCTTGAAAAGAAAAAAAGAATTAATAATTAAATATTATATAAAAAAAATATTGAGGAACTATTAAACGAGCGGATTGAATATTTTGTCGTAAGTGCTATTGACTTTCGACATATTAATACAGTGATAGAATGTTTTTAAATTAATAAATTTTCATAAATTGACAGGAAAACTTTAAATTTCCTTGAACATTATTCCATTATTCCATTCAGCTGTAAAACAAGTTTTACATTAACAAAACGCCAAACTCATGATTTCCTTAATTTTGTTTGAAAGGGATAAATTATATTTTTTAGAGTGGAAGTTAATATTGATTTGTATCGGCGGTGTCGTAAACAAAGGATTTATAATTTTGAAAAATTAAATCTTTTTTTGTTAGGCCTGTTTAGCGATAATTCATCATGATGAATATGATACGACAAATAATTGATGGATTTTTGTATATTTTTCCATTACCAAGTTTTTGAAATTCTTTTTTTTTACGTTAATATTTGCATCGTAATTGAATTGTACTTGGTATTAAACCAACACTGTAAACACATTCAACATTTATTATGAAAAAATATTTTACTTGTAAGTTTAATTATAATGAATTAAATATTTATTCAATACTATTTTATACACATAAAAGAATGGTATTAATTATGTGATACTATAGTCATATAACTAGAGTTTGTTAAATTAAATATTTTGACTTCGTCTTATTCCACTAAAAATAATGATGACTAATCAATTCGTGAAAGAAATTCATCTTAAATTAAACAACGTTATAATTAATAAGAATATGTAAAAAATATATACATTAGTTCCCGTGTATCGATCTAATTTGCGAATATTTGAGTGGTGCTCTAGAATTTAAAAATTTATGTTAACATATATTGAAGGAATAATAAAGAAATTTCTTTTGTTTATAAAATTTTAGGAAATACTTGAGTTATTTTATTATATAATGGTGTGCTTTAAAGCGATCCGTTGCTAGCTTTATCTGTTTCCTACAGTGCCTTACACGAAATCCTTGCAGGATTTAAAATAATACCGATTAAATTGTTTATTTGAATCGAGCATCAGAGATGCCCGCCACGTCATCTATTGACTCAGTTTAGAAACACGCAAACAGCATTAAGTGTATTTTTCCCCGTCAACAGACGAGGCTGCTCTAGTGGAAAATAAAATACGCCACAACAAAGTTAACTCTTCTCACTTGTAAAGCGTCAACATTATTTCTTGAACTTTTTTTAATAATCTCAGAGGAAAATTGCCACGTCGCTGCAGCGTATAGAAATATTCTTTACTATGCATTGAATGAATAAAAGCGCACAAAAATCGCGTATTATGGATAATAAGTTTCAATAAAACTAGGTTGTTTTATGAAAGCAAGAAACTTAGAAATACAAAAGCTTTTTCATAAAACATATAATATAGTAAATCGATCAGTAAATATATTATATATATTTATTATACAATGCATTTTCAATTATAAAAATATATTTTTACTTTTATTTCCATAATATTTTATATAATCAAGCCTAGTTTCGCTCATTGCGTACACCATTAACTGATGCTCTTGAATATATCAGCCGATGAGATCGTGGTGAGCGAAATATGCCCTGATCATAAAATATACTGTCAAATTAGAACAATACCATGCATTTCCATTGAAGAAGTAACATGAAACACCTTAAATGGTAACACAATGAAAAAATAGCAATGTATTTTAGTTATACAAAATTATTTTTAACAAATATAGTTCATAGCTATTTCGGCTCACGCCATCGTCGAAAAAGCTATCAACTATATTTGTTAAAAATAATTTTGTAGAACTAAAATACATTGCTATTTTTTCACCGTGTTATAATGGAGTTCTACAAAGTGAATGCCAATTCAATCAATAACCTTTAAATGGTATTTATTGCGATTATAGTTTTTGTTTTGAAAATAATTCAAATACTGCACATTTATGTATATATTTTTTTCAATGACCATACACATGCGATAAAGCGGAACTGAGAGTAAAGAGTGATTTAATATCGATCAAATTAAAAGTTTTTTTTGTTCTGCGGAGCATATGTAGACATTTTAATTTTTACAATTATAATACATACAGTCTATTGCGTCGGTTGTAGCTCCATTTGAACTTAAGCGATAGTTAACACATGACTGTCTATATAACTGTTTTAATCAACCCTTTGATTGCTAATGTTTCAACTGTTGAATGGGTTGATTTTGGTGTGGCGACAGTTTATCATATAAGATCTAAAAAAGTTTAACTAAACTTTCGTGTAAAAGCTATAGAAATATACATTGAAGAAGTTTTTTTAAATCTAATAAAAAATGCATTACTGAGATGCTTTATATATATGTATATAAATGAAATAAATATTATTATAATTATGCGATCTCATTTTATTTACATAATGAGTATGCTTGGCGAAAATTTCATTTCAATTCAAACCAATATGCAGTTTTGAATTGTTAAACTTTAGTCTATATCATAAATTATATCAATGTGCAGTTGTTCATCAACTCGTTATAAGCTCAAAGTTAAATAGTTGGGTCCCGTATGGAAGTATTGTATCTGAACACGTAATGAAAACTAGGTAGATACAATACATGAAATGTAAATGAGTTATAGTACTTGATAAGCTTAAATGCTACTGAATGATATAATAATTTTCCATTTATTATATCAAGGCTGAATAAAATATAAACCAAATTTAATGATAACTTTAAAATAAAATATTAAGAAAAATAAATTAGTAAGCCACTGATTATGAATGTCTCAACTGTCGTAGATTGTAGTGTATTGATGGTGAATTCTAAGCACGGTGAAAAAATAGCAATGTATTTTAGTTCTACAAAATTATTTTTAACAAATATAGTTGATAGCTATTTCGGATCACGCCATCGTCAGAACTATGTTTAAACTAACATTTGCTAATCTAGATATAGCTGTGCAAAAAAGGCACACAACATATTCTCTCTCCTGTTCCAACGGCCTAGCTTGTTACTTTAACACAATGACACTAAATTTTCAAAATTCTAAATGAAACAATAGGTGTCTATGACAATAAGATTATATGTGGGACGGAAATGATCCTTCTGGAAGTAAATCAGACCACCCCTTTGTACAACGGCTGGACAAGTGGCGATACTATTATGTTAGTTTGTTCGTTAAGAATCCGACTCGACGAATCCGAATCGACGAATAAATGCTTTTATTTGTTTGTCCGCACGTTGGGTCAAAATAAGCCAAACATTAATATTCACTCACATCAGGCGATAAAAGTTCCTTATATAAATTAAGTGTTGAACTAGTCTGCCAATGGTAAAAGCACTATCAATGTTCCACAGTATTGCTTCGTATGTCAAAATATTTCAAGTGGACGAGAGTCAGTTTAGACAAATAATATTTTGTGATGTATTAGTTGACCTAATATTTTTTATTTTATTTCCTTTTGCAAATCTTTTCTACATTGTAAAAAAAAGACATTTTTTATTTGTTATTTTGATAACATGTAACATCAGATAAATAAATTGATAAAGTTATTCATTTAAAAAAATGTTGAATAAAACATTGAGTTTAATTTTTTTTTTCATAATTTGATATTCTTCAGATAAGACCCGGTTTCGTCCAGAAAGTGAGAGCTGATATCTTAAATATGGAACTCTTTTTAAAGTGTGCCTTTTCCACTATAGACAAGAACTAAAAAAAAATATTACCCGTAAATTTTTCTTGCGCACCATTAACTCGTATACATTCATTCTACTACTGTATAATTCGCATCGAGTGTATCTGATGAATAATGACAGTTAGCAATTCCATTACTTAATAATTTGAGCTTTTAATACTATATCACTAGAACTTGTTTTGCGAACAACACATTTGTCTGCCATTTGTTACCACGCGACTACGACGCGTAGAGGTGCTACGATGTAACTGACTTGGAAAACTTTACGACACGGCTTACAATTATATTTCCATTGATTTTTATTGATGATAAATTTATTCACTTAAGTTTGTTGTTTCGGTTTTTTTGTTTATAATTAGCACTTAAGAAACATCTTTGAAAATAATAGTGACAACCATTCATTTGTAAAATATTTTACGACGATATATTCAATGAAACAATGTATTTCTGCTTGTAATATTTCCTTAAAATAATCTTTTTCTAAGTCTTTTCTAACATTGATATTGATATGAGAAAGCGAAACTCGATTATAATACGGTTTCGCTGATCTCGTGTAAACTTCTCCAGAAACCTCTCAAATGAGTAAAATCAGATATTGGCATGTATTTTATTTATGTCTATGCTTCATCGCTAAATAATAACCCCGAATAAAAGAAAAACTTGACATTCTAAGAAAGAAGAGAAAATACTCTTTTGATGATATAAATAAAGATTTTTCAAGAAAAGTTTAGTGATCGAGCGCTCCGTCTACTTCCGTATTATAAGGATGTATTTTTTACGAAGAGAACTACCGTAATATGTAGAATATGCTGTGATGTTTTTGAAATACATCGTTTTTACAGTTCAAAACATTCGTACTAATTGATTGAATATTTTTAAAGTTTTATAAACTGTCTGCTGCATTTGTTGTAAGTGATTGTGGTCTTGTGAGTTGCTTGGTAATTATTTATGCTGGCGACTTTTTTATGGCGAAAACTAAATAAAAACGTCTTACTATACTTCCCACTTGAACTGTGTTTGTTGTTGTTTTTTACAAATCATTATGATATTAAAATGCCAGTCATATATAAGAAACATTCGTCTAAAATCTGAATGATTAGATTTTGATTTGAGAAAAGCTTTCGACACTATTTTTTTATATAGTGACGCAAAGAAAAAAATACAAAATATTAGAAAAAAAAGTATCATTGACTATGTAATACCGGTGGACTGGAAAACTTAATTTTACGACGGACGTTCGTAAAAAGTGTCATTCAATTAGCTTTCAGTGTGATATAATATAAAAAAATCAACATTGAATAAGACTTTCTCAAAATTTTGATCCATTTTATGTTTGGAATGAGATTGAAGAGATTTATTATTTTTATAAAAACATACAATAATAAACCCACTGGGTGTAATTTGAAATGTTAATTAAAATATCGATAATCTTAGAATACTTTCAAGAAATACCGATGAAAATATCCTTAATATTGTTTAATAAAAAAAAAAAAAACCGAATGAAACGATTAAAAATATGAGAAAAATTTAACAAATTATTTTGATTTTGATACTGAAATATAACTGCTGCAAAAATTGATTTGTAATATAATATATTATAAAATGGGAAAAATATTTAAACAAAATTATTTTTTGATCCATAATAACCGTTTTTTAGAAAATAAATTAACTAATCATGCTGGTCGTTTGGTGTAGTTTTAAGATCAAAAATATCTTCAGATATATCAAAATAGTTTTAGTTTTTACTTGTGTATCATCAGTTGATAATGCTCGCGATGAGCGAAACCGGTCCTGATCAAAAAAAATTGTGTATCATTTTAAACTCAGACATGAAATATTTTTTTCTACAATTTATTTATAATAATAAGTCTTCTTTTTTATTGCAGATACCGTTGAAGAATGAAAGACACCGGATAATTCAGAAAAAAAACAAGAATAGTGTTAATAAATAATGAAAATTATTCTTATTATATTAAAAAATAAATAAAGCGAAATGGCGTCTCCATACGTCACGCCTGACTACTTACTAGATGAGATCGATTTATTGGCTAACAATAGCGCGTCGTCATACTCGATAGACCCCTTCGAAAACGATTCATTGGGAGTATTAGGAAGTAGTGGTTTTATGCATCACAATAACGACGTCTGTAATCCGTTTAATCCGAGGTTTAACTGCAGCTTGGAGAATTACTTGACGTACATATACGGTCCCCAACAGCTTGCCCTGAGTGTTGCCATTCCCATAACCGTGGTTTATGTGCTGATTTTTGTTACTGGGTTCGTTGGCAATGTGGCCGTCTGTGTTGTGATAGTGAGACACCAGTCTATGCACACTGCAACCAATTATTATTTATTCAGTTTGGCGATCAGTGACTTGACATTACTTCTATTAGGTAAGTGATTGACTTTTTATTTGGAATTTATCACGTAAAATTTTTGAATTCTATATGCTCAAACTGTTTTAAAAAATTCTTAAATATTAAATTTGAATTGTTACAACTTTGTACGACTCCACATGTTTTGCCACTAACGACCCGGGTTTCGTCCTTCGGCATCTTCAGGCATTATATCATACGGCTGCAACAGAACTGATGTAAAATAAACAGTTACCATCGTCTATGTACCAAAGATATTAATTACAGAAATAATAAATAAATTTAATAATATTTATCTAATGCCTGTGATAATTTTCATTAACGACTGTGTTAATTTGTCAGTATTGACAGGGTTTTACAACAAACATTTATCAACTATCATTAAAATTTATAGACGATTCAAACTGTTTTATTTTAAGTCAGTTCCGTTGCATTCGTGTGAAAGAATACCTGATGATGCCGAAAGGCGAAACCCAGGTCGTTAATAACAAAACATGTGGAATCGTACAAAGTTGTAACAATTTAAATTTGATATTGAAGTTCCATCAAGCATCTTCGGTCGATATCATATATTATATCTTAAATATTATACAATATGCCATGACAGATTTTTTTGCATAATTGTATAATAATGTCGGAAATATAACTGAGTTAAATATTAATGCAATAATTTTTTTTTTAACCAGTTAATAACCTTTGTAAACACTTAATAATTTGAGATGCACTATTCTCAAAGCTTGACGTAAAGACGTAGAGCTAGCTTATCACTAATGTTAACCTTATATTTTCACTGTTCCCAAAAATAATGATCTATAGTGACAGAATAATGTCCAGTAATTTTTACTCCAAATTTTGTTTTTAAGGTGTTTTCGGTCACTTCTTGATAGAAAGGCATGATACTTTAAATAATAAAAACACAATATAGTTTTTGGTCATGGCCACATAACTGAATATAGATAATGCTTGCGATGAGCAAAACCGGTCCTGATCAAAAGCATATGGTGGAAATAAGAACTAAACAATGTGTTTTTAATTATTTTAAAAATTTAAATTTTGTTTTAAATATTAAAATACTGATTAAATAGAAACTGGCCAAATATATATTTAATACTTTACGTAGATTTAGGGAGCACTTTAAAAAATAGTTGTAAATAAGTTTTATTTTTTTCCAATTCCTACAAAATACGAAAAACTATTAGATAACGTTGTTTTTTTTCTCATATGCAGTTATGATAAATATTCACATTTATTTTGTAGAGTGGAGTCATATTGAAAAAAGTAGCTTTCCGAATTGCACAGCTGCAGCCAGAGTCATATAAAATGCATTTAATTATAGGTGAACCAACATTTGAACGAGGCATTTGTGTGCGCTACATATTTTGCAATGTGTTTGACCGATATTTTTAGAATATTTACAAAGGCTGATGTAATTTCCTCCACGTTGCTTGAAATGGGAAACCGCAGTGCCACCACAGTGAAGTGCTACTACTTAAATATATATTATATCAAGAAAATAAAAATTACGAATTTGTTTCCTGTCTCCAGTTGTGTATAAAAAGCTAACTCTCGTAACGCAATCAATATATTATAAAACCTAGAGGAGAGATGAATTTACGCATATCTTGTAGTTAACACGATGAAAGTTTATGAATTAACTAACTGTCTTTAGCATTTTTTTAAACATATTGTTTTTCGATCTTGACGAATTGTTAAGGGCATCCCAACAGGCGTTTTTTTACAGATAAAATTAATTATAATAAATACTTCGCATACAATACTGTATGATATTATAATTATTTTTTGGGGCTTTAATTTTATTTATAACTATGTATAATACAAGCAAATTTTAACCAGGCCCGCGGAATGACAATGAAAATGGATAATAATATATTTGATGGATCTCACTCAAATTCAAAGTGTCAACAGTCACTTCAGGGTGAAGAGGTGATATATTTTAATAAATATAATGATATTTTTAATACTATTTTTACGCTATGTTGATTATCAGGACGGGTTTTGTTTTGCGAGCATTATCAACAAACGAATAAAAAATTATTAATCTAATTTGAAATTGCAAATTAAAAAAAAATGTCTGTATATTGCTTTTGAAAACAACATATTTAACATTACTTGGCAACACTTTGATGCGGTTATATAACGGCTGTATTTAAAAAAATGGAACTGTGTCACATCACTTTTTTTTCGTATTTGTGTTTTCAAATATACCAGAATTATATTGTTTTTTTTTATCTCTATTTGAGAATGATTATTTCTTTGACATGTTATAGGAAACGCTAGTATTTAATTTTGCCCACCACTGAACGTTAAAAACAGATGACAATTTTAGATGTGAGGAAAAATGTTTGCTATTGCTTGTGTCTAATTTGACATTTTATATCAAGCATAACTTCTGAACAATACAAACTGCAGTGTCACACGTTATGATTTTTACGACCAAATATTATATATAAATGGATTTGTTTGTAAATTGTATTCTATCAATCGATAATGCTTACGATGAGCGAAACCGGTCATGAAAAAAATTTATTGTGAAAATAAGTACTATAAAATGTGTTTTTATCATTTAAAATATCATGCTTTTCCATCGAGACAGTTAACACATTTAAACTGATTTTATGATATATTATAATTTATAAGCGTTTTTATTTAAAAATCATTTGAAATTCATTCATCTGCTTAAAAGCATATGAAAAAAAAATATGAAAATATCAAAGGGTGGAACCTACATCATTACCTTGAATGAGTATTAAAAAAAAATGTGGTGAAAATTTACATTATTAATTTTCAACAAATAAATGATTTTCAAACTTTAAATAATAAAAACACATTTTTAATACTAACAGGTTGGCAACTAAGTAATTGCGGATTTCACTCATAGATGGCTCCAGTTGAATTTTTAGGTTTGTGACGTAGCCCAAATGTAAACACATTTTGTTATTGGATAGTTGACAATTCAGCTGTCAATCAGTAATAAAAGTTTTTTGATCGGTTGCGCAGTTTTCGTTGAAAAATGGAAAATCAAAAGGAACATTTTCGTCATATTTTGCCTTTTTATTTCCGCAAAAGGAAAACGCATCGCAAGCTCACAAAAAGTTATGTGCTGTTTATGGTGACGAAGCCTTAAAAGAACGGCAGTGTCAAAATTGGTTTGCCGAATTTCGTTCTGGTGATTTTTCACTCAAAGATGAACAACGCTCTGGTCGTCCAGTTGAAGTTGATGACGACCTAATCAAAGCAATCATCGATTCGGATCGTCACAGTACAACACTTGAGATCGCAGAGAAGCTTCATGTATCACACACATACATTAAAAATCTTGGCTATGTTCAAAAACTAATCTAAACTAATATTTTTACAATACATTTAATGATGGCGACCGGTTCCGTTTATCGCAAGCATTATCAACACATCAATTGATAATCGTAGTCCTGATCATTAATTATATTGTGGACATGGTATCAAAATATGTTGTTATTATTTAAAATATCAAGAATTTACACCAGTGACAGCTAACAAATAAAAAGTGAATGTCAATCTATTGTTATTTTTTCTAATGTATAAACAATTGAAACTATTAGACAGTCAGTTTGAATTTATTTGTGGCTTAGAATGTCGTAAGGCGAGAAAAGTGTAATAAAATTGATATTATTCTACCTAAATAAAAATTATAAAATACATATAATTAATATTGTGAGAAGATTTAAAAAATGTATTTTGGGTTAACGAGTAATCAAAAATATTTTTGGCAACATGTTACCAAAGTTATCACATTTGCGTATCCATACGTTACTTAAAAAATATTTGTAAAAGAATGCATCTCTTGGAGAAAATTATTTCTTAATGGTATAGATTTTTTTTGCTTGCTAGCATTTTCATTTTAATACATCACAAAGAGTTTCCAACGCCTTTGAAGTTTCCATCGTCAAAAGCTACTAAGGGAGTTAAGTTTCGAAGTAAAATAATATAAAAAAGATGTTCTAGAATCGATATTTGGCTGTCTGTGAAAGAATATAATAGACTTTATTGAGCGGCCCGTCATCATTCGTCTATTTTTTTATTTAAATAAAGAATATTGAATTAGGCGTGACAAATTATTTTTCTATTGAGTTACAAGAGAGGTTTTCTGACAACTCAATACGAGATAAAATTCGCCGCCGAACAGTAATCTGATTTATTGTACAACTACAACTTTTTGGGAAAGCAATTTAAAGTTTTTTAGTTCATCTGCTACACTTTACAAAAAAAATCGTACAGATCGGAACTGACTTAATTGCTCGCGATTATTATCAAATGAAAGCTGTGGACTTAAACTGGTTCTGAGGATTAAAATTAATGTGAAATAATCACATATAAAGTCTTTGTTACTATTTCACGGTTCAATGGCATTATGTCAAAATAATAGAGTTACAATATTGAATACTATTTCTATCATTTAATTTATTTATGATCAGAAGCGGTTTCGCTCATAGCGATAATTTAATAAGCGAAATAAGTCCTGATCGTAAAATTGTGGAAATAGTAATAAACATTGTGTTTTGTTTATAAAAAAAATGTGAAATTGGTGCAAAAGTTGTGTTTATTTTTTTTATATAACCTTATCACCAAGACGTGGTTTTAGTGGCGATATTTGCAGATTTGACAGAAGAGATCCTATTTTAAAATTATGCGAATTTAATGAAAAGAAGATATGAAAATTAAAGTGATTATGAATAAACGAATTTTTGAATTCAAAACAGTTACAATTTTAATATAGACATACTAATTATTGATGTGCAGTACGTTCGGATAACCAGACATTTTCTATTCGCTTTAATGTATCAATGCGCCAACTATGCCGTCATGGACAAAAACCATGTAAAACAAAAAATCTGTTGTGAATTTTCCTAAAATACTTGTCAAAAGTTTTTACTCTCACTAATGGCCGAGAGTGCCTGACCTCCATAGAACATATAAAATCTATAGACAATGCTCCCAAGCAGACTGGGCACTTTAAGACCATCACTTTGAATGTATAAATAGTTTTTTCTGCACTTCTAGTTCAACTATTTTGTTGTTAAGTTGTAGTGACGTTTTTTTGCTATATTCTAATTACAGTTTATTTATGGTAGATATATCTTACAATATATATTTTTCTTGTTTTAAATATATGTATACAAAGCATTTCTTGCATGCGAAACGCAATGGAAAAAGAATTTATATGGATAAGTGCTTGGAATGGGTCTTATTGACATAGGTGTCAGAATATTGCATGTAT
This sequence comes from Himalopsyche japonica, assembly GCA_028555115.1. Taxonomy (NCBI): domain Eukaryota; kingdom Metazoa; phylum Arthropoda; class Insecta; order Trichoptera; family Rhyacophilidae; genus Himalopsyche; species Himalopsyche japonica. The sequence continues at coordinate 292,880 of JAHFWJ010000534.1, read as the reverse complement.
CATAAAGCAATCTTCCTACAAGTTGTTTTGAAAAAGATATGTAATGAAATAAAAATATTAAACAAATAAATAAAATATCGAAGTAAAATATATTTGGAATACCTAACATTTCAGTAACTTTAATCAAATTGAAATATTTGATAAGCAAGAAATTTTAATTGTTAAAAATGTGTACGACTCCACACGTTTTGTCAATAACGATACGAGTTTCGTCTTTCAACATGTTCAGGCATTCTATCAGACGGATGCAACAGAACTGACGATAGTTAGTGACAAAATATATGGAAGCGTACAAAGTCTTAATAATTAAAATTTGATATTGAAGTTCCATCGAACACCTTCAGTCGATATCATAAATTAAGAAGATTATCTCGTTTATCTTTTAAGTCTCGAGAATTCGTTAAAATTATCAGCAAAAAGTAATAATTTAATATTTATTAATATAATAATATTATTATTTCATTTATATTACAATAAATATCATATTTGCTTCTTGATTTGAAGATGTATAATAGCAAAAATCTTTAGGATATGCTTTTACTCCTTGATTGGTTTGCTGCACCTCAACGTTTAATTACATACAAGTCCTATGGAATTTCTTCAAAAGCTCTTCATAAAACCAACATTCTGCCATTTGGAGAAGAGAAGAAAGAGAAGATTGATGAATATGTATCTTCTGCTGATTACATTGGCACACTTTGGCACATATTTCTCTTTAACGAGCTTTGAATCAATTTGATTCTTACTGCTTCATATTAGTATGTTTTTATTTGATCAAGTATATTTCCAAAACGTCAGAATCGTATTTGCTGAAAAATACATACTCGATGGATTAAAAGCTTTCTTTATTCGCTGAAAAGAGTTTTGAAAGACGATGTAAACTAAAGATTCTCATTTTAAAATAAGAGCGTTTCAGATTCAAATTCCGTTTGAGCTCGATGCCATAATATTACAACCGAACGTGAGATCGTATCTTTGAAAACACGAGGTCTAAAACCAGCTTGTTTTTATTATTATAAAAAAAAGATATTCAATATAATATACTGAACTTTTAACTTCATAACAAAATTAAAACATATTTGTAGTGTTGCTAGGTCCATCTGGGGTTAAGATATTTTAAATTGATGTATATGATAACCTTCCAGTTACTTCCAATCGTCAGAGTATTAATTAGGGTGAAGAAAATCATCACGACGTCGCTCCGTCATCTGACACAACATAAGTGTGATAAAGAATATTGATAATTAATTCCTTTGAGTTTTCTCATAAACTGATAGCAACATATATGAACGTAGTGTATAAATAAAAAATATTGTTTATATATTTTAAGCAATACATATTGAAAACTTTTTGCTGTTGGCAAGAGTCAAATAAACAATTATATAGATTATAATATATATTAATGAATGACACTTTTTGCTAACTCAATGATTGAATAAACCCAACAACAGTGATTAAAATATTATCAGATATCAAAAAACTAACTGAACTAAAAAAGAAAAAAGATCTAGTCGATCAAAACACGTATATTTACAATAAATTTACAGTGTTTTTACTATATTGTAAGCAATCTTTGTCATGCAAAATTTATTACAAGTAGCTAACTTCACATCTGATTAACTTAACAACATTCCATTTATGCGAAAGTGCGACGCAAAATTTAAAAGTTTTCTTTTTCGAAGTATAGGAAAATCGAACATTGCAAATTGTTGCACTTTTGAAAGCTGACAACACTTTCTTGAAACTTGTTTTAATTAAACGTGCGCAGACGTATTGAGTGATTAGACTTTCTGAGAATTTTATGTAGTTATTTTTCTCATCAGTGGATATTACTTGTTGACAAGTTTTATGATAAATTTCTTTCGAAGAAATAAATAATTCTGAAACTTTATTTTGTAAAATTTTCGCTGTAGAGTAGGACACTTTCACTGGAAAAGTAGTACATTTGGCATCAAATTATAGAATTGTTAACGGCCTATCCAGTAGTGAAATTCATTATATTTAAAATAAACACGCTATCGACTGAATGTGCTTGATGGAATTTTGAAAATAAAATGTTAAAACTTTTTACTATTCCAGATTTGTCACTTACGAATCAGGTTTCGCCTTTTGGCATCTTCAGGAATAAATTAAATGCATTTTGAAATGTAATACTTAGTTAATTATAAGTTAAGTAAGTTAATAATAACTTGTAATACTTAATAGACTTTTTCGCAATAATCAGGACGGGTTTTACTTATTACAAGAAATATCAATAAATAAATCATTCAACTTGAAAACAAAATTTCATGTGTGTGTTTAATTGGTATGTTTATCTGTAAAACTTTGTCATAGTGATTGAAATTGTTTTTATGAAAACTTTTTTTAGGTTAATGTATTAGTTGATAACGCTAATGAATAGAGAAACTTTTCCTTATATCTATAAGATGTAAAATTTAAAACAATATATACTTTTTTATTTTGAATTTGGTTAATTTTTTTTAAAGATTCTAGTAGTTTCAAAATTGTTTACAATGTCACTGTTGACGTAAAACTGGTTGTGAGGTATTTAAATAAAGCTAGTTGTTAAGTAAGAATCGATTGCTAGTCAGCCGTTGAAAAATTTTCTTTGAAAAGTTAATAATAGAGGAAAGTAAAGGTTTTTTGATTACCATGTGTATGCTAAAATATGACATTATTTTGGTGTGTTTTTTCATTTAGAAAAAAAAACAAAGTTTACCGTCAAATTATGTACCACGCAACCTCACAAGCGACCAATCAGTTATCAGAAATTGACACCTCGGCATCTGAAAATGACTTTCCTAGTTCATTTTCTTAAATATTATATATAGTATTTGGAGAAATGAATAAAATTATGATGCGTCTGGTGTTTATGTGAACCGGATTCACTGTGGATTCCTCAGCTCTGCAGCGACTTACGTTTGTCAGAATCGACACAAAACTCAAAAATAACACAAAAAATAAATCTATACATAAGCTCTGCATGAGCTCTGATGCGTTATAGATTTTAACGTTCCATTAATTCGGTATCAAAATAAAAAATCAGATGTTGATAAACATGACATTGAAATTAATTTATTCAAAAAATATTTTCATTATTTAAAAAATAATCGATTACTTTGTTTGGTAAGTAAATTATAAAAGAGCAAAACCTTCATAACACTTTCGAATATGAACTATACAAATAAAAGCTTTATTTTAATGAATATATTATGCAACTCGAGTGCTTTACCAAACCCAATTTTAAGTAAAAGCTCAAATGAAAAAAAGTCTTTATTGAATTACGCATAGCAATATAATTTCATTTTGCGGATAGACTTTAATTAAGTCTAGAAAATATATGAAAAAAAAAATCATTTATACCTAAATATTCACAAATTCAAAAATAATATAAGAAAAAATTCGTTCATTGCTTTGACGTTAGCTTTACACTTCATTTCGTTTAGTTATCTATTTAGGCCATGTAAATATAGGGGCATTTGAAGTATAAGTAAATAAATGTTAACAATATATGTTCATATTATCATTACACTTTGATTGGAACTCATTATTTTGTGATTACATGTTAACGCAATGGATATATTATAAAATATAGATTACTAAATTTTTTGAAGGGTTTATCGTTATTGAGAAAGAATTAAATTGTAGTATTCGATGCGATACACGTTATCTTTTTTCAGCTGAGCGATTGAGGCATGGTGGTAAAATAAATTTGATTATCAAGTCATTGAAATGTTCAACGAGTTTGTCAGCCCTTAGACAATAGCCAAAGTCAACCCCTCTTTTACATTGGAACGAGTAAAAAAAAGGTAAGACTAAAAAATGACTAGTTAGGTGAGGTTAGGTTAGGTTAGATTAGGACGATTCCTTTGATTGTACATTGGTATATAGATTGAAAAGTTGCTATATGATTTTCTTTTCTGCGATTAGATCCAATAGATACGTAAACCGAAGTAAGCTCTTAAGTATATAAAGAGAGCTCAATTCAACAGTGAGGATATTGGTTTAATATCAACTTTAATTGTAAAATATAAGGTTAATTTTGTATATATATTTAAATTTGAGAATTTCGTTGTCATGCTTTTAAGAGGAATGGATAGATCACAAACTTCTAAACCCTTATTTCCATACGAAAATGAGCATTTTAAGTCTTACACTCTTGAATGCAAAAACCTTGGATATAGTGTGGAATATATTTTTTCTGTGGCTTTACGTAATCCTTACATCCAATTTTTTGATAATTGTAGCAGTATTTTTTACTTTGAACAGAAGCATTGTGATTGCTAGGTTTTGAATTTAAATAAATTAAAGATAGCTAGTTTTTAAAATCCTTTTCGTAGTGAAAAGAAGCGGAATTTATTTTTGAATCGTGAGGAAATTTGATACCACCGATAAAGCAAAGCATCGACCTCGGCTTACTTGATGCTTGCGATCTTGCCATTGAAAATGCAAGAATCTTTTTTAATTAATTTCTTATATAAATAGCATTCGTTGTAATTAAATAACCATAGAATATTTGTAAGTAATATTCCTCAAGTAGGTTATATCAAGCAACGATATTTTCAGTTGATAGTACATGTAAAAAACAACATATATTTCAATATATCTTATGATGTATAATATAATATTTCTTTAATTATAAAGACCGGTTTTGCTCACTTGAAACACAAAAAAAAATCACTATGAATTGACAATCAATTCATGAAAAGAGATTATTAGTATTTTGTATGAATAAATGATTAATGAGTAAAAATAGATCTCTTTGTGGATAGAAATGATTTGTGAGATGTCCGATGTTCTTTAATATTAACAAATTAAGATAATCGATATTGCGACAAAATCATACATAAGTAGATCTTGTGAATATTATTAATTTTTGAAAAAGAAATATTTATAGATGTATCAATATGTAGTGAAGTAAATAAATTATAAAAATACTTCCTATAAAATATACCCTTGGTTAAAAATATTATACGGCTTCAAAGGAAGACTAAGCTATGTTTAGCATGTTTTATTTTATAAGAAAATCATATTCATTAAGAAATAACAAGACTTCTAAGATTTTCTACTAAATATAGACATATTTAAAATCTTTTTAATGATCATTTTATTAAGATTAACAAAAAATACGGAAGCGCAATTTGAATAACTATTTAAAATTATTTGACATGAAACTAAGAAAAGCTTTTGAAACTGTAAATAAATTAAATAATTTCCTTACAAAATGGTTCATTTTTAGAAATGTATTTAAACTGTCGATTAGTTCTTAATGGGCTCAAATTTTTTTTATTTTTTTCACAAACATTTTAGAGAATTTTTCTGTTAGCTTATTTTATTCTTAGCTAGATTTTGTTTTCGAATTTCAAAATATTATTTTACTTGAAGGTCATTATAAATTTTTATATTACCTGATAATTAAAAAAAAATTCTACATTCGAATGCTATATTTCGGCTACTGGCTACATGTATTCAATTTCATGGCCCTGTATGGTATACTGACAATGATTAATTCTAAGATGCTCCAATATTTTATTGATTTTTAATATATTGTAATAATGACAGCGTGGGAACAGCAGACGAACTTCCGTGAAAAATTATCGCAAAGTGGTATTTTAAATTAAACCTTTAAATTAGGAAATTTCACCCTTTTCTTTTGTTGTTATTTTAGAGTAAAGAAAAATAACGCTTAAAAATAAACCAACCAATCAAAAGATAATGTGATAACATCCTACAATATCTTGAATTCAAAACATTTGAATTGAGATGCAAATATTTTTAGAATGATATATTTGCCGTTAAATGTTTCATTTTGTAAAGCATTGAAAATTATTTAATATAAATATTAAATAAGCAAATATTTCTTTAAGCTGTAAGTTTTCAATCATAAAATTTTCTGAATTAAGCGATCAAATTTTCGAAAATGTATTTATATGCGACGATTTTTTGGGCAACTAAAGGATCTATGTACAAAATTTATTATTGGTGAGAGAGCTAGAGAATGATTTTTTTTCCTACTTTTCTTCCATTCATTAAGCTTTCTTTCATTCTTAAAGCATTTGTCTCTCTAAATGTACAGATTGATCGACGATTTACATTAAAATATAATATTGATTCAGTTTTCTTCGAAGTTATATTAAATTGTAAATGATAACTTTGTTATTTTACTTGCTGTATTTGCCTTGAGTTAATCTGACAAGTGTCTCGTTTCCTTAAAAAGATATTCTTGGACTTACTGTATCATACGGCTATTTATTTATTTGATAACCCATATTTTAAATTCTTAGTAAAACTCGTGTCGCGATTAGTAGCACTACTTGCAAATAACAAAGCTATCAATTTAAATTTGTAACAGTAATTGTTTTTGTTTTAATTAATTAGTTTAATTTATAAAGAGCAAGGACCTCCGAACGTCAATTTTCAATCAACGTCGTTGGCTAAAATGGATCTCATGGGTTTGAGTTCAACTAATAATTGGTTTGTATTCGAAGATATCGATGTTTTTATAGCATAAAAATTCCTTCCCACCCATTCAATCCTAAATAACGTGACATAAGAAGAGTGAGTTTTCTTATTTCTTATCTTGTCCGAACTCTATCTGTTCCATATCTTCCTCTGTCTGTAAAAATGAGAGTTAAACAACTGATTAACAAGAAGTTTTTGTAGGTTATGTTTGTAAAAAAACTTCAATTACGACACAATAGATTCGAATAAGGAAATTACTGCGGTTTTTTATTATATTAGAAAATCTGCGGTACTCTGTACTAAATATAGATATTTTTTATCAATAAAAAAGCTTTTATTACAGCGAAACTGAAAGTGTCTTTAGTTTTCAATATGATGTATTGATTGAGAAAACCGCTATACACAAACCAAAATTTTCGATTGGGTGCAAAAACTTGGGGTTGTGTAAACTTATTTCGTGATTGTTTCAATAGACTTGTAAGATGTTTTGAAGGTTGTGAAACCATGGCTTTAAAGTTATTAATTTTGCCTCATTCGATTATTTAATGCATTAAAACCGCGTCTGAAATTAATATGTATTTTGTTCTCGGTATTCTTTACATTAAAACCATTGAACTTAGATGATTCTCATTTTGTGCAAACAAAAGCTGTTTGCCCGAATTAACGAAGTAATTTCGGCAAACCATTTCCGGTTCGAAAGTCTTCGATATAGAAAGGAGCGCCAAAAAGGCTTGGTTTAACGCAAACAAGTGTTTGAATTTTATATCGCTCCGATGCAAACACAATTAAGTAATTCTCGAAATGCTCCATGAACTTTTCTTTTGAAATGCTTTTAATACCCGTTGCTTAATTGTAAATATAACATAATAAATTCACAGCCGAAAAAAGCGAACAATTCAAAATTACCCACGATAATCTATATATAATCATTTCAACGTTAATATTATTTTTTATTGTAGAGAAATTGCACGACAATATTAATAATTGAATATATACTATCATTCTTGAGTTCAGTATTTATTCGTTGATATAAAAAATATTTTTGGTTGCTAACAAGCGACTAGAAAAAAGTTTAGGTTGTTACTTCGGTATCAAAGATGTCACATTTAATAACATAAGCAAAATTACAGTTAAATATTAGCTCATGAAAATTACGTTTCAGTGGTATGAAAATGATTGCCAATTCTAGATAAAAAAATGTCAATTTTGAATGTGATCAAAAAGAAAAGTTGCCGTACAAACGTAATGTTCCGTGATTCCGTAGTGACAGGTTTTATAATAGTATTGTTTCTAAGATACAATATACGGTCATTTTTTAAGCAAACAATATTTTTCATTGATTTAAATTTTACTTTGTTCAGAATCATAAAAAAAACAAAACGGGCAGTTTAAAGCCTTAGTAGATATATTTTCTTTTCATCACTTAAGATTCAAAATTTTCTCTCTTCTTAACAATTTTTATAAAGCTTAAATTATTTATGAAAGCGTTGAGTAATAAAAAAATGAATATTTTTCAATGAAAAATAAATAACATCATAGACAATGTAAGGTATATATTTTATAATTTAGAATATTATAGGAATAAAATGCTTCAAACGAAACAGTCGTGAATGCTTTTTTCTTTCTTTACAAGCGCTTCCATCGTTGTATACTTTTATATTAACTCTCAGTTATCACTTTATTAAGACTTTGATTTAATATTTATTTAAATATAAATATGTATTTTTAAAAATTATTTTCTTAACAACTCTTGTAACCTGTGTTTTTGGGTAATATCCAGAACGTTCCATCGTATATAATAATAATATATTTGAGCTGAAAGAAATGTAGAGATCTGAGCAATCAAGTAAAATACAGTCACCTTTATTCTTCATGACAACAAGAATATAAATTGAATATGTGTACCAAATCAATTATAATAAAAAGCAATAAAATTTAACTTTGTTTATGAATAATTTGATATAGTACAATTATTCATACAAATTTGCTAGCCCTTTAACCAAATATATTTGAATTGTTACAATTTTGCACGATTCCACATGTTTTGTCATTAATTAAAGTGTTGGCAAACCAGACACTGAAATTTATAGATACCAGAGTTATCCCCAAAAAAAACTTATTTATATTATAATGTTAGTTGATTGATATTTATTGAAAAACCCATTTCAAGAATGACTCATTAACAATATCGTTAATGAAAATTATCACAGGCAATTGTGTTAATTATCGTCAGATTAATATTATTAAATTTATTTTAGCTGTAATTTACTGCTTGCCTATGGGTAAGTGTATTCCTGTAATTAATAACTTTAGTATATATACGATGCTAACAGTTTATTTTACGTACGTCAGAGCAGGTCACTCCACCAACCATCAACTACTCCGAGTAGTTGATTTCTGCAAAGACGGTTTCTGCAGAAAACAGTTCACGTCGGGACTGTTCCTCGACATCGAGAAGGCCTTCGATAAGGTATGGAAGGAAGAACTCGTAGTAAAATTAGCAGAAGTCCGAATTGACTTTCCGATGCTGAAATTACTGAACTTGACTTGAATTACCTCTCTTACTTCTCTAGACAATTCTACGTCAAACTAAACGGCGTATACTCCATCCCTCGAACCCCGCAAGCCGGTGTTCTTCAAGGGGGTGCGTTATCTCCATTACTGTAAAATATCTACACATATGACATACCGATTCCCTGCGCAACCTCACAGACTATTGTCGCGCAATACGCCGATGATACAGCAATATTAGCCCGGTCAGCTAATATAAATAGATCCGCTCTAAACGCAGAAAAAGCGAGCAACAACATTGCCGCCTGGTGTCGCGATTGGAGGATACAAATCCATTCAGACAAAAGCACGGCGGTTAATTTCAACCGGAGAAATAACCGCCATTGTCTTAAAACTCAGAAGATAAAACTGCTAGGTACCGAGATCGAGTGGGCCAAGTCGGTCAAATACTTGGGACTCACGCTCGACCATAAGCTGACTTTTAAAAAGCATATCGATGCAAAAATACGTCAGGTGTCCCAAATCACGGGACGGTTATACTCGATGATAGGCAGAAGGAGCACATTTGCCTTAAAAAGCAAACTGCTCCTTTACACCGCAATATCCAGGCCGATCATGACCTACGCGGCCCCGATATGGGGTCACGTGGGAAAATTTCGCACGGATAAATTTCAAACAGCGCAAAACAAGATTCTACGCACAATCGTGGACGCCCCGTGGTACGTCCGCGGTTCTACAATCCACCGCGATCTTAAAATAGAGTCCATTCATGACCACGTCCAGAGACTGTCGACAAAGTTCTACAGCGACTATGAAAATTATACAAATCCGACAATCAAATCATGCTTAGAAGCGTTTGACATTGACGCCCCATCCGATTACGAAAGACCCCGTCATGTCTTAAAACTGGAACCGCCTTAAACCTTCTCCCATCCATCCCAAAGACCACACTAGCCCAGCCTAATCACCTGTCTGGTGACCGCCTACGGCTCCGGACAGCGGGAGGCGAAAACTAGTAGACGTCACATCGCACTCACACACCAAGACCTCTTCAACGCACGACTGAGACCTTCATATTCCAGCTTCGCTCGTCTGACTCGGACCGTTCGAGTTGATCTGAGCGAAAAAAAAAATTCCATAACCACAACATACCTCAGATGAAAGGGTAAGGAGGGCACTAAACGTGTCCTGGGCCCCCCGCAATAGTGAACATGCTACTTGACTTGACTTGCATCCGTGTGATAGAATGCCTGAAGACGCCGAAAGGCGAAACCCGGGTCGTTAGTAAAAAAACATATGGAATCGTACAAAGTTGCAACAATTCAAATTTGATATAGGAATTCCATCAAGGACCATCAGTCAATATCATACATTAAATATATCGTGCATATCAATAAGCATCTATAAATTTTTTTTTCTCTTACTGTGTTAATGTAATAATGGTCGTTAACTAATTCTAGAAAGAGTTTCATTAAGCCGTAAGCTATTTTAATAATCAAATTCCATCTAAATTTGTCTTAATTTAACCCATCCCTACGCCACTTAAAAATATTTGAAAATGTAATATTTCAAAAATTAACTCACCACTGTTGGTGTTGACTAATCCAATGAAGATTGTCAAGACAAATCGGGCTACATTTTAGCACTAAAATAGTTTTTATATTAATGTGTTGAGACTTTCAAAATTATTATTTCTTTAATTATTGACTCACTACAATAAGCCGTCCCAAAAGTTGAGATGTTAGGAATCAGTGAACTAAGGTTAAAAGACGGAAACATTTACCTTCTCCACAATGCTAAAAAACGTATTATTGGTTTTTATTTACATTGAAGAAAGTACAAGTGTATTTGACACCTTTTATTGAAAGTCTGGTGTTGACATAGATAACCATATGTATTGGTGAAAATTAGTTTAGTGGAAAAACGTGACAGTTCCGGCGGCCACGAGAAAATATAGAGTGAGTTTAAATATACAGAATGTACTGTCGTCTGCCCAGTGGCGTTCAATAGTCTGAAACGTTTTCTCATATATTCTTATTATGATGAACCTATTATATAATATATACATTTGCATGCGTCGTTAAAGTTATGTGCGAGTCGAAATGCTTCCACTCAGTAAACACTCCAAAATAAATTCAAATAAACATAATATTTGAATTTTTGAAACTCCGTACTCTTCCACATATTTTGTCAGTCATGACTTGAGGTTAATCTTTTGGCATCTTAAGTAATTCTATTACATGGATGAAATAGAGCTGCCAAACAGTAAATAAACGTCATGCGTATAAATAATAACTAATCTTGTATACAATTGATGGAAATCTGTTTACTGTCACATTTGGCATTACTAATGTCAAATTTGAATTGTTGTCATTTTGTACGATTCCACATGTTTTGTCACAAACGACCCGGGTTTCGCCCTTCGGCATCTTCAGGTATTCCATCACACGGATGCAACAGAACTAGCCCGGGTCGTTTGTGACAAAACATGTGGAATCGTATAAAATTACAACGATTCAAATTTGTTATTGAAATTCCATCAAGCACCTTCAGTCGATGTCATAAATTATTACTAATGTCTTTCATTCATAGCTGTTTTAAAGTTCGCTAATTTTAAACACAAAAATCAGTAAAACAATGATTATACTTATAGACAAAATAAAGATATAATAAAGTTTTTTTATTTACATGAAAAAACACTAAATGCTTTGTATAATTTCGCTGCTTACTACAAGAATGAACTGTCCGTAAGATAATATGCAATTTGCAAAACCGGTCGTAATATTATTATTTGAAAGCTGTGGTACCACTACCAAGTACTATGTTTTATTTATTTTAAAATAGTAATAAATAAAGAACTCAATGAGAAGCAAATGTGTTTGTAATGTATATTTAAGTGTATAGAAATTAAAATTAAATAAGTGAACGCATTGCAGAGGTATGTTCAAACATGGTTATTAAATTAGAAGTAATCTCATATTTCATGTAGCAGACTGGTCTTGAATTAGATTATTTGGTTGTGGCAAAACGGGTCCGGATTCAACGTCACAAAAAAAGTTTTTATATTTTCTTCTCTCTGATCCTGAAAAGTGGAATAATGACAGATAACAAGTAGTGCTCTCTTACACCGCATTTATTTCGAGACACTTCCTTAAAAAACTTAAACTATCTAACTGGAACTTTTTTCATTGTTGTAACTTTTATGAAGATGATTCTGACTGAGAACATATAAAGTGATGTAAATACATTTCAATTAAATAATACAAACACAATTTTTCTTACTCAGAAATTTTATTTTATAATGATCATGACCGGTTCCGCTCATTGGGAGGGTTATCAATTGATGATAATCTTCAGTTGACTTAAAAAATAATATAAGCCCCCTCAATCAAAAAGTAACAGCTAAAATCTTAAGAGGGATATATACTGAATTTATTTCAGCAGATATAATATTCATATGAAAAAAAAAACAAATGAATTTATTCAGCGCGAAAGAAATATTATATATATATATAATAAAGATAAAATATGTAAATTGTAAGATTTATATAAAATATATCTGACATTATTCACACAAAAAAAAAACAAAATATAATCACTTCTATTGTGGTAACTGTCACTTTTTGATGGAAAGGCATGCTAATTTAAATAAATAAAACATATTTTAAAGTAATTATTTTCACAATATATTTTATGATGAGTAACGATTTCGCTCATGGCAAACATTATCAAATGAATCAGCTGGTAATTCTCGTGACGAGCGAAACCAGCCCTTATCATAAAATATATTGTGGGAATAAGTACGAAAAAATAATTTAATGTTTTTTTTGTTGTAAAACTAAATGTAACGCCATTGCTTTTTGTATAGACTCTATTGAATAAGAGTGACTTAATGTATTCATTTATCGAGATAAAGTTTTATATGTATTTGAACATTTACAAAATACTCGGTTCTTCTTTTATTTTTTATGCTAAGCCAGTTTCGCTTAGTTTAATTTACTGTAACAGTTCTTTGAGAGCTATACTAGCATTGTTTTTACGAAGTGTAAGGTTGCCTCAAAATAAGTAGTATAGAAAAATGATACTTCAAACATTTGAACCCTGATTGATTGATTGTGAAGAATTTTTTTAGATGTAGGAAACCTTTTATTGTATTATTCAGTTAGGCCCCGCAGTATCTGAACGTGAAAGTATTTTAAGTGGCAATATTATTTTTACTCAAGTAGAATAGTAAACCAGAATACAATTTCTTTAGTTGGGTCTTACTTTACTACTATTTGATTTAAACATTTTATTTACTTTGATTATTACGTATTGTGTTACTAATTGTGCCACGTGTTTCGCCTTTATCAGGAGCATCTACAGGCTTCCTTGAATGATTGAAATGTTCAAAAATGATAAGTTACAAAATTGAAATTGGGATTTTTCCTTTTTACACGAAGCGTGGAGGGGAGGGTAAAAACAAAATATACAATAATTGCAATACTAATGACATTACCATTAGAAAAATATTAACTAAGAATTTGTATGAATTAAGAAGGGTTAAACCCATTGGAAATAAATTAAGCAGTGGCGAATAACCTATCATATTTTGGATTATATTAAATAATACGAATTTATTTTAGTTCTACAAATTTTAAAAATATAGTCGATAGCTATTTCGGCTCATCGTCAGAACTATCACTACTAGTGAGCCGAAATAGCTATCGACTATATCTTTAAAATTTTATAGAACTAAAATACATTGCTATTTTTCATCGTGTTATAATGGAATTCTACCAAGTAAATGCCAATTCAATCAATCAATAAACTGATTTATTTTTATAACTTTTATTCATTTCTGAAAATTCTAAGATATTCATTTTTATACCCATTTCATTTCCTCAGAGGAGTATTTTTACATTACTACTCTGATTAAATCCTGCAATTGTTTGTATCAATAAACACGTTATTTTTAAAAATATCGCTTACAATAAAAAGATTAAGCTCAATCAAATAAAATATTAACGTTTGACGTGGTAAGATTCACTTCTTGATTAAAAGGAAATACATTTATTGTATAAAACGGTTTTATCAACAATTTAATCAAACACAATATTTTAGCAATTAAGCACACAATTTTCAAAATATTGAAAAAACTTTCCACGTGTGAGAGTTTTGTATTTCATTTGTTCAGTCAATTGCGCCATATATATATTTAAACTCATGAAATCAATTCAAACGATAAGTATATTTAAAAGTCGAATTGAAGAGCCGAAAAACAAAAGAAGTTATATAGAAGATCTTTGATTTTAATTTAATGAAATACAATTTGGTTTTGACTATACCAGGATTTGAATCCAGACTCCACTATAGTTATAGCAAAGCTCCACCATAGAGGCTTATTATTAAAAATCTTATTTCGGAAGCTTTTTAATTAGATCGTGCAAAGTGTAACATAAATGAGTCTATATAAAACTACCTACTGTAATTACTTCAGAGCTTTTTTCGCTTTACAGATACCAGCCCTGAAATCATCCACGACCGTGATAAAAGTAATAATTCTCTCTCTTTACAGCTATTCTGAGATTAAGTATTTTTTGTCGCCATAAATTCTGAGGGGACGTTTCAAGATTAAATGCATTCGATAAGGGTGACTTATTCAGAATATATTTCAACATCACATTTGTCAAGAATCTGATTGCGTGTAATCTAAAATGATATTTTAAAAAAACGTTTGTATATATTATATCAGAGGGTATTCATTTATCTATGGTAGTGTACCAGCTATTAAAAGATGATCATTAATTAAAATAATAATAAACTATTAAAATGGCTTCAAGTATTAAAGTAGTCCATTTCGATTTAACATTTAAATATTAGTCAAAATCGGTTGAATGTTGAAAAAATATTTATAGTATTATTTTATATATGACACGATTATATGTCTTCTGTGAATTAAATATAAAATTTATTAATAAATTTAAATATTTATCGTCACTAAATAACTAAATGTCACTAAAGTTAGAAATCAGCTAAAAAAGAAAATATGTTGACACGATTCCCCATATTTGAATTTTTTTTTTTAACTTGAATGCCAATTAATTTGATTGCTAGGATGATGCTCTTACAATAAGATTAAAGAGTTTGATGAATATATACTATAATAATCGGTTAAAAAAAGCTTTTTCTGGTAGAAGGATTTTTTGGATATCAAAATGATAAAGCGTCAAGATATATGACGAGTTAGCATCAGAGTTTTTTAAGTCTCTTTCATCTCTTGTCTATTTATTTATTTATTGTATGTAACGACATACGTAAATCTCTGCAGAGTTGAGAAATCCACGGTGAATCCATTTCACGTGGACACCACGGATTTTAATTATATCAACATATCATACTCACAAACACATAAATATATATGCAAATGCATTCACATATTTACGTATGCATATACAATACGCGAGAAAATGAATTATCAAAGTTATTTTCAGATGTCGAGATTGTAGCTTACCTTACACAATTAATTTAATTGATTGAATTGGTATTCATTTGGTAGAACTCCATTATAACACGGTGAAAAAAATAGCAATGTATTTTTTTTAAGATAGTTTAAGAAATAGCGAAAACAAATTTATTTGTTTGACGGATATTCGCGCGCTTTACCAAGTATTCGTATGTGATGATCAACATTCCCAATTGATCTAGAAATGAATTAAGCTTAAAAAAACAATAGAACGTTTCATATGGGACTGAACAAAATCCTTTCAAAAAACAGTTCTGTCAGTCAGTTATGTTGCATCCATGTAATAGAATGCCTGAAGATGCCGAAAGGCGAAACCCGGGTCGTTAGTGACAAAACATGTGAATCGTACAAAATTGTAACAATTCAAATTTGATATTGAAATTCCATCAAGCACCTTCAGTCGATATCATAAATTAAATCCTTTCACGGTAAAGTCTCCTTTTATACAACAAATCCTCTTGTACAATATTGTTGCTAAAAATTTATATTTTATACAATAATTATTGAAAATATCATACCTTTCCATCAAGAAGTGACAGTTAACACCTTAAAAGAGAAAAATTTATATGTTCAAATATCTCTATCCAAATAAAGTGTCCCATTAAAATTAAAATATAATATTAAATTTCGGCTCTCAACGCTATCCTAACGATTAAATTAAAATGGCTTTCACTGAACGGGTTTTTACTCAAAATTGATTTTGAATATCCCTCATCCTTATTAATTCAAGATCAGAATGTGATTAAAAGATAATTAATATCGCGATCCTTTTATCGCAGTCTGGGGTCTCGTTAACTTTCCTAATGGATGTTTTTGTTATGTAGTGCCTGTAATTTCTCCGTTTACTTTTATACGAGATTCAGCTATAATTAATATTTAATTCACTATGTATGTAAGTATCTATACGGAATGCTTTGCCGTTAAAGCCATTAGCAAGCCATTTTTCATGAAAGTATAACCAAATATTTTCGATGAATTTTGTAATGTTTACAGTGTCATAACTTTCGTGTAAATGATATTTTTTTTGTTGACATATAGTCCAAATTTTCTTAAAAATTATTTTGTTTTTAATATTTTGTGCGCGGCTCAGCAAGGAAACATAAAATGAAAAAAACAATAACGCACGAAATAGATTATCAGAACTTAATGTCATCAAGCAGTTTTGGAAATAAAAAAACTATTTAAAAGATGTAAGCTGGATAAAAGATAAAATAAAGTGAAGTTTGTATACAATAATTATGATCGCTTTTTTATTTAAAAAAATGATTTGCAGTACAAATAAAACATAATTTAATCAAAAATAGCACCAATAAAAGTAGAAGATAAAAATAAGATGTACTCATATTTTGTTGCTTTGCGATGGATCGATACAATTGTAAAATTAACACATTATTTGAGTTACCTAATTTATCAGGATTTCAATCAAATATATCAACTCTATTTTAATATTTGGATAATTGAAAAATTGCAAATACTATAATAATACTAATACAATATTAATGTTTATATATATACATTTATTATTCTACTGGTTAGCAAGAAATTTTAATTGAGCTATGATATTATTGTAATATGATATGAAAACATATTTTATTTATTTTAAGTCAATTACAATCACTCGGTAAGCGTGCTGGGAACTATTGTACAATAGTTTTTGAGTCTCGTAAGATATGGGGAAAAGCAATGAATTCACTAGAAGGCATTTATACATCGTGTAATTTGAATAAATTCAAACACATTACACATTAATTTCTTAGCAGGATAGCTTATTTGTTATGAAAACAAAACATAATTTGATTTGAACTATTTCTTTTATATATGGTCTGATTTTTGGTAACGAATGAATGAGTTGCTATTCTTTTATAAGATTTTCATTTATGTTTATTTTATTTATGTTAAATTTCTGTCACACGGTGAAAAAATAGCAATGTATTTTAGTTCTACAAAATTAATAATACTAATACTATTTTTACTCTACTAATACTATTTTTAACAAATATAGTTGATAGCTATTTCGGCTCACGCTATCGTCAGAACTATGCTTAAACTAACATTTGCTTATCTATATATAGCTGTGTAGAAATGTAGAAAAGGCACACAACACATCTTCTCTCCTGTTCCAACGGTCTAGCTTGTTACTTTAACACACTGGCACTAAATTTTCAAAATTCTAAATGAAACAATAGGTGTCTATGACAATAAGATTATATGTGGGACGGAAGTGATCCTTCTGGAAGTAAATCAGACCACCCCTTTGTGCAACGGCTGGACAAGTGGCGATACTATTATGTTAGTTTGCTCGTTAAGAATCCGACTCGACGAATCCGAATCAACGAATAAATGCTTTTATTTGTTTGTCCGCACGTTGGGTCAAAATAAACCCAATGCCAATTCAATCAATTAAATTTCTGTGTTCATCGTCTAATTATTTTCATATTTATAAAACCATTTGATTTAAATTATTACCAAAGTAAAAAGTTTTATTTAATTCGCTTTGTAAAGATTTATATTTTATTAGTTGATAAACATCACAAATATCTAAAGCAATTTTGAATACTTGTTAATTTGAATAATTATTACTTTTCTCTGCGTTTTTTTCTTCATTTTTAAGGTTTCAACTGTCAGTTCTTCATGGAAAGACATGATATTTTAAATAAAAAAAACACATTTTTTTAGTACTTATTTCTACAATATATTTTTTTGATCAGGACCGGACTGACTTTGGTCAGTTGATAACGCTCGCGATGAGCGAAACCGGTCCTGATCAAAAAATATATTGTGGAAATAATTAATAAAAAATGGTTTTTATTATTGAAAAATTTTCTCTACGTATTTTTTGAAGAAATTTGTAATGACAATTTTTTTTTTTATAAATAATATTAAAGGCCTAGGATCCTGTCCGTGTTTGCGAGCAAAAAAACAATTTTCTTTTGTATTGTTGTTTCGGACCTTATATTAAGTTTCATTATATCTTGAAAAAGTAGCATTTCAATATCATCTCATCGTTGGATGATTAAAATATCTTTATCTTATTCACCAGACGACCTCTTGTCTCTCAACGTCTTATTCCATACGGGCGATAATGATTTCATTAATACAAATGTGACAAAATGTCAAACGCTTTTACGAAAAAACACTATTATGTTCAATATCATATAATGAGCGCCCAACCTCTTGATGAAAAATGATAGCTTTCTCTTCTTTTACACCAAAGATTATATATTATTGTCTATGAACTTCGAGAATACTTCAATGGAAATAATGACTTAAAAATATTTCTTTGTGGCTGACGAACGTTAGGTGGAATCGGGTGGGATGTTTTTACTACAGGAATAAATTCCCTTTTATTATTATTCATGAATCTTCGGGACATTTTATGAAAAGAAGAAATTCCTTTTGTCTTACAATATTATTAATGATGCCCGGATATAAAACCCTTATAGAGGCTTTCGATGTTTGTTTTTCCATTAACTTTATGTTTATACGATGTCACTAAATAAAAGAATATTCTATACCTTGGTGTTATTTAATATATGTCGTTACAGTTGACGGAGAAAAATAATTAAATATAATGCCATTGTGAGAATAATGAAAATTAACTTTATTTAATAAAATAATAACACTGAGCTCACGAGGAATCCTTCGGAGAGCTTTAACGACGCCTGAATCTTTCTGTGACCAGTCAGGTTTCGATGTACTGGAAGACCGTTGGATACTATTTACAGGATATATGTTACTCGACGGAATCGAAGGATTATGGCATGTTATAGGAGGAAACAAAACATCAGGAAGGTGATAGATAATCACATTTGCGTCTTATGGTGGTGCAGGAACCTGATATGGTAAAAATGGAAGAATAAAAAACGACGAATAGATGAATATTTTCGGTATATCCGGATATGGGAAACGAAATGAGAGTTGCTTGAGGTGAAACGACTGTCTGAAATTAGCTCATTATTAATTTTAACTTTCCTCAGACTTGAGTGCATACAACTAAGTCTTGAGGATTTTTTATTATCTTGTTGTTTACTCTGCAGAGCAAATTCTGTTAGAAGAGTTTGAAGCGGTCATGGGTGGTAGTGGGTACAATGTTGGGAGCCCTTAGAAGCTCAACACGTACAATAGATAATATTCCAGACACCCCCAGGAGAAAAATAAATATGTTAGGATATTTAAAAATAAAATCGATATGTTTTTTTGTAGAATATTCTATAGAATTATGATATTTTTATTTACAAAAGAAAAGTTCGCGTAGAAAATTATCCCTACGGGCTTAGATCAAATACGACGTGTTTGAAAAGTTTCGTAAACACACGTTTCGAATATTGCTGTCTCTTTTTGATTTGATGAAAAAGTTGAACAGAAATATAAAATTTCCTACGGCGCACAAAATCCCTACTCCTCTATGTATGTCTCTAAGGAATGCTATTGTGCTTTCGAATTTGACTCTACATTTAAAACATAGCAAAATACACCTTTTTTGTCGATTTTTTCACTTAACATCTTTGGTGGTTTTGGCGTAAAAAATTGTTATTTCGGTGAAATTCCGATAAATGGCTAGAAATCAACTTCAACAATTTTAAGTAATCTCAAATGTATCAATTAAATTTTATAATGCAGTCGCAAATATTAGTTCCATTGATCATTTTTGATCGAAAACCTTTTTATCGTGCTCGAAATTAAGAAAAACTTCACAGAGTCGTTATAATTAGGATCTTTGTTTCTTATTAAAAAAATTTCGTACTGTATGTCTGCAAGTATCATCATGTCACAATATTTCCGTTGATGACTCAAACTCTGAGAACTTCAACTATTGATGATGTCAAAAGCTGTGTAATAAAACGATAAAGCATCTAGCATGCTTAATCAATTGAGGCTTGAAATAGGACCATAAGGTGGCCATAATTAACATAAGGATATTAAAAAATAAAGGTAAATCATGAACAGAACTTTTTTTTTGTAAATAAAATATAATATGAAGCACGCTTTTTAATCATTGCTTGATCAGATCATCATACAAAAAGGAACGATTGCAGAAAGAATACTAAAAGATTCAACGATATGCTTGTTGTACAATCAACCAATAAGTGATTTTACTTTAACAATATAGTATTTGAAAGTTTTTTTTTACTTTGGTTGGCTATATCTTTCTCGACAATAAACATTTTTGATTCTCAAAATAGAACTGTGTTATCTGGAATCTCCATAAAATGAAAATGACACACTGGTTTCAGAAAAACCGGTGTTACAAGGTCTTGTCGTGTTTATTAGTTTTTTTCGCAATTTAAAAAATAGCTCGTATTACCTGAAAATCTATACGCCTCGCGACAAACCGTTTGTGTATTTTTATTTCCTGCTACCCTAAACCACTTAAAAATACTATGTGTAAAAGGTTGTCTTTCAATGGCTTTAAACTGTCTTTGTGTTGAATGTTATGAATAAATACGTTTTAAAATGAGAATGATGTTTTACAAAAAACGTATTTATCGTTTAGTTGAAAAAACATTGTTTAGCATATTAAGGAGTAAGTTAAGATTGCACGTAAGCATTAATAAACCTTGTTCAGAGGTTGACCATATTACGAGGAAATAGCTAATTTCAATTGTTTTAACTTTGTACGATTCCACATGTATTGTCACTAACGACCCGGGTTTTGCCTTTAGGCATCTTCAGGACATTATATCACACGGATGCAGCAGAACTGACGAGCAATAAACAGTTAGCATCGTCTATGTACCAAATGTATTAATTACAGGAAAACAAAAACCCAAAGGCACGCAGTAAATGGCAGCTAATACAAATTCAATAATATTAATATTATAATAATTAGCACAATTGCCTGTGATAATTTTCATTAACGATCTTGGTAATGATTTTCTTAAGAAATACCTACTTATTACAATCTAGCAAGTAACGATCAAATAACATCAAACATGGTTAATATTATAACGTTATAGCGGGAATTTCCAACACTACATTGGCATATATTTATGATTTTAATATGAAATGATAGTCCTAAAAATATAAAACTTAAGCGAATGCTTGAAACCAGATTCTTGAGATATTGCATATCTACGTATGATTACATAAAAAAAATATTTTCAAAAAATAAAATAGACAAAAGCAGCTTAGCGAAACATTACTTTGTATAATCATTATGAAATTTGTAATATTTCGCTGTTCATCCAAAAATATTTCGAACGTTCTATTTTAAGAACTGTTTAAATGTAAATAAAGAAAACTTTTAATGCTGACGACAAAAGAAGTTCTTTTTAACACTTATAAAATGACTTTCTCAAAGCTTGTTCTGTAAGCATCAAAAGCTTATCATTATTTCTTAATAATATGTTTTTGATCGTACTTAATAGGAAAAAACTTTATTGAAATATTCTATAAATATAAAAGTATTTCAAATTGAAAGGCAAAGAAATCACAAAAATCCTTCCCACTTTTTTTGCCAAATTTTTACTTGCAAAAACATCCTCAGTTATTTAACGTAAAATAACATATAATAGTTTAGGACTTGAAAATAAGCTTTTTAAGTACTGGATAAATCAAAAATATAATGGCATAAACATATTTGGACTTCTCCATGTTTTATAAATTATTTAAAATATTATGGGCTGTGGAAAAATTTAAATTTTTCAATGAAAAGAAAATTTATATAATTGTACAATATATGCGTTAAAATATTTTATCTACTTGTTGATTCTTTTTTTACCTTATTAGTAATGAAAAATATTTTTTTTAATATTATAATAATATTTTTATATTATATAACTGTTTTTTTTTAAATAATAAAAACACATTTATTTTTCATATTATATTTAAACTGTACATTTTTGATTAGGAGTGGTTTCGCTCATCGCGAGCATTATCAACTGAAACCAGTCCTGATTAAAAAATATGCTGTGGAAATAAGTACTAAAAATGTGTTTTTATTATTTAAAATATCACGCCTTTCCATCAAGAATTGACACCCTATAAGTATAATAAGCCATGTTAACTGTTTAGGTCATGCCGGAGTATAATGGAATACTCTAACTGTAAAACGAAAAATTGTTGTAAATCAGTTGCACATTTTCGATTTACACATTTCACATTCTCGAAAAATTCCTTAAATAATTTAAGAAATTAAATTTCATTAATGAAATATTCCGCATGGATATCGTTAGTCTTAAAATTCTGAGTGATTTGAATTTGAGCTTTCTTATGCTATTTAATGTATATATAATATAGCTATGATAACATATAAGTCTTGCCTTTGTTTGAAACAAACTGTCAAGCAAACAAAACATAGGCTTTAGATGAGCAAATGGGATTTATAATTTGACAGCGCGTCATATCACGTTTAAGGGATTTCTGAAATCTTTTTATATTTTTTATACCTTTATAGGTGTCATTATTAAAATATTATTCTCAAAATATACATTAATTTATTCACCGGAATTTTATATTGTTTTATAAAACTTGGAATTCAATTTAAAACCTAAGCTATCTGACAATCAGACATGTTTTGTCTCTACGGTTATTTAATAATGCTCCGGTATTTTAAAATGTAAACTATAAAAAGATTAAAGCTATTTGGAACAAATAAAAATAATTATTTTCATTATTGTTGGATATAAAACAACAAACATTTGCGTCATGTAGAATTAAATCCATTGATGTCCGTCATTAATTTTTTTTATGGAATCAAACTATTGAGATTTGAAACAGTTTCCGGTTCTTAATTCAAAGTGAATATTCCAAACATATCTACGCCGATTGAAAAAGTATGAGAAAATAAGCTGGATCTGATAGGTCACGTAGTTTTTTTCTAAGCTGTCAGTATACGTCAAAAAAGTATTTATGGCGTACAGTGATAAAAGAGGATTTTATTGTGTTTAGAAATACACTTCAAATATACTGAGAACCACTTATATATAAATACTTATTACTGCTTCCTTTTAATTTTGTTTTAACAAAATATGTTACAGTTTAGACGAATTAACTGATTTTTCTTCTTATGGAAAAAAATCCCGAGGCACACCTGGAATCGTTTGTCGGCACATCGATGTGCCACGGCGCACTGGTTGACGAGCAGTGCTTTAATTTTTGGTGGTAATTTTAAACGGCCAGCTGCTAAATATATAATTTTTTCATTTATATAAAATATTTTACTATAAACTTATAGTTTTCTACGTGAGATTGTAAGAAATAAATTTTTCTCAATAACTTTCATTTGTAAGGCATATACATCCATTTAAAAATAAAACCTTTTAAGGTGTTAACCGTCACTTCTTGGGGGAAAGGCATGATATTTAAAAAAATAAAAACACATTTTTTAATACTTATTTCCACAATATGTATATTTATTTTGTACAATGCTCGCGATGAGCGAAACCGGTCCTGATCAAAAAATATATCCTGGAAATAATTACTAAAAAATTAGTTACTTAGTTTTTATTATTTAAAATACTGGGAACTGTTTAATGAAAAGTGTTGAAGCTAGCAAGAATTTTAATAATCTTATATTCATTATATTAAAAACGAGACAAATTCTTACTAAACATCAATAATATACCAACTCGCATTATTTGGAGTGTTAGGTTTTGATAATATACGTCAAATATAGTGAGCCAATTGTCGTGACTCTATGTTATGATCAATTTTATAGAAACCTAGAAACTAGATAAGAAATTATTCTTTAGGTTATATAATGCTAAACAAGAATTTTTTTTTACAATAAAATAGAATGTCTACGTAGTGAGTGGAGCTACACGGCAGGCGCACTGTTTGAGAAGGCTTTCTTTTGTATTACAAATCATCAAAAAACAGTTTAAATTTTAAAACAATACTCTTATAATCGTTAGCACTCATATATAGATTTTTTATAGTGTACGAGGCCATCCACCTAAATGGGTGTATTTTTTAAAAATAAAAAACGTAAAATTTTCAAGGTTTTATAAAAGTTTTTATAATTATAATAAATTATAAGTTTACATGAGTATATATAAGAAATTTTTGTGGAAAGTGGCTGTTTGTTCCTTAATTAAGTAGACATAGAATTTAAAGAATTATCAAATATGTAAAAAGTGGGAAAAATTTATTGAAAAAATCGAGAGAACCTAACTAAATTAATTTGTATGGGCCCGAGTCTCCGCAGTAATTCTACAATGTAGTTCCGATTGCTATGCTATTTGGGTGATGACTATTCTTCCCTTAAACATGCATCTCCAATTTTTAGTATTATCAACTGATGAAATGTGTTTTTGATAAAAAAAATTGCATGTATGAGTGGAAACTTAACACTAAACAAGTGATTAAAAATAATTAAAAATTTTCCACACTACTCTACATACTTCGCAAAACGTTCCAAATAAAACACTGAAAACAAGGCGTTGCAGTAAACATGAAGCTTACATTAAAAAAGCTCGACACGTTCCCGATTAACATATTTCATGTGATAAAATATTGCCGCTGGAAAATTATTCTGAATGAATAAAATAGTGTGAAACCGAACTTCTCTGGCTATCAATATCGTATGGTGATTTTCTTTGGATGGTTGTTAAGCTGTAAGGTGTAGAAATATGTGAAAATAAAAACGTAAAACTACACCGCGTTTATTAAAATGTGTGGAATGGTTTAGCAAGTAGAGTGTGAGTTTATATTGCGTCGTATTTTTGAATCCTTTTGTTTCAACCCAAGGATTTTTTAAGGAACAAGAAGCTGTTTCGTGTAGAATTAACCACTTAATTAAGTAGTTTTAGATAATTATTAGTACGTTTACGCTTTTGGTACTATATAATATCTACATGTCTTCAATAAAAACTCGATATAATACGCAAAATAAAAATAAAAAAATAAACATACATTTTGGATGAAGTATGCCATATGCTCCCAAAAAAACGGTTAAGGTTATTAAGGAAGTCTTTTTTAAATGACATATGGACAGTCATAATAAAGATATTACATAATATTTTTTATAATCAGGGTAGGATTTTCTAATATACAAAAAGGCTGAAGTCTAACGCTTCAAAATCCTGGGAGCCTCTTTTCTAGATGTGTTTTGTTGCTAGCCGGTTTTCACAAATAAAACATATTAATTTTATAAAACTTTCACAGACAAAAAAATCTGTTGAAATTATTCACGATGAACGCAACCACTTCTGGTCCTAAAAATAGTACCAAAAATTTATTGTTTAGTAAATTTTAGACGATTTTGGTGCGATACATGGTATATACAAAAATTCATAATACTATAATGTAAAACCTAATTGATAAGTGTTAGTAATGGTAGAAAAGTTTGATATCCAAAAATGGAGTTGACTAATATAGTCGTTTATCAAGTCATTCACACGTTCAAATTTATAAGTAACTAGGAATATATGATTTAGTTTTACGCGCTGTATGAGTTTAACAGTATCTTATATTGGAAAAAGTAATGCGCTTTAATGGTATGATTTACTTGTTTATGGATTTGTTTATGGAAATATGGAACACGATAGATATAAATACATTAAAAAAGCAACGTTGGAAAATATTCTTGAGCGCAGAAAATATTAAAAGTTCAGTTCGAATATAACATCAACAATATATTATATTTGCAACATAATATACAGAAAACATTATTATAATAATCAATGAAAGTTATTAAATCGATTCTATTATCGCAAAAAAGAAATAAATACAAAAATACAGGACACTTTGCACAAACAATTCAGAAAAGTCTTGCCATAAGTAGAATACGATATGTGGGAAGATAACTATAATATAATATTTACATACGACAGAATTCTAGGTTTTATATTTTATGTCTGCTAGAGCCTGTCTAAAACGCGAAATCTTTTTCCAAATCAACAAATCACTGATGGAATATTGAGTATGCTCATGTAAAATTATTTTTTTAATTCGTTACTATGATAAAATAACCAAAGCTCATTATGTCGGCGATCGAAATTTTTAGTATATATGTTACAGATTTAAAAGTGGTACAATATTTTTTTGATAAATTGTCTATATAGTCCGCTCTTAC
The DNA here is from genome assembly GCA_028555115.1 of Himalopsyche japonica. Taxonomy (NCBI): domain Eukaryota; kingdom Metazoa; phylum Arthropoda; class Insecta; order Trichoptera; family Rhyacophilidae; genus Himalopsyche; species Himalopsyche japonica. The sequence goes on along the minus strand of JAHFWJ010000534.1, from coordinate 266,385 downwards.
GTGATATAATTCGTCATACCGTGTTCCATTTGAACAATGTAAATCTTTACTAAAGATAACAAAAGAAATCAGTGAAATGCGTTCCGTCATATTTGTTATGAATAGCAAGTCTTAAAAGCTTCCGGCCGAAACAAGTCAGTCTTAGACAAAGAATAAAGATAATTATTATTTGGTATAGAAAAGTACAATGTCTATTTTTGTGTAATCTGAATAACATAACATGTAAGATTATAAAACACAGCATTGTTCTTATATAATGTGACACTAAAAAAAAATTCATTTCAAAGTTATTCAATCAAACTAACGATAAAATTTCTTCTGATTCGGCGTCAGAGTCTGTCCACAAAACCGTATCGTTTGTATTATCAAGTGAATTCAATTGATCAATTTTTTAAAATAATCTTTCAACATTATCCCCGCGATTTATTCCAAGCAGCTGATACACTCGTTCTAATTGTTTTTTTATTCATCATGACTCCATAGTTATAAGCATCCATAACATGCCTTCGATTACAAGAAGCAACGCAAATTCAGACACCAAAATAGGGAAAAAAACATGCACCTTATTCAAGGAAATATGATATTTTGAAAAGAAAATGATTGCTTCTTTTAACTCATGAGTCGAAGCCTGTGGAAAATTAATTGTTAATATTTAACAAATTTGAATCGTTTAGGATGTGTATCGCAAGCTTTGCCACAGCTTTCGGCATTTTCAGGTACAGTGGAACCTCGATCAACCGTTCTCGCATAATACGTTTTCCCCGATGGAACGCTTATTTTTTATAGTCCCGTCAAACTCCCATAAGAACAATGTTAAATAATCCCGCATTGACCGTTTCCCGATTCCCCGATTCCTCGATTTCTCGATAAACCGTCTAAATATTTTGGTCCCGTCACAAATATTATCCCGATTGACCGTTTTTATTGCATATTTCTCCGTATCTCGGCAAGCACTAAGCATCCTCATTTGATATTGTAAATTAATACATAAATATCAGACCTTGTTAAGCTATGGCCCACGGCTCGCATGTGGCATGACACGTGCTTTTGTGCGGTCCTCTACGTTCTACGCGATCAGAATGTCTATGATATAAGACAGTTAATTTTATATGTTCTAAGGGCTTTCATACGATAAGAGATAGTTTATTTAGAATAATATGAATGAGCTCGCGCTGTATCGCTAAATTTGATTTTAGAAGTTAGATAAAGTCAAAAGCTTCATTCCAAAAGTGTTAATAACTTAATATCTAAATAAATTATATACTATTAAAGCCGAGTTTAATAAAAGCTGTCGCAAATTTAACAGCGTATTTTGACAGTACAGTATTTGAAAAAGGTTGGATATGATTATTATATATGAACGACAAATAAATAACTGCCACTTATTAAAAAAAAGTGTTGACTGGCTTGTAATTGTGTACTGGGAAACATCAAAACATTTCGCAGAACTGTATATAAATATGTTGAAATATTTCAGCAGGAATGATTTTCATATATCACGGTTACATATTACTTTAAAATTAAATATGATACAAATTTACATATAGATTATTAAAAACAAATATTACATTATATTATCGAATCCAATGCTATCAAACTTTCACCCTTATATAAAATATTCACATATACATAATATGAAAGATACAACTATGTTAGTACATACATAATGTGGACGGAGAATGTAAATATTTGTATGTACGGAAACGGAAGTAGTGTGTCTGTTTGACGCACGATGTGATAATAATTTATCACGGCTGAGTGAATTCGTTTCCGGCTTGGGGATTCTTGACCGGTAAATATTTTTGAATTCTGATAAATGTGCGTATTTGGGATTTCAACGCATTTAATGCAAGATTATGCGAAATATTGATGGGAGATTTTAAAATTAATTTTCCGTGAAAATATTTTTAAATATTATATTAAATGTTAAATTATGTATATTTTTTTGACCAACGTATATACTTATAAACCGCCGTTGTTGATCGACCTTCCATTCAACACAATCGCGCAAAGGACCGTCGTTTTTTCAATCGACAATCAATTGTGCATTAAAAGGTTAAGCATCAGTAAATTTATACTCTTTTCACCCCTCCCCCCCACTATTCGACCCTAAAATACCCCTATTTTGATAGAATCTCCGACTGAAATTGATAATATTAGTATCAAAATTGGTCGCCGCTCAAAACCAATTTAAAATAAATCGTCACACTTATGTAAAAACCTAATGTCAATTTCATAATTTTTTATACAAATACGTTTTTTATTACGCATTATGTAAATATAATATGTGAATCGACTTTTTTTGTAAAAATTTTAAAATAACGAATTGAAAATTTTCTCGAAGAAGAATAAATAGGCAGTGTTGGTAAAAAGCTTAATTATTTTGAATTTAACCAAATTTGATACTAATCATCTCAATTTATGATCTCGTAGTCAATTCATTATCTCAACTATCTTTTTTTATCTTGTATGATACTAAAGAACTAATTTATATATTTAATGTATATGTATTGATTTAATTTAGTATTTATAAATTTAATCTGTGACATGTACGGTATTAATAGCAAAAATAAAAATATATGAAGAAAAAAAAATAACGTATTATACTATCTTATTATTGGGATACAATGAAGTGGTTATATATGTTACATGTATGTACAATCAAGAATCTTCAATTGTTTCACAGATTAAAATATTGTATTATTTTATTAAGAATTATTAGAATAAAAACATTTTTTTGTATTGATGTTTATAGTAGGAGAATTAGTAAATGATAGTTTAATAACATCGCTATATGTAAAATCTTTGTGAGTATCGGCATATACCGAGTGAGTTAAAGATCTGTTTGTCATGCTTTGTTTTTGTAGCCGATGTATAAATAAATTTGTATTAAGAGTAAATCTTTTTTGAAATATAAACAATTTTCACATCTTAAAATCCTGAACATTTTCCATTTGCTTTATTAATAGATTTTTGAAATATTTTTCTTCCATGAAGGAAATGTAACATACAATTTCTTTTACTTATGAAATACTTAAGGTAAATTGTTAAAAACATATGTGGTGATAGTGTAGTGGTCCAATACGCTGCCGTGACGGATCTCATGACCTCGAGCTACAGCTCGAATGGCGTTTTGTTTCAATCGATTTATCGATTCCTATTTCAATGACATGGATTTTTGTAATATCTGGAAATCTTCCTACGTCTATCCGATCTAAAAAATGAAGTTTTGTCATAGCTTTTAAGTAACTTCTACTTTTGTTTTAGCTCAATTCATCATATTCCTATTATTTTCGTAAAATACACGTTGAACGACTGAGTAACAATCAGTTTCGTGATAAATAACTTGAAATGCCTGAAGATGCCGAAAGGCAAATCCTGGGTCGTTAGTGACAAAACATGTGAAATCGTACAAAGTTGTAACAATTCAAATTTGATAATGAAATTCCATCAAGCACCTTCAGTTGATATCATAAATTATATATATAAATGATTATAAAATTTAAAAAAATAGTTGAGATGCAGCAATCTTTATCACGTATATATTTATTTTACTACTTAAAGAAATCACAAATATTCCAACTTCTGTACAATTTATTGGTAAGGGCACTGCATCAGACTGTAATTTTGTAAGTTTTTTATACGATAAGTTTTTTTTCTATTTCCTGAAAAATAGTTTTCATAACATTTTTGTTATTTTATGTTTTAAGTCTTCAATATTTATTAAGCGTTTCAAAACATGCTTATTTATTGTTAGAAAGAAGATGTTATAAATAAAACGATATAATTTTTTTAAAAACTATATTAAATATAATATAAAAATCACCTGGGAAGCGGATCACGGTAGGTTAACGTGCAATACCCTAGATTACTTTGGTTGGTACTCTAATACATCCATCCTATCAATCTTGACAAGCGAAGCGTGAAAATATTTTCAATAATAAAACAAAGTTTAGATAAAAACGTTTGGACAGTATGAGATTTCAAGTAACAATAACTACGGAACTCGTTATACGTATATTTTTCAAAAGCTCTCTCTTGAAAGAAATACCCTAAAAAGGTTTCACTCTCGCTTGGGAATATTGGATTGTCTTTTTCGATATTTCAATATACATATTGGTCAATGGTGTATTTTTAACAAAAGATTTTATGGATGTTTTATTTTAGATTGCTTTTATTGTCAGTTGATTTTTAATAATCAAATAATTTTTTTCAGGTCTTCCGAACGACATAAGTTACTACTGGCATCAATACCCGTACAGTTTGGGTATTGGATTCTGCAAACTAAGAGCACTTCTTTCCGAAGCGTAAGTATAAAATTAGCTAAAGAAATTTTCAATAAATTCTAGTAATCCAACAATATTTTTATTTTTAGTCCTTTTCTCACTCATTCCTATAGTATGGAAACAAGCTAGGTCGTTAAAACACGAGAGAAGATGTATTGTGTACCTTTTCTACACAGCTATATATAGATAAGCAAATGTTAGTTTAAGCATAGTTCTGAAGATGGCGTGAACCGAAGTAGCTATCAACTATCTTGAAAAAAGTAATTTTGTAGAACTAAAATAAATTGCTATTTTTTTCACCGTGTTATAATGGAGTTCTACCAAATGAATGACAATTGAATCAATAAAAGATCATTTTACTTGTAAAATTTAACATTATTTAAGATACATATAGACTTAACGAGGGTGCTTGATGAATTTCTATATCAGTAAAAAAATTGCCTTGCTTATATAAAAGAAAAATCACAAAAAAATATAGACCTTAAGGTTAAGAGCTAAGTTATCTAAATTAATTTATATTAATTGAACGATTTGATTATGATGATATTATGAAAGGTTTCAACCTTTCTCATTTGGAATATAATTTTTTTCTAATTATTGATTTATTGAACTAATCTCATGAAAAAGATATGGCAAATGAGAATTAGGAAATTTTAACAATTCGTTTAATAATGGTAAGAATCTTTAAACAATGAACAAAACGTGATTGATAAAGCTTGTTGAATTGTACAAAGTTTCAACAGTTCAATATGTTTTGAGTATCTAGTAAAAGGGTGAATATATTGCGTACTTAAATCGTAAATGTAAATTATCACTGGATTAACTATCGGATGCCAGAATTTTGAACTGCTAACTACAATTGCGGTCAAAGTACAAGCATCGCTTCAGTCAACGATTAACGTGAAAAGCTCCACAACTAGCTTGGTGAATATGAAAGCTCCGGTTAAATGCTGCTACTGTTTTCATTTAAACTTCACCAGAACAATGGATTGTGTGAAAGTATTCTTCACTTGGGCAGAGGCCATACAAAACTTTTTGCATTTCTATTATCAATGAGCTTTTTTCCATTAAAACTTTTGAGATTAATAAAAAAAATATTCGAGCTTACTTCTGCTTGCAATGCATTAGTAATTAGACAGTGTTTTCATGTCAATTTTGAATATTGAATGTGGATAAACTTTAAAAATAAAATTCATTGTAAATTCAGTAGTTCTTTGATAGAATACTTTGTTAGAATCATGGTTACCGCATCATTGTATTTACAGTTTAATTTAAAATATGTTTACTAAGTGAGATTAAACATTTTAAATCTGGTCAGATGTACTTGTTAGGTGACATACAATACTTTAAAAAATCAAAGTTAGGTAAATAAACTTAATGAACACGCATCTTTTAAGAAATAAAGAAATTAGAGTGTGGTATGGAATGTAAATGTTTTAATTTGCGGATAATATACAATAACCTCGATCTATGTATATATATAATATTTCATTCACGTCCGTATACTACCAATATGAAACATGCAGCTTTCTCATGGATGCATTTTAGTATAGGCCTATTTATTTGAGAATTTTGTGATATTCAGTTCCTCAACATCTCATTTAGAAAGAAAATGGCGATAGAATAAATAAAGTTAAGGGAGAAATTGTAGTAAGTAAGTAGTTGTTTTTGCTACGCCCTGTTTGTAGGATTGAATGGATAACTTTTTGGACATCACAAACACCCATGCGAAAAGTATCGATTGAATACTACACTGTTTATGCTCGGAATCAAACCCGTAAGATCAGTCATGGAAGCCAACAATCTGAAGTGCCAACAGTGAACCACAAACCTGACATATTATACCGTATTTTTATTTCTTTAAGATTCAACTGAAATAAATTCACTTCGATGCTCTCTTTTCGCACCATTAATCAACAGAAGAATATGAGATATCTTTGAAATATATTAAACAATAAAAACACATTTTTTTGTACTTATTTCCACAATATGTTTTTTGATCAGGACCGGTTTTGCTCATCGCGAGCATTATCTCTTGTTCATTTCTTCATCATCAGTTGATAATGCTCGCGATGAGCAAAACCGGTCCTGATCAAAAAACATATTGTGGAAATAAGTACAAAAAAATGTGTTTTTATTATTTAAAATAGCATGTCTTTCCACCAAGAAGTGACAGTTAACACCTTAAAAGTCTTTGAAATATATCAAAACATCATGTAAAATTTAAAAAAAAAAATTATATGATGAAATATTTTGATTTTTAAGGTTTATTTAGATTCCTATGATTTTAATTGACAGTAAATGATAACCTCTTTGTTTATTCCTGACTACAGCAGCACAGGTTTAAGCATGTAAGGTGTTTACATCTCAAATACGAAATTTAATTACTGTTAGAAATTCGGTAAATAATTTCATTAATTTATGAATTTTATGCCCAGAAAATAAAGCCACGATAAGTTATGGCTTAAAGTGTAGTTCCGCGGAAGAGTTCTGTGTAAGCTTTCGAAACCATTTGCATTTGCACTTGATGGCGTTTCCCGCGAAGACTAGCGGACGTGACGCCACCGCAAAACAACTTCCGCCATTCAAAAATAAAATTCGCAGTGTTGACAGCGCGAAGCAAAATTTTCCCACACAAAGTTTGTTAACCACATTAACGACACTATAGCACGGGTATTTTTAAGTAGGGATTTCAAAGAGATAATGCTGCAAAGTTTCTTATTGTTTGTGAAGTGCAATGTTTGTGCATACGTATTTCGAGTGGCTTTAATAATTTCTGAGTTCCTGCGTCTAGATGCTTATTGTCTATGATATAAAACGTTTTAATATTTATAAGCGGCAAATGTTACAACAAACTTTGGATGGTATTATAATTTTAAAAACAATTTTGTATAGAATCTTCCCTCTTTTGTCCGCGAAGAGGTTATTTAGAAATGCGAAATGTTAATTAAGTTACCTTGTGGGAAAAACCACGCTTACGATGGAAGTTATGATACTTACAACATTTTGCTGAGTTAAAATTGAATAGAAATATATAAAAATAATCATTTACTGTTGGTATGGGGAATTAAGAGTTATTTTATCAGTAAATATGAAAAATAAACAAAGCACAATTAAATCATGACCAATTATCAATGAACAAGGATATCTATCTTATTATTTAATATTATAGACTTTAGGTTAGTTATTTCAATAGATGATTAAATTACCACAAAAATACGTTAAAAATAACAATAATCTCACTAAAACTCACCAATTTCAAAATCATTTAGTATCGCTTAGTTATAATTTTACCAAAAAATATAAAGATATTTTACTATATTGATTGAATTGGCATTCACTTGGTAGAACTCCATTATAACACGGTGAAAAAATAGCAATGTATTTTAGTTATACAAAATTATTTTTAACAAATATAGTTGATAGCTATTTCGGCTCACGCCATCGTCAGAACTAATTCTGATAGTTCGAATAGTTCTGACGATTCTGATGATTCGAATAGTTCTGACGATGGCGTGAGCCGAAATAGCTATCAACTATATTTGTTAAAAATAATTTTGTAGAACTAAAATACATTGCTATTTTTTCACCGTGTTATATTTTACTATTGTTGTGTTACGAAAATAATTTATCAAGTCAGCTATTAACGTAAGTTTTGATATATTTTTTTTTAAGATTATTGTATATATTTAAGCGGTTCACTAACTGACAGCACTTTCGCGAACTAAAGTGCATGACGATACCCAATGGAAAAACCTGTACCAACAGTGATATAATATAATATGTAGATTGAACATTAACAAGGCTATTATTTGTTTATTTGATTATTATTTAAAAAAATTCTCTCTGGTTATTATTAAAAATTGTAGTATAGGCAAATATTTCTTTAGTATGATAAAAAAATTACTTGCCATCACGCAGAACAAATTATAAACATGCAATAGTGTGTCTGATGCCAAAAATATAATATTCAATATTATATTAAAAATGTTGTTCATGTCAGACCTCTGTTTATTAGTAAAGTATTTTATTTCAATAAATCCTTTGCGATAACAAATGTGAACTATTCGCATACAACTATTTTTCTGTATAAAAGAAACTTTTTTGTGATGTAAAAGACTGTGCCGCTTTTGAAAAATTGTTTTGTGAGTACGGAGCACGGATTTCATTCGAAAAACTCCAATGGATTTTCAATAGTCATACATGTAGATTGAACAAAAACGATATGCACCGCGTATAAAAAATTAAAAGTATAGTTTTAAATCACTGTCAAAAAACGCACATAGATACTGCTGTTGTGTCAAAAACACTTTAACAATTCAAAAGACGTTTTACTAAATTACTTATTTAGGTTTTAATTAGATACATATTAATTATGATATCGACTGAAGATGCTTGATGGAACTTCAATATTAAATTTGTTAAATAAAAAATATTATTAAATCTCTTTCATTGGTCCAATGTAAATCTACACGGCTATTATTGGTTGCAAGTTTGAACCCACGTCAATTTGTATTTTCAACAATTTCCGCTCCTAAATTAGAACATATGACCACCACACGGTATCTCCGAGATGTTACATATTTACCCCGTAATTTTCCTTGCATGTTCCCAAGTTATTCAATAGTCTCGCAGTTCCTTCACGTATATTGTATCCATCTGGTTGGTATTACATAAGACATGGAAATGATTCCTGCTCACTAAAGTTCCAACAGAAAAGTCTTTCGTCAATATTTTTGTAAACACTTGACGTGATAAGTTATATTTGGCTACTGAGAAAAATAAAACCTGTAGTATTCACCACATAAACGAAATGTTAAAATAAGTATAAAACATCTACTATTGCATATATTATACTTTAAATGAAAATGTATAGAATAGGAAAATAAACAGTGGTTATTTATTTTAATACGATGAAAAAATTGCAATGTATTTATATTGTATATATAACTAGTTCTGACGATGGTTAGCCGAAATAGCTATCAACTAGAAAAAAATTTTTTGGATCTAAAATAGATTGTTTTTTTTATAGTGTTATAATAAAGTTTTACTAAGTAAATACCAATTCAATCAATAAACTATTTATTTTATTGTAGTTTTTTTTTTTTTTTTGATTTTATTTCATTAGACATATTTCCCAAAGTTCCATCATTTAACTTTAATTGACCATACACTGGTGGACGTTTGGCTTGGTCGTCTTGCTTGTATCTCTTAACCTGCAAGAGCTTTATTCCGAAAATACGATTATTCTTTTTTTTATTTAAAAATATTTAAACGTCGAAACCATTTGCAGTTTTTTGTTTATATAGAGTATAGTAAAATGTAAAAAAATATGAATTATATGAATTCAAATTTTGACAGTCAGCTGAATTTCGAAGTCTAAAGTTTACGCAATAAATAATGTCGTTAAAATTGGCACCTAACTTTAAAAGTTCTGAAATATTCATTCAACGAACGAACGAACGAAATAATTTTCCGATATATTTTTGGTATCTGTAGAAGATTATGGTCGGCAAGCCTTTCACTTCGGGCCTAGATAGGTTGTTTAATGACAGTTTTATTTTAAATAACATTATATTCTTGAATATAGATTTTTAACTGTCGCTTTGTTCTCATATTCAAGTGAGTTGTAAATATTCAACAACGACATAAAATTAAATCGTCATTAGTAAAAAGTAACAAATGAAAAATATTTTATTCATAAAAATAATGACATGTTTTGTAGTCGACTTTATTAATATTTTCTCGAAAATTTAGCAGACTTTTTTGTCAGTTTTTATTTTAAAAACAAACGCTTTTTTATTCTAAAAAGCACGTCATTAGTAAATGAGCTTAACATTTATAATTATTGTAAGTTTTCTTTATAAAATTTTTTGAAACATGTAGAATACGAGAGCAGTTTTAAATATGTCATGTACCGTTCAGTCGAAAATATTTTTACCCTGGTTATACATGAAAATAATGGTTTGTAAAATTATAGAGAATATCGAAAACATTTTAAGTGAATTGAAGTTCGATTGACTTCAATAAAGAATGAGAGATGCTGTTCAACTAGAATCAAGTTTATTAAAAACTTTTAACAACCTGTCAAGTTTTACGTTGAATATCGAAATCAAAATTTTCAATCTAACTCATTATTGTGCTCAGATAGATTCAAAACTATAAATATGTATTCTAAAACATTCTTTTAGGATCTTCAATTGCTCTTTTCATAAGCATTTCTACTCGCGCCGAAAAAGTCGAAAAAAATTCGTAAGCTGTCGTTTTGGTTCGAATCGTGTTAAGTGAAGTGCGCTCACGACTGCAGATACTAGCGATTTAAAATAAAACCATGTTTAATAGACAATGAATTTTTATTCTTTTGAAAATTTTTAATGCCTAGAATCAGTTAAAGTCAAAGCTTCAGCTGGTAGCTTTTAATTATCAATCAAATTCGCTTACATATAAAAATAAATACTTTCTATTTTATTTTTCAGAAAAGCGCTTGAATACATATTTTGGCGTTTTTGCGATATAATATATATAATTCGATTAATATTTTGAAGGCATGGATACGTTGAGCTTAAAAATTTCTACCAAAAATGCTGGTTACTATAAATGATTGAGTATAAAGTTAAACGGTCGATCAAAACATCTCTTCCGCCACTAGTATATCCATGTGACTTATTATTGCTTATGTAAGGCTTTGATTACATATTATATATTATACATTTAGTATGGGGTCTTTCGATTAGTGACTCTTGAAATTCGTTAAAAAGTAAATAAAAAATGTTGTTTATAAGATATTTACATTTTTTTTTAATTATTTGAGAGTGTATTTTATGATATTAAGTGTGGAATATATTGTCGTTCAAATGTCCGCCGTGGCTTTGCTTGGTGGCACGTATTCGGGAAGTCCAATTTTCAATAAATTTGTCGCATAAGTTGAATAAGTTGTCGCATGGCTGAATTTGTTGGATAGCGTTTGTCATGCAGACTTTGAGAGTATCGAGTGTTATTAGTTTATTCTTAAGCTTGCAATTTGAGGTAGCCCCTAAGCAAGAAGTTTAATAGGGTTATATCGTACGATCTTGATGGCCAGTTTCATGCCCTCTAATCGCTTGTGGAGAATTTTCATCTATAATTGATGATTTGCACATTCTGTTAGTTGTATAAACTATTTAAATAACTTTTGGAGCTAAAAATACAACATTTTCCGTAGCAAACCGAAGCTTTTCCGATTATATTTAAATAAAATTTCCCCAAAAGACGTTTATCATAAATTGGAAAAAATAATTAAGTATTTAGCGCTTAATCTTTTTATATATATGTACGTATGTTAATATTACTACTGTAGTTTGCTTAAAGCTATTCTCAAAATGTTTTGTCATAAGTAATAGTATATTTCAGAAGAGCTATCAAAGATCATACATTATATAATATTTTTTGCATCAAAACAAAATAAATAACAAAAACACATCTATTAGTACAATTTTCACAATAGAATTGATAAGGACTACTTGAAACCGGTTTTAATTATTAATATTACGTGACATTAGTAAGTATGAAACTTTAGGTATAAATATATATCGTTTTTATTTATTCTACCCTACCAATTTCGCTACAAAATTCATTCAATTTATGCATTCAAGCGGTGTGTTAAATATTTTTAATCGATCATTCTTTCTATTACTGTTATGAGAAAATATAAAAATATTGACCCCACTTATGTTATATCACTTTCATTATTTAATTTGCAATTTTTATTCGGACCTTAGCTGAACATGTTATATTATACATCGAGTAATTTTATGAAAAAAATAGTTGCAGTGATAAAGTCAATTTTCATTTGCCGCTAAGATACAAGTATTGCGTGATCGTTCGGCGATCACCATTAAGACACTTATTTCTGTTCTGTTTTCTTCTCCAGGGCTTCATATGTCTCCGTCTTGACGATCGTGGCCTTCTCTACGGAGAGATATCTGGCAATATGTCACCCTCTTCATCTCTACACAATGTCTGGTCTCCAGAGGCCAGTCAGGATTATTGCAGCACTGTGGACCATTTCTTTACTCTGCGCTGCACCATTCGCACTGCATACAACCGTCCATTACATGGACTATCCACCGAGTAAGTAAACTGAAAGATAGGTATGCATAAATTATTTTTAAACAGCATCAGAGTTGATTCAAAATTACTGAATCAATTTTTCAATGAAAAAGATGTTTAATTGTTGTTTTAAAAACTAAAATTTATCTTACATATTTTAACCTTTCCAGGAGTGTGGACGTACTAAGAGTCAGCGCGATTTTATGGACGTACTTGTCATATATGCCAACAATTATTATGCTATGTGTCAATGGTTTGTGATCCTTCGATTATGCAACTGGTTTTATTACGACAAAACCCCAAAAACGTGATTTGTATTTTATTTACAATGATTTGATTAAAAAGAATTTTGTATAAAACTCACTCCTCACAGCACGGTTAATATAAATTAGTTACTCCTGGAAAGGCCAAAAGAAAAATAATAAAAAAAAAACATTGTCCCAGTGAAAATATACGTGAAAATGTACAAATTTCAATTATTTTACTTCCAGTAATCAAACTTTATATACTTTATTTATCTGAGAGTAATTTTTCAGTTGAATATTCATATAAATTCGTCTCAAAATCCAGCTGACGATTTTTCTCATTTAACATGCGTCAAAAATTGCAAAATAACCAGTGGATAAAATTTTTCTTTCATTTTTAATTATGTGAGAATATAGATATAAAAAAATATGACATTGTTTTTAAGCATATCACCGATAGCGTGAATATTCATTTAGTTGATTTTCAATTAATAAATATGTTCCAGTAGTTAGTATATATTGTACGACAGCTATGAAACATTACACGTATTTGATTTTCAGTAATTACATGTTATCTCTTGACAAATCGAAACTTAGACGAGATATCTACTTAAGGGTTGGCTAGTTAAGCTTTCAAGAAATGATATACATGCTCCATATAATTCTGTTATCGGATACTAACTTCAAACGAAACGCTTTTGTAAGCAGAATATCTTCGTTAAATAGCCATGATAAGGGAAAGTTGTTAGTATAAAAGCTTTGTGTGAAAGCATTAATGCAATATACATTGTCATGTTTGGGAATATATCATCACATTGTGCTAAATAATTATATTTTGAATGCAAAAATTCTTTAAAATCGATATAAATAGTCTCATCTATAAAAATTAATGTTTCTTTGTTTGTTCGTTCCGTATGCGTTCCTATACCGTTAATCTGATTGCATTGAAACTTTCGTTGGTTATGGTGCACTTGAACTGTTCGCAAAAGTTACTGAATTAATTAACTGAACTGAATGAATTAATTAAAATAACCGACTCGCAAAAGTTACTGAATTAATTAGATCGGTACCTTTGGAACAGTACCAGTTTAAAGTACTGGGAGTACTATCAATTGACACACTGAACTATGCGCTATATGCTTCTCACGCGGATATCTTCACGTGACTTTCTCGCGTGTCGTAAAACCTACTGACATATTCCAGTACGCAACAGATAGATAAACAAGAAATTTCATGCAGCCAAAAGCACTTCGATGAACAGAATTGTAATACAATCACTTTCTTTGTTCGAGTCGCATCACAATGAATACCGGGTACTCGCTAGTATATCATAAAACATGTATATTTTTTATACTCTACTTATTTTATTTAGTACTTGCTGATTTATTTTAAGGTGTTAACTATCACTTCTTGATGGAAAGGCATGATATTTTAAATAATAAAAACACAGTTATTTTAGTATTTATTTCAACAACATATTTTTGGATCAGGACCGGATATTAATATTGTATGATTTCCTGCAATTTTTTTCTTATTTCTTGAACATATGGTTTTGTATACCTGTTACTTTTCTGTTAAATATATATACAACTCATATTCATTTATATTATGGCATAAATTTTACGCATCATAATCGTTAATATGATGTATAATTTATTTGAATCTGAGATAGTTGAAAAATGTAAAATTCAGAAATTTTTAAAGCCGTTAATTTTAGTCGACGTGCTGAAAACTGAAAGTTTACACGAGCTTCAAAAGTTTTTACTGCAAACTTGATTACGTTTTGCTGACAGCTCAAAAAGTTGTTTATTTGCATTTCTGAAATTCAACAATGTGTTGTGAAAGTTTTACATGTTTGTCTAATAAAGAAAATGCATTGTTTTCGATAACAAATAGTGTAATGTAATCATAATTAAATTAATGTAAGCCAAACGAACTGTTCAATTTAACTAATGATTTTAGGTGTAGACCTGAAGTATTTTCATTTAATATTTGTACAGGAATTGAAATCAAATTTAAGTATTGGGCGATTGTGTTATGACAATCTCACATAGCAAAAGTTATTTGTTTTGTTTTTATCGATGAGACAACTTTTTCAATTGAAATAGAGCGTCATCAACATCCGATCAAAGTTAAAATTATTGAATATTTAATATTTGGTTGATAAATAAATTCTTGCCAATTTGACGATTGCTTTTTTTAAATATTAACGATGAATAGGTGTCGTTTGTTTTCATTATAATTTTTGACTTCCCTCAAAAGAGACACTTATGTGTACTGTAATTGAATCGATCAGGTTTCCGTTCAACAAACGGTCTTTTTTAAATATCAATTTAATTGTTAAATCACATAGAGAAAAATAATTTACGACATTGCAAGTTTTACGAGTTCAAAAAGGAAGTAGTGCTATTTTGGCAAATGAAAATATTAGTTTTGTGTGGGTACTAGTTTGATATTTATCAATTAACCATTATATAACATATCAATAAACTGGAAGATTTTGTTCAAGATTTTTATTTGGGTGGTAAATAAATTGTCAACGATGAAATTGTTCGACATAGTGACTTTCTGATGATTACAACTCATCAAACATAATCACGATTCATTGGAACAAATTTTAACGGGCGATGATAAGTGGATGCGAAGTCTGCAAAAATGTTAACCAAAACGACATTTATCAAACACTGGGGCAGTATCCATTTCTACCCCTAAAAGTTAAATTCACTAAAAGCCTTGATGTTTTGTGTATATTATAAAATCTTAAGATTGAATCAGACAAAAAATACTGATATGTACTTTGTCAGGAATTGACTCAAAAATAAAAAAAAAATTATAAAAAAGACCCAAAAAAGCGGTGTCATTTTTCATAAAAAATATGTAAGACCATAGGTTCCCAACCTGGGGTTGCGAAGGGTTTTTTGGGGGGGTCGCCAACTTATACGGTCGACTAAAAAAATATTTTCTTTATATGCTTTTGGATTGCATGGGGGGGGGGGGGGGTCGTGGGTCACATGGATTTTATGAAAAGAGGTCGCCGCCCGAAAATCGTTGGCAACATATGTCACGTCAACAATCGGAAGAAATAAAATTGATCTGAAATATGATAGAAGGATTTAAGAATATCTTTCATACTCTCCCAACTTACTCACGCTTTATACAATTAACATTTAGTATGATTTCGATACAAGAAATATTCTCTGCTTCTATAAATTAAAAATTGTAGAATTCTGCATAACGAACGTAACATACACTATTGTCTAATTTTAATGCAAAATATTAAAAAGTAAAATTGAGTTTTACCTCATATGTTTAAAATTGAATAAATGCTTTCATTTTCACATATGAAATAAAAAACTTTTATTCTCGCATATAAAATCCACTGTAATTTTTTCTGTATAGCAGAGGTATTTATTTTACGTTAACTCAACAATTTATAAATTGGTATGGGTTAGGACCTTTAACTCAATTATTTGTTCGAAAATTACTTCTAATTAATTCGATCAAAATACCGATACGTAACAAGCAAAACTCATTAACAAATAAAAATTTGAATTACGGTGAATAGGTTGTATTGTTTATAGTTGAAAAATTAATTATAACTTATTATAAAACGACTAATTGTATTTTGACCTTTCAGTAAATTTTATAAATACCTGGAAAGCAATTATTTTTCACGAAAAATAATAAGTCGAATAGTCATGAGAATTATTTTACACGTCTATTTACCGTAGCAGACAAAACAGCTTTTAAATGTAATAATTTGATTTACATAAAAATTAGTTAAGACCAATATTAAAAATGTTTCGCTTATGTGTACCAAAAAATTAGCCAATTATATTAACAAGCTGATTATTGTGTTTCTAATATTATACAATTAACCGAACTTTCTAAAGTTCGTAACAAATTTTCTGGCTATTTTCATTTGAAGTGTGGGCACAGACCTAATATTTGTATGTTCCTGTTCTCGTATAAATTCGAATTTGGTATTGTATAAATAAAGGTTCTGTTTGCTGTACGATGTGAATAATGAATATAGGTAAACAAAAAACAAAAGAGTTAAACACTTTTTAGGTGTTAACTGTCACCTCTTGATGGAAAGGCTTGATATTTTAAATAATAAAAATACATTTTTAGTACTTATTTCGACAATATATTTTTTGATCACGACCGGTTCCGCTCATCGCGAGCATTATCAACTGTTGTGAAGTGTTTTTATTATTAAAAAAAGTGTTTAACTATTAAGAATGGGTTTTTTCGTGATATTAAACATTGAAAGATAGCTATGAGTTATCTAGTTCCTAACGAAATCTACTGATGTTGGAGGTTTTTTTTACTTAAATCCGCGTCAAAAGACACTGTAGAAAAAATAAGATCTTAATGAAAATATCACGACAATATTTTACAGAATAAGTACAGTATTATTGTCAATTAGTTGCTCAACGTCGCTTCTTTTAAAAGTGTGGAGAAACAAAGCATAGGCATAGGACTGAAACGCTGATTATGATATGAGAGCATTTTTTTAAACGTCACAAGCATCTTTACGTTCAAATAAAAATCGAAAAATCATTGGAAAAATAACTGCTTGAGACAAAAACTCGTGAGATACCTTATAGAAGGCAATGATTTCCAACATGAGACCACAGACACGGTTAATATGCGTACTAAATATTAAAAAAAAACAACATTCCTTAAACGTATAAATAAAGAATTTTATATAGCAGGCTAGGCTCACTTTTGTTTTACAAATTGAGTGAAACCACCAAATCAAATGAAAAATAATTTGAAACCTTATTTTACAACATAATATATTATTAGGTAGTTCGGAAAGAAATGACCATTTTTTTGCGTCACTTTAACGTCAGTTTTTCAACAGTCGCCGTTGAGTTTACATTTCTTGGTTGGTATCATTTTAAAGCTCTAATAGTACTCTTTCTATTTTGACGTTTATTTTTTATATTTTTTGCCCCTGTAGAAAAATGCAGAAGCTTGAAATCGAAAAAACTCACTTGCGCCATATTATACTGTTTTTGTTTGATAAGGGATTGAAATCCAAAGAAGCCACGCAGACCGTATTAAGTTTGTTAATAAACGCGCTTGTCAAGAGCGTTGGCCTTTTTTTCTCTTTTGTTTTATATGTATTATATAACAAATTTACGATAAATTTAATTTGAACTTGAAAATTTAGCGTATTGTAGAAAAAATCACTATAAAAGAGACTGCTATACTAAAAACTGCCATTCTCGCTATTAGAGAGTATGCTATAGAAGAGTTGACTGTATAATGTTGTAAGAAACTTACTGAATGCATGCACTTTTATTTATTATATAATATAAAAGAAATATTTCTCCTTATCGCCAAGCAAATCATATGTTTTTATCGCGTTGCAAAAATTTAGTACGACGAAAATTGTGTCCTTAGTCATAAGCATTTCTCTGCCCGCTTGACTCTGACGGAGCTTATCAGGAGTTGAGAATTTGACGTGGGTGCTGACAATTGCCTCAAGGAAGGATGGAAAAAAATTGGGCTGACAACTGTACATTTTCAAAATTTCATCACGCGAGTAGGCGTGTAGTGTTTGTTCCATAAGACAGAACGATATCTCAAACAGACACATTGCCGAAAAGTTCAATGGTTTATAATGCCCTTTGCTGAACTAAAATTAGAACAGAAAAAAGTAAAAAAAGTATCAATGTCTTGTAAATTGATTTGATTACTTAAGTTTGTGTTACATTTCTTGTGACCGTAAGAATTTTACTTGGTTAACGTAAAAATACGTTTTGAATAAATAAAACATAATTTTTAGAATGATTTGCCAAAATGTTATAATACCGATCGGTTTCGCTCGTCGCGGTTATTATTAATTGATGACGAACAAAACCAGTACAGTGCGCTCTCGATTAAAAGGGGTAATGCTGGGGAGGATGGTCATGGATAATTGAAAAATACGGATAATCCGAATCATCAATTTTTAATTTTATTTTCGAATATAATATCATATACACAATACTAATTTTTAGCACATTATTTATATATTCATTATTTATCAAGAAAACACAAAAAAAATACTTAAAAATATAATATTTTATCATAATAGCAAACGTAGTCCCGAGAGCTGATAAATATAGGCAATAAATATCGAAATTAACAAATTTACTGCGGGCACTCGCGCCGGTTTATGCACTTCACTGGATTGTAAATAGAAACGCATGTGGAGTACAAAGGATTTCAATTCTTGACTCATTCATACATTCAAAACACACAAGTGTTCAAAAAAAAATCACAGATTAGTAACGTAAAGACAAACATATCGCTAAATTCATCCTTTTTTCAAACAACGCGCATATTCAAGATCACAATTGATTATTGCTTCTCATAATCGTTATAGAAAAAAAAATCAATCAGATTATATTTGAATTAAAAAATATTTATTTTTAGGCACGAATAATCCGAAAACCGTATAATCCATACACGGATAATCGAGAGTACACTGTATAAGCATTCAAAACAGTTTGTTTTTCTATCAATGAGTGATAGTTGCTTAAAACAAATTAAGAAAAATGAATACAAGAAATACTTGAAATACATGATATCGACTGAATGTGCTTGATAAACTTTAAACATTAAATTTGCATCGTTGAAACTTAGTACGATTCCAAATGCTTAATCGACATGTGGAATCATACATTTCAAACATATATTTCAAAAAATAGCACATAATTTTAAGCACTGTTTATTAAAAAACAAAGTATGATATCATGATGATCAGGACTGGTTTCGCTAATTCTAAAAAATAAAAATTATCCATTGAAAATAAACAAACCTAATATATATATATATTATACATAAGTAATGCCTTATAACCAAAAAGAAGAAAGACCAGTATTGACAAAGAATGCGATTCCGACTCCGAAATTGACCAAAAACACAAATCCGACATTGACTAATAACACTACTCCGAGTAAAAAAGTATATTTTTGGGAATTTTTTCCCACCTTCCCTTTTATTAAAGGTCGCCTACTATTAAAAAATGATTGACGAAACAATTTGTCTAATTGTTTATTGAGATTAAAAACATTTTATCGAAAAAGTAGTCAGAGTCGTTCGTTTTTCCACACACATGTATCTGTAGGAAGAAAAAAGTGACCTCGAGTATTTAATTGATATTGAGGTTACAGGTTATAAGAAATCGTAATACTAGTATTAACTGAAATGAATCAGCGTTAATTTGAAATAACTCCGTTATTATAAGGTAATATTATCATAACACGGTGAAAAAAAAAAAATGTATTTTAGTTCTACAAAATAATTTTTAGTAAAGATAAAATTGATAAAGTTGACAGAAGCGGTATTTATAAAATGTCCTATGGCTCATGTTTATCCGTTTATATCGGACATACAGGTATAAGTATATCTACTCGAGCTAAGGAACATGTAAGATCATTCAACAGTAAAAAACAGATTCACAATTCGATAATCACGTTATTAAGGAATCACATAATATAAAATTAAACTCAGCGCCTAAGTGTTTGCATCTTTGTAGTAAGGGTTGCAGAATGACGGCTTTGGAAGAGCTGGAAATCAATACATATCAACTATCACAAAGGATTCTTAACGAACAAACTAATATATTGTTTTCCCATTAGTTCAACCTCTTCCGCTCTGATTTGCTTCCGTAATAGACCACTTCCGTGCCACATGTAAACTTATTTTTTAGTTTCTTTTACATGATAATTTACAAAAAAAAATGTAGAACTAAAATACATTGCTATTTTTTTCATCGTGTTATAATGGAGTTATACCAAGTGGATGCCAATTCAATCAATAATATTATCATGTTAACACTGCATATATCAGCACCAAAAGTAATACTGTGTATTTTTCATTTCTTTTTAATTTAAATTACTGAATGTAAATGTTAATGTTTTAATTTAAAATTGATCAGGATAGATTTGAATATTTTTCAATAAGCTCTGTATTCAAAAGTGTCTCATTTCTAAGCGTTTTGTTGAGTTGTATCAAAACTATTTTCACCATCGTCATGTACACAGTCACTTGCGCTCAAAATTCAAAGCAACGTCCTGCGATTTCAAATTTAAAGTTCGTATTTTTCGACGATTTGTATGTGCGGCCAGCGCTTTTCAGAATTATTTACACAACCCTCCTCTTATTGAAAAACTTCCTTGTGCATCCGATTCAACTTTTGCAAACAGTACGTTTTACGCAAAGAATTCTTTTTCTTGGACTAAAAGAAAATAGATTTTCTCAGAAGTCAGATTGGAACGGAATTGAACCACATATTTATCATCGTCTGGACATATTCTGTTGAATATCATGACTAGAATTGTTCATAATCGATTATTTTTATGAAAAAATGTACATTTTTAGGAATGAAATACATTTTCAATTGATCTTCTTTCAATTTATTATAATGTTCAGAAATAAGAATTTTAAATTCATATAGAAACTTCCGCTAAGTTTATTGATTAAATTGACATTTACTTGGTAGAACTTCATTATAACAAGGTGAAAAAATATCAATGCAATATACGATATATAGTTCATAAATATTTTGACTTTGACGCCCTCGCCAGAACTATGTTTAAACGCACTTTTACTTATCCACATACCTTGGTGTAGAAATGGTCCACAATATACATTCTCTTTTGTTGTAACATCCTAGTTTATATTGTGATAATAAATTATTCAATGTAAAGAAATGATTTATTGTTTTTCTCAAAGTGAAAGTTAATCTTTATGATTTATACTTTATTACTTTATAATGCTCGTGATGGGCTCAGACTTTTGGGGATTTTATAATATAGTAAGATTAAAACTATTTAAATTGTGTTTTTATTTTTTTTTCATATTATGTTATAGTATCTTTATTTACTAATAACTGACAGTTATATTGATTATGGCCTTGTCCGCGCTAAAAGAGATTTTGAGTTCTTGAATATGCTATCTCGGAAATGTATAAAGAGAATTCATTATTATATTGAAAGTTATCTTATAATTAAGATTGTGGGGAAAAATATTTGCACTCTTCTTTATCTACCGTCAACTTATTCACTTAGTATTTAATCATTTAAAAAGAACTGTCATTAAGACTTTCATTTGAAATGAAAACTGTCAACTTTGTTATTCTGTTGGTACACATGGAAAAACCAGTTGAGTATCAATATGAAACATTTAAAAAGCTTGTTTGTTCATAATTTTATCCAGTGATAAACATTTTATATCGACAAAAACAACGTTTTCTTTCACGATTTATCGGTTTGCTAACGTGCTGAACAGTTTTATAAAATATTGTAATTTAACATAAAAATCCTACCCTAAAAAACAACTTAATCAAAAGTAAACGTCAAAACTGAAATTGATAAAAAATCAAACTATACTTTGTAACAAACATTGATGAATAGAATCAGAAAATACTTAATTGACACTTCAGCTGTTGTGAATTCTTGATACCAGATTAATAATTGAGCTCGGTGTATTTGTGTAATTTTTAACATAATTTACTCACTGACAAAAAATATATCGGTGTTTTTTAACATATCTTTGTTTTCGAATGTTCAATGTAAAATTTATAAATTCTATAATCACTATCGTAGACAATATTGTTTAAAATTTTCTTTATTTATCGATTTACGTTTGCGAATCAATAATATAGCGAGCTTCATTCTTCCGAAAATGTTCATATTGAAAGAAAACGGAATATAAATTTTGATAATAAATGTCTTTATTGAAATTTGTGCTGTCTATCCTGTTTTCAAATACTTTTTACATCACTGTTTATAAATAAGACTCCTCGAAGAAACAAAAAGTTTACGACAAAACTTTTATTCGGAGCAATGAAAAATTTACTTCGATTTCAACTCTTTTAAAAAAAAGAGTTGATGGTTTTCTGATGGATTTGAACAGAGGCTCTAAACCTTGCTGTACCTTGAAGCACATTTTTAAATATTTATTGGGGAAAGTGGCTGCCTTCATCTGTTTTACGAAGTAAATTTAAAGATAAGTAATTGTATTATGTAAAATGAATTCACGTCACTTGACTCCACACGTATTGGTTAAAAATATATATATAAAACCAAAATTTAAGTCAGTGTATAATTTAAGTATAATAATAAGAACTGTAAGCTGATAACAAAGTCAGTGCACATCTATAATTATATTCGTCGGCTGTAGAATGTCGAATGTAGATCTTCGTTTTGATTTCATTGTATTCTTGTAAAAATAAAAAAAAATGATTTGCACAGGTATGTAGAAATATAAAATGATTTGAATTTTTTGCATACTTCTAAAATGTTTTGTTACTCAAGACTCGGGTTTCGCTTTTCGACATCAGTCATTTTTGTACACGATTTCACTCAAACTTTCAATTCCTTGTAGAATTAAAATTTCTGACGAAGCCAAACGAAAAATCCTGGTCATAAACGTCAACATATATGACTTGTTGACATCTTGAACGTTTCAAATTTTGTATTGACTGGAAAAAATCATTTTTTCTTATTCAATGATTTATTTAAGAATGTGTTTTTAACTGTTCACTGAAGATCTCGTCATTTTAGACTTTTGCATACCATTATGAAATTGCAAAAAAAAGGTTGGAAAAAATGCTTCGGGTATAGTGTTGGGAATCTTAGAATTGGAATATAAATTTCGCCGCCATATGTTTGGAAGGTCGAAATATATAAAGCCATTCAATTGATAGATTTTTCTGAGAATATCTTATTATCAACGAGTGTAAGAAATAAAGAAAATCCAAGCTTAGCATGTAACAATATCCCGCAAGTAAAACGTTTTGTATATAAAAAACGCGATAAGTAGTAAAATTTTCATATTTCACAGTATGATAAAATACAAATAAGTTCATAAATAATCATTCAACACTCAAAGTCGTATTTTTCGTATGTTTTCAAAGTACATTCATACTTCAATAGTAATCTTCGGCAGATGCTCAAAGCTTCAAGTCTTAATACAGTATCGACATAAAGCTGAATAAATAGTTTTTTTAGTTTTTTAGTTGATTACGTTCATCGCTCTTGTTTTATTACATAACTTCATTATTCTCGTTCGTTTTATCTTTCATCGAGCTTTTCGCTGATTTGATCAAAAATAAGGAACCAATCAATAATATTACAAACTTTAACATGTTTCATCGGGAACTTTTTACAGATTCAATACAAGTAAAACGTGGTTAGAAGGATTTATATGTATAAAATCTAAATAAGAAACAGAAGTTTTTTTTTTTTTAAAATAATAAAAACACATTTTTTAGTACTTATTTCCACATTATATTTTTTGATCAGGACCGGTTTCGCTCATCGCGAGCATTATGAACTGAAAAAAAAAAACAGAAGATCAAATAACGCAAAGTAAGAAAGTTTTCGTAATAATTCCCTTTAACAAATGATTTTTCGAAGAAAATATAATAATGAAGCAAGTTTCTTTATTACATTAAAATCATACACAGGTGGCTGTCTTACACGATTATGCGATAAGTACTTACCAGTTGAAAGATCGTCAAACAAAAAATATTAATCTTATTTTAACAATAGTGCTATAGATAATTAATAACAAATTAACATATATTTAATATTCATTTTGAACAATGAATCTAGCATCTATGACTTCATTATTTCAAGTAAAATTTAATCTATGTCGCTTACCAATCGAAATATTCATGATTATCATATAAATTTTTCACGTATTATAATATGCTCAAATTGTAAAATATTAAGCATTTAATATAAATATCGATCCATTTAATAAAATTTAAGAAAGATAGTGCCAAAGATAAGTAATCGTTGAAAAAATAGAAACAATGGTATTCGTCAAAATGTTTGAAAGAAAATAATAATTAATAAGTAGACCACATATGATATAAAATACCCATTATAATGTTGATAAATATGATTTGCAATAATACAAAATACGAGCAAAATATTAATGTTACGTAAATGTATCGCGTGTTTATCTAGAAATATGAAAAATGATAAATAATTATATAGAGATGAGATTATAGTAAGAGTATTATTTTTATTCATTAAAATGAATGATTATTAAAATTTTTGTTTTGTACGAAACCTTTATGCTTTTTGATTCTGCGTATCAAATGAAATGATTCCCATATTTTTAATTATAACGGAGGTTTTTTTGAAAAAAATATACGTGTATCATTTTGTGTAATTATTATTCATTCATTGGAAGCTTCATTAGTCAGAGTAATTTGGAAAAATCATTTCAAACATCGCAGATTGAAAAAGAGTTTCTTTTGCGAAAGCTCTAATTACCATAATAACAAATATTCTTTATTCGGGAAATAAAATCTCTTTTTGAAAAAAATCATCAAATATTTCAAAAGTTTTTGAAACAATAAGCCTGTGTCTAATTAAGGCTCGCCATATGTAGTATAAATAGTTAATAATATAGTGTAAATTAAAACTGATTGACGTTATTTATTCAACTGTGTATGTTATACTGACATCTAGTAATACGCCAGTAAAAAAAATTAATTAATAAAACGAACTTCCACAAAGTTACAACCGAAACTATCGCAAAATATTAAAAATATCGCTATTAAGTATAATTAATACTTCAAATTATTGACAAATCAAATTCATTGACGTTAATCATCTGATCGTTTATGTCTCAACAGTTGAGACAAATGGTTGCAGTGTGTTAACAGTGAAGTCTATAAAATATTAGAAAGTTGAGCTCGTCAAAACTTTTGTATATAAGTTAATTTTAATTCTAAAATACAAATTGATTTTTCTTGATAATCTCCATTGTATTGGTAAACATCTGCATTATTGAATAGATACATCAAATATTCGGTATAGGAATATCATCAACATAGCTCAACATGTAATAGGCTTAAAAATCTGATTTCATTCATGAATCATAATCGATTTGTATTAATTGCTTGTATTTCGATTATTTAAATGTAATTGAATTACTTTAATTGCAATGTATATTAATCAATGATCAAAAAAGTATTCTAAAATTCTTACTAATTGTTAACTGTCCAAATTCTAGAAAAGTTGATAAGATTTAAATATCTGATATTAAGCTATACAAAATATCATAGTTGAAACCTAGTTAATCCTTTATGTGAGATTGTCGGAACTAGTGATGCTATCAAAAATAATATCTAAATATAATACATTTCATTTTAGATGAAGAGATAAAACTCATAAGGAGGCGTATTCACAATTAAAAAAACAATGTGAAAAAATGATAATCAATTATGTATAATGATAAAAATAATTATCAAATACGAAAGAAGAAATATTTTGCAAGTGTAGATATTTTTTATCTGCTACAAATCAAAACAAAATATAGTAGAGCTTGGCGGTTATAAACACTGTAGACTCACTATTAACTAAGACGGTTGAAAAACTTTTAATCTAAAAAAGATTTATAGCACTTTATAACTAATTTGAACATGAAAAACGACCCTAAGAATTTATTTGGGAAAATTCAGCTCGAAGAAATGTGAACAATTACTTTTATTGTAAAGGCAAACCATTCAATTGATTGATTTTGATTTCGATTCTGTTAAATTGAGTATTATATAATTTTTAGTTAAATTGATATCTCGCTTCTTGTTTCGAAAATGTGATACTGTCTAAAAAATATTGAATTAATAATGCATTTGCATATATGTCTAAAACGCGTCTAAAATCTCACAATTTGAAGACAAAGTAATACAAAGTTTTGACGCTCGTTGAGAGTGATTGACGTACATGTTAAACTTTTGGTACATTATTAAGCGTCACATGCGAATATTAAATTTGAGTCATGCGTCTCAAAAAAGCTCTCTTAAGCATTACGTTTAAAATTATATATGCAACTGTTTTGTCTTAGTCAAAATAAATTTTGAATATATTAATGACGAAAATTTAGTATGAAAATTTAAAATTCAAATTTGAATGAAAAAACATTGTTTGCTTTGATAAGTTAAAGTTTTAATTTATGAAAACAAACTATGCATAATTACTACAGTACGATTTGAATGAACTTTCCAAACTACCACTCGTTTGAAATTAATATTGTTATTTGGTATTTTTTTCTGTCTATTCCAGATTCATAACTGTAAAGTTTTGAAGTTCTTTAACAAATTTGAGTGGATCGTTGACCTTCGTTATGTTGCCGTACAAATTTGCAACACTACCTAAAAATCTATGTTTTAGTAAAAAAAGCCATTAAAGCTAATTAAATTTCTATAGAAACATCGGCAAGTGAAACAAATCAGGAAATGCTATTTTATGAACCATTCGAGTATACATAAATGAATGTTTGTTTATTTGTATGTATAATCTCTATGTTTTGCTATATTATGGATAGTAAATATTTGAAACTTTCAAAATATCATTTAAACCCTCGCGAAAGTTTCTGGATTATTACCACTACATGAAAACATATGTGAAAAAATTTTAACCATTGCAAAAATTATCCACGGTCATCCATTACAAAAACTTCAACTATCAACCATGTTCACTTTAAGAATGAAATTTTGCATACTGTAAATTAATTGTTCACAAACTAACTTTGATTTTAATATATAAGCAATAAACTTTTCACTGAATGATATTTTTATTTTTTTTAAAGTACTCACGCAAATTGATTACCTTGAATCTAATCAAGAATTGTTGGTATTTTAAATAGGTACCACCTTTGTGAAACTGACATACTTTGAGGCTATGAATTTCTAATGACATTTGCAAACCATCGATTGTAGTGAGTAATACAGTTTGAGTATATCACTTTTTTGAGCGGCATAGCAACGCATTCTGGTTACTCGGTATCAATTGATCTGAGTTGAATTTTAAAAACATCTTACTTAGGTAAAGTAATCTTACAACATCAATGTTTGTTATATTAATGCTGTTATCCACATACAAATATTTGATCAGTTAAATCCATCATCTTAACATATTCAATTAAAAGATAAAATATTTTTTAAATATAACAACATATTGTTCCTTTGAAACCATGTTCTAAAGACAAAAAATGTATCTAATACCATGACGTCAGATTCGTTTAAACCAGTATTTTTGCGAGTGTAGCAAAAGTAAAAATATAGGATATGGCTAACCCAAGGGTTGAATTTGATTTTTTATTCCGATCTCCGTAAGCGTTGCCAAAGTTGTTCAAAACCTCTTGCCATGTAAGTGTGCCCTTTAAAGCATGTCATCAGATAGAGTGCTATGGTATACTAAGATTACAGCATTTGTCATCGTGTAGTACTTGTATGTCAAACTGAATCGTTGTTTCCTTTGATTACACATGTTTCTCAAAGTACTGGTACAAACCACATAATATATTCAAATACCGATTCCGGATGTAAAGAACTTTTTACTGCAGCTTTATGAAACTTGGTATTTTACTGAGAGCTTATATTTATGTTAATCTATGCTCTCAATGTAAAGCGTGTAAAAATTCTAGTGGACTTTATCGCAGAAAAAATTGTTTCGTGATAACTGTTTGTGACTCGAGCGCTTTTTTGGAAAGAATAAGGATAAAGAAATATGTTTAGCATAAAAACTTGTGGTAGATTGTGGTCCATGTTTTCCACATTTTTTAATGGATATGTATGACAGAATAGTAAATCATAGGAATTAATTAAACTATCGATCGTATAATAAATAGATATATCATAAACAAAATGGTCATTAGTTGGATGTGGCCCAATGATATTGGTAAAACAGTAACATATATGTAAAAATGTTTTTAATTTTAACATGGTGAAAAAAATAGCAATGTATTTTAGTTCTACAAAATAATTTTTTTTAAAAATACATATTCGATAGCTATTTCAACTCACACCATCGTCAGAACTATGCTTAAACTAACATTTGCTTATCTATATATAGCTTTGTAGAAAAGGTACACAATACATCTTCTCTTCTGTTTTAACGGCCTAGTTTGTTTCTTTCTCGCAATAAAATAAAAAATTTCAAAAATTGTAAATGAAACTAAAAAGGCGGCTATGATAATAAGTTGACATGTGGCACGGAAATGGTCTATTACGGAAGCAAATCAGAAAAGTGGAGAGGGTTAATTAATGGGGAAGACAATATATTAGTTTGTTCGTTAAGAATCCTTTGTGATAGTTTGTCTATTGATTTCCTGCTGTTCCAAAGCTATCATCCTGCGTATTATGTGATTCCTTTATAACGTGATTAGTGAATTGTGAATCTGTTTTTAATTCTAACTCTAATAAAAACAATACAACTTTAAATTGCAATAATAAATTGCATTTTATTGTTTTGAAGTTTCGTGTGATCAATTCCATTTTTACCTTTAAGTGTTATACTTCGGCTGGTCAATATCGATCACGTTTTTCATCAACCCCTCTCCTTGAAATTTTCCTCACTTTATTTAATTCGTCAATTCGCTTGATTAAATTTAATTCATAATTTCACCGGCTTGTTGGGGCTTGTAAAACTCCAATAAGTGTGCTTTTAAAATTTTCCCATGAGCGTTTAAATTGATTATTCATGTAGTGACACCTCTTGAAACGTTTTGTTTTCATAAATATTTTCAATTTTAGAACTAATTTCGAAGAATTGTTATTAATTTGGCAAACCCATACAACTTGTGATTTTGCAATTATTTTTTTTATTAATTGAAAACAGTATTAGCATGATATTTTATTTATTGAAACAAAGTAGAAAATTTAAAATTAATTATAATTTATTAATTATATTATTATTAATAATTTAAAAATTTGCTGCTGTTTCATCAATATTCTTACTATATGTACTTAAAACAGAATTTCATAATTGTATAACATTGAATCACAGCTCCCATTAAAGTTTAAATAAATAGTGAAATCAGATTATTGTTGTTCTTTATAACTCTAGCATTTTAATCAAATTGACTTCACATAACTATTTTTTTAAATATAGTTGATATCCATTTCGGCTCACGCCATCGTCAGAACTATGCTTAAACTAAGCTTTTGTTTATCTATATATAGCTGTGTAGAAAAGGTACACAATACATCTTGTCTCCTGTTTTAACGACCTAGCTTGTTTCTTGCTCGCAATAAAACTAAAAATTGTAAATGAAACTACAATAAAAAGGCGGCTATATCAATAAGTTTACACATGACACGGAAATGGTCTATTACAGAAACAAAGAAGCACCCCACCGAGGGTTAAGCAATGTTGACAGACATATCTTAGTTTGTTCGTTAAGAATCCTTTGTGATAGTTGATGTCTATTGATTTTCAGCTTTTCCAATTTTTAAAAAATAATTTCGTAGAACTAAAATACATACGTAGAACTAACATACACCGGTGGCGCACTCGTACGAACACTGAGCTCTTCGACCGATACAAACCAAGAATCATTAATGTCTTGAGATCGAGAAGGCTCAGATGGGCGGGTCACGTTGTACGATCTGAGAAGTCTAGAGCTCTCCATAAGACTTATGAAGGAACACCAGCTGGCACCCGACCTCTCGGTCGCCCTCGACGGAGATGGGCGGATAACATTCAAAAGGATGTTGAGAGGCGGGGGATAGTCAACTGGAGAGAAAGAGCGCTTGACAGAGATGCCTGGAGAGAGGTTTGTGCAGTCGGCCATGGACCTGAACGCCCCCTAGCGCCATTTTATATTAAATAATAATAAAAAATACATTGCTATTTTTTTCACCGTGTTATAATGGAGTTCTACCAAGTGAAAGCCAATTTAATCCATATATTGACTTCAGTTTCCTAACTGATTGTTTTAACAAGGTGGTTTGCGATATAATCACTATTTATTCCGAGAAAGTATTTAAAAACAGGTAAATAATTTTCGTAAATGAGAACGGAGTAACAAGCTTTTGTCCTGAAAACTAACTTATTTTTGCGATTTTTGGTGGAAAAATATCTTTAAAAACCATATCGCATTTTTAGATATAACCGTAATAAAAGCAATATTTTGCATTAATGTGCGTTTTTTAATATTTAATCGCATTCGTAAAACCTTGTTTGGTGGATGCTGCCTTAAATAGTTGACGTTTTACTACTGCTACCTTACCTAATCGTAAACTTTTACACTCATCCTCTCTGAATATAGTAGTTGAGTGACTGACTTATAACCGGAAAGACTTTTATCAGCCTCACCTGTATAAAAGCTCATGTAACATAAAGTATGCGATGCGGAAAGTACAAGGAAATAACATCATACAACGCCCACTCATTCAGATAAATTTATCGGTTAACTCGCTTCGTTGGTTTTTGGATTATTTCGGAAAAAATACTAAACAGACTGTTGTGGCAATATTTTTTTAAAATCTTTTTATATTTTATACACTTCGTTTCATAAATCAATAGAGTTATATCAGGGATGTACTATTGTTAAAGTGGCAGAGCTTTTAGAAATATCGGATATGTTATTGTCAAAAACAAATGAAACGATTTTATACGTTCGATTTTTAAATTATTTATAATAAATTAAAATGCACTCGATTCTTTATTTGTTCAGAAAACCCGTTCCACGCAAAACAGTCATTCAACTTGGACCGTGCAAAAAAAGATGTCGTTTTAATTTGTATATAATTATAAAAATCAAAATTGTCGGCAGTAAGAATAAATCACAAGTTTAGGCAGAGCTGTGAAATAAAATACTTTTTATATAATGATAGGGCGAAAAAACGTTAACGTTAGATTATGGGCCACCGTCAAAGTCGATGTCACATTTTATAACTAGCTATCAAGACTGAACACTATTTATTTTGTTTAGGACGTCCCAATAAGTTTTGGAATACATTTTTTTAAGTATTCGTTTTTTTATAAACGCATAGACTAATTTATCTAACAACGGCGATTACTGGAATATTATTCAATCATACGAAATGTTTTAATTTGGCAATACCTATTATCAATTTATTTCTAATGTAATACCTAATGTAATTTTCTAGCCAATGAGATTTTTTTAATTTCAAATATTAATTTATTTTGAAGCAGACGATAGGAGAAAAGTGGTTCATGATATCAAAAAAAAATTGTAACACTATACAGATGTGATATCTCGGGTGAATATAATACCCCGCGACGGATCATTTTGTCGTGTATTTTATGGGCACTCCTGCACGAATAGGTTAATCCATGAACATGTAAATAAGTTTAGACGGTTGGTAGTATAAGGTAGAGAGTTTTAGGGAAAAGTATTCCTCGTCAGCATATATTATAAGGTCAATAATACCCAATGGTAGATTTAAATTCTACACAGGATATTTTTTATAGGATTTTATAAAAATATTTTTTTAGTCTATCATTTCGGCAGAAAGGACACGAAATCTTGAAATTTAAAAGACTACACTTTATGCTACCGGTATTTATAAATAAATATAAAGATATGTCTGTATGATCTTTAGCATTTTAGTGGACTTGAGTGTTTCATATGACATGCCGGCTCAAAAAACTATTCGGATAATCAATATATTGTCTAAAGCGGGGCTTAACAAACTTTGTTTTCGAAATTGTGGGACTTACTTATTTCATCTTAAAGTTTAAGCTACATATTTTTAAGTTAAAGATATTGAATGAGGGTGTAAGAATGCATTTTTATTTCAAATTTGAATTGTTGAAACTTTTTACATTTCCACATTTATCTCAATTCTATCATCTTACTCAGTTCTATTATATCCATGTGATAAAATGTCTAAAAATAATGAAAGGCGAAACCCGAGTCACGAGTAAGAAAACATGTGGAAATGCGCAAAGATTCAGCAATTAAAATGTTCCACAATAAGAAATATACAAAATAAAAAAGTGACAAATTACAGAGTAAATGTGATAAATAAATGCATTTATTAAATAAAACAAAATGGTAAGAATTAATTATAGTGTAAAATTTATGATTATAATGGTAGAGGGCTAAAAATGATATTCTTTTTCTTCAAACACGTTTGTAAGCTCTGTCAATCTTGAAGTTTTCTTAATACGAAATAAAATCTAGATGTCCAAAAAGATTATCGCAATTACTTCTACAGTCAACAGGATATCTTTTTCGATAGACATAAACGTAGTAAATATTTTTGTTTTTCCGTGCAAACCGAAAAAAATATCACCACTTATCACGTGGGCGACAAGTAAAAAAGCTTTATTCGTATATTATTATATGTTCATTTTCATTTTTTTCCGACGAGTATTCAAAATTATGTTATACAGCAGGGTTTATTTTTCACAAGTAAAATTGGCTATCATTTAAATCGTTTGCGTGCTGCGACGTGTGTTTGATTTATGAAATACGAAAATAATATTCTTTAAGCGTTAGGCATAGCATGTGTTGTTAAATATATCGACCTTTAATATATTTTTCCGAGAAACTTCGATAGTATGTAATATAGAATAGCTGTAAATCTCCCCAAATGATTGTATTATAT
This sequence comes from Himalopsyche japonica, assembly GCA_028555115.1. Classification (NCBI taxonomy): domain Eukaryota; kingdom Metazoa; phylum Arthropoda; class Insecta; order Trichoptera; family Rhyacophilidae; genus Himalopsyche; species Himalopsyche japonica. The sequence goes on along the minus strand of JAHFWJ010000534.1, from coordinate 233,377 downwards.
AACAGTATGGTGTGGCATAAAATATATTTGAAAATCAAAAGTGTGCATATAGAAAGTGAAAATAGGCTACATATAAATTGTCAGGGTGTGAAGTTTTAACTTTATATAAGAGCTTTTAAAAAGCTCAAAAAATCATAACTTGGCCGCTGGCAGCTCTTCAAACTAAACTAGTCAATCTATGGATTGTAGTTGTCAAACGTAATATGGAATCATAAAGTAGAAATAAATACCATAAACAATATATTTTGAAAAAAATGTTGTAATGTGCACGAAGTGATTTGCAGCAGATCGTGTAGCGGTAATGATAGTTGTATAGCAATATTACTTTCGTGACAATCTTTCTAAGCTGACAACTTATAAAAGTTGATCTATATTGTCACTGTGACTTGAAAGATTTCGATCGACTTGGTTTTATTTAAGTAAATTTCGATTTATATTGTTTTATAATTTTTATTTTTAAATGATTTTTCTTCTTACTCATAGCTTTTAAGTTTATTTTATTTTGAAGTGAATTTGAAGTTTATTACAAGTGAAACACGAACAAATTATAACGAATATATATTATAATGATGTTTTCGGTGCTGTTGATGTCGGGCTGGTAAGAGAACAACACATATGCCAGAAAATGTAACTCAAGTAAAAATACATATATTCAAGGATTCGGATAAAATTAATATAAATTTGACACTGACGCCCGCTTTAGTTAATATTAAGAACCTTCAGCTTGCAGTCAAATTGATTCAAATATTAGTACAGTCGGTTTCGAAATATTTTTCAATTCATCCGTTTATTTTGATTCAAATGTATGAATATATTACATACGTATTTTACATTTCTTCATAGCGACGAGTTCCAATAGAAAGGCGTCATGAGTATTATGACTAAACTGAGTATGTCTTAGTATAATTGTCCTTCTATCTCCCTCGTCATAAAAAAGAAAGCTTGAGAAACTAGCGATTACTGCAGAAAAAGCTCAATCAGAAGTCAAAATTAAACATGGAATTGAAATTGATTTGGTACAGACAATTATTCTTTCATTTTTTTGGAGACAAAGCTTTCTAATTTATTTAAAATATACTTATGTCTAATATGGTATATCACAGTAACTTAGAATGTGTAAAAACGGTGAGGTTATATGAACGAATTCCACTGATTACTGTTGGTAAATATGTTTTTTTTTTGCTACGCAAGAGGAAAAATAATAGGTTAAACTACTTGCACGATTGAATTGAACTTAAGAAATTCTTCTTGTTTTTATCAAATCGCCAATGAAATAAATATTCGTCTAATGATATAACATCTCACAATGTCATGATTAATGACACGTATCAACTGAATCAAGACGTATTTTGCGAAACAACATTGCGACTAGCAACAGTAAAACAGTTGTTTATTTTCTATACAGATTCGGTTGTAATTTTGAAGCAGTTTTTTTTAGTTAGTCTGAAAATATTTTAATAGATTCGATGGTAACTTTGTAGAATTTAAAACATTATGACGTAGTAAATGTGAAGACGCTCATCAAAAAAAAAAAAAAGAGAAGCACGTTTCACTTCTAATGAATCTCCAAATGAAATTTGAAAGTTGTCAAATTTAATTTTATACAAGTCTGAAGACGATCTCCAAAAACGTAAAACGACTCATTACATTAAGAAACACACCACGTGTAATAGCAAGATTCACAAATACGTGTCTACTAACGATAACGTTCTGGTTTAATCAAATAAACAAAACAACTTTTTTTTTCTTAAAATCCGACATAATATTCCGTTTCCTTTCGAACGAAAAACATAATATTTTCACAAGCAACTAGTACAATTCAAATTACCACTTTGATTCATTCAATTAAGTTTTAATTGACTATAATAGTCCTGCCGCACAGAGAACAGACAAATGTCTAATATATTTTCTATATAATCAAGATAAGTGATAGTTTCATCTTAAAGGCTGTAAAAGCAAATCAATGTCGGGGTATACCAGATTAATTTATTTGAGAAAATAGTTACATAAGATAATGAAGTGCTTCGTATTTCGTTTGCTAATTATTAATTATCTACGGGTTTGATTAATTGTTTACCATAGAGAATAAATGAAGACTGAGATAAAATGAATGAATAATTAGCTTGATTCTACGCCTATAAATATCATTGTTGTTAATAATAATATAAATATTAAAATTCTTGCGTCATTTGTGATTTGAGCTTTTTTTCTGTGAGGTCTTTGTAAAGACTGTTTTCAGTGATTTTATTTTTAACCTGCATGAGTTTTATGAATATATTTTTCATCAATATCAGGGAAATCTATATGTTGCATCCAGTGTAATCATTTAAAAATAATAAAATCAAATTATTGTCGACGATTATTTTTTATGTGCTTTCGTTTGCAAATTGGGAAGTAAATTTATGTTAGATTCGAAGTGCTCTTTGTGGCAACATTTTGTGATTTTCAAAAAATCTGCCATCATTGATCGAATTGATAAGAGGTACAATGAAAGAAACTTACTTAGATTTTTGTCAAGTTATTAATATTGTTGTTATTTAATTGTTACTTTTAAGAAGTAAATTATCACTTCTCGGTGGAAAAGAATAAAACTCTAAAATTAATTAAAAAGTGAATTTTTAATACCTTTTCCACAATTGTATATTTTAACTATCGGGACTGCCGGAACAAAAGCGAAACCGATAGTGAAGTTGTTATTTAACCACTCAAGCTATTTCTTTGTATTATATTGCCCTTTACTCCGTATTTTTTTGTATAAGATTTTTAAGAGAGAATTATAAATCACATGCATTAATAAAGTAGAAAATTTAGTTGTAAATCGATTGAATTTCAATGTGAGAACTGTTTGCTCGAGTATTCGAGCCTGTGTTCACTGCACTCAAATATGACGATAACTCAAGTGGCGTTTGCATTTGTTTAGTATCGTAAAATGTCTGCATATTTTTTTCCTTTGCAAACAATTTTACAATGCCAAAAAAATCAGTGTTTTGGATGTACTCGTTGCCTATTTTTATTCATTTCGTTGAAAATTTTCATAGTATTTTTGTTGGCGAGAAACCAAAATGTCGTTATCGCATTTTGTATAAAACAAACCCACATTGAAATAGTTTTACAGATATTAAATTTCAGAGCCATGAGATAAACTTAATATTCGTTTTTCTGGAGAACAAGTGCTGAATAAATTAGCCGTTATTTCCGCGGTAATGTCCTTCATAACCAGCTTTATGGCAGTTTTAAATATCTTGTTTTAAATATTTAACAAAAATAAATACCGGCATGAGCGATAGTGCGTTAGACCAAATGTGGGAAAACTTCAGCCTTAATCCATTCGTTCGTTTCATAGTATTCATTATTTTAAAGTAGTACTTAATGTTTGTTGATTGTCGTCTTATAAATATTATTACAGTAAAATCAATCAGACTTTTTTGTTTAACCGTTAAACAGCTAGAATTAAATAAAATAGTAGAAAAACGACACATCGGTGGGCTGTCAGCTGTAGACGGGTTAAAAATGTTCTCTATTCAGGCAATATGCAGATATAATTATATATATTTGATAAACTGTCAACGAATGTGTAAACGATTGAAAAAATAAGCCTTGAACTTACTTTATACCTTTTACCTGTGGCAATCAATTAATGAATGATTCAAAGAAATAGACATATTAATTTACGATGTTGACTGAAGATTTTTGTATAAAATTTGATTTGTTGAAACTTTGTACGATTTCTTATATTTTGTCGTTAGCGATACGGGTTTCGCTTTTCGGTTTCAGTCAGTTATTTTGCACCCGTGTGATAGAATGCCTGATGATGTTGAAAGGCAAAACCTAGGTCGTTTGTGAATACACGTGAAATTGTAGAGTTTCAACAATTGAAATTTGAAACATTTTTTTTCCACTGGACTTTTTCATAAAGAATTTAGATGTATAATTTCAAAATTATATTGTGTTTTTTAAAATATCTTTTTTGTAAAAAATCTGAAAAGACTACACCGTGTAAAGAGTAACATATATTGAATATATAAAAGCTCTTCATAACGGTCCAGGTATCGTTGAATTAATGTAATCAAAACGATATTTATTATTGAAATTTAATGCATTTCTTTCAAACTACAATTTTTGTTTTATAGGACGTTTTACAATTTAATTTTGTTATTTGTATACGAAACACTTCAAACTAATTTGAATAGTTTACAAACTTCTCGTTTGTACACTATTTCAATTATAAAAATTTCACTTACAAAGTAATAAAAGAATATATCTGCTAGGAAACTACGCGTATATTCCAAACAATTTATTATCAAATGTATCTACCATATAAAATTATTGGATTCAAAGAACTTTGTTTCATTTTTTATTACATTTTAAATGCAAACAATATTACTTATTTTTTGTTGAATAGCTAAACATTAGATATACTTGATAGCTTATGATTTTCTCTATGCTCCGATCTGAGTATACAGTTTGCGGTCAGATAGATGGGAGTAAGGTATTAAGAGATTAAACATATTCATACCTTAGAACAGAAATTCAACTTACACTTTCACTTTTCAATTTCGTTACACTTATTATATAATTTTGCAGTGTTTTCTGATGTGCATGTTACAGTTGAGCTCTAAACAGTTTGCGGAGTTTATTACATCAAATCACACTCGAAAGCCTCTCGTTTTTCATGACAAATCTGAAAGTTCTCCAAACGTGACATCTGTTATGTTATCAAAACAACCCAAACTATTTAAAAGTGATAATTTTGTAAGTCGCCGGAATAGCAAGCCGAAATATTATATCAATGTCAAGCCTGAGAAAATATTCTACTAAAATATTACTACATTTTTTGATAGAGTGTAGACAATATTGAATTAAGTTTATCAGATTATTTTTTGTTACATCAATCCTCGAGAGCTTATACATTATTTTCATTTAAATATAATTCAATTATCGGACAAAGCTCCCAATATTAATTAATACTTTTTTCGAAAAATCATAACAAAATCTCGTTCATTTATAAATTGAAAAGCGTAATTAAGCACGTCTTGGTAAACCATAATTTAGACGCTCATGAATTCGATAAGGTATTTTCAGAAGGTAATTATTGTAAGAAAGATATTATAACGTTTCATCTTTGTTGATGTCAAACTTTCTTCTTATTGTTTTACGCTAAGAATTGTAATAAGAGCGTAGTGTTTTGCAGTTTTTTTTTGCTTTATTTTTATAACTGGTGCAATCATTATATTAAATAGAACATCTATATTACAGATAGTCCAACTGTGGTTAATGAAATTTAGAAATAAATACAAGAAATTTATAAAAGATATAAGATATACGACTGAGAAATATTGACCAGGATTGTACAAGTTTCTAATCGGTTGGATTTACGAAGTTTTACCGAAATAAATTACATTGTTTTGTTAATTAAAAAAGTTTAAAGTAAAATTTAGTGTACCGTATTTGATGTAGTATCTAACTGATGTGATGAGTGCCAGTATTGATCACGTCTCTTCTTATCTCTTCAAGCTTTAAGTCTTTTTGGTCAAATTTGACACAAATTATAGATGGCATTCAAAATGCTCACAGTGCACTCTGAAAAGCGAGTGAATATTAATTAAACCATTTAGATTTGAATTAATTATTCATTTCTATCGTTTTTTAAGCCCGTAAGATGTATTGAATGACATATATGACTTTGTAGTGGGTGAAAGTGTTAGGTCCGTGGTACAGTGGCTTACGATGTGATAAAATTCTTTTCCCTATCTATGCAATTCTAAAATAAGGATTTAATGAGAATGGGAAACTAGCCATCAGTATTTTACTTCCTTTGTTAAAAATGAGTTAAGAAACTGAATGCAAAATAGTACAGTGTTTTTTTTTTGTTGAAGTATCTTCATAAAGAGGCTAAATAACATATTTTGATTCAATGAAATCTTTGGAAAATTGTTTAACGCAATTTATTTTTTGACTAACACGTTGTTTAAATTAAATTAAAAAAATATACATTATTCATATATATTAGTTTAAGAAACCCTCATATTGTAAAGTCAGACTGCTTTTATAAGTGAAAATTAGCATTAATATCAGGTGTGAATTTTCAAGGCTTCTCTTTAACAATTTTGAAACTTCGCCACTTTCTACGACTAGATACATGTGTATAAATGCAATTAGGTAATATTCTTGCCTTATCTTGTAAGCGAGACGCGTTTTTCGTCTAGATAAAATTAAATATAAGAACTATGAATTAATGAATAAATGTCAGACGGCTTTTGTGAAACAAGTCTGACACATTAATAAATTGCCATTTGAAAATAATTTATTTCAGAAATTAATTAGGAATAAGATTGGCTTTGTAACTATCTGAGGTTTGTTTTCGAGAAATAAATATACTTCGAAAATTCTCATGAGAATATAATTTTGATTTATATACGCTACATGATATTATTGTTTCGACGTTATAGAATTGTTTAACGCAGCTATAAACGTCACAATTTATCAATAAATTTAAAATGATCTTATGGCGATATAAATTGGGATATATTTCGTGTTGACTTCTTTATTTAATTACAATTACCCCCCCATGGATATGGAATATGGAACCCCAATCAACCGTCTTCGCATAATACGTTTTCCCAGATGAATTGTTCATTTTTATAGTCCCATTAAACATCCATATATTGTAAAAAATGTAAAATAATTCTGGATTAACAGTTCCCCGATTTATCGATTTCCTCGATCTATCGTCTTAATATTATTGGGCCGTCTCAAATATTATTCCGATTGACCAGTTTTGGTAAAAGAGTTTTGAATCTTTGATCATAACATATTAGTCATAACCAGCTATTTTCAGAGGACATCTGAAATAAAAAATCATTGTGAAGCAATAAAATACATACCAAAAAATGAGGTTGTTTTGAAAAATACGTTTTCTAGCCGTTTATTTTATCGTAGAACTTTTCCTACTAATTCCGTATTAAGTACTGATAAAAATTGACTTAACTAAATCTCATTATTAATTTGAGAAAACTTAGATAATTCTTATTAAAATAAATTCAGGTCAATGTAAGTATAATAATCGTATGTGTGTTGAAAGAGTTTCCTCAATTCTTTCTAAATTCACTATTCTTCCAGTTTGACGTTGATGAAGGAAATTACACAGATTTTACTGACGGAACTTGTGGAAGAATACAAAATTTTATTGTGTATTGATTAAAAATATGTATACTGTTTTGATTATATTATAAAAATGTTTATTTATAATGAATATTTTTTTCTTTTCTTCACCAGAATCAAATAATAAAACTCTGGAATCAGCATTCTGTGCAATGCTCAAAAAGGAGAATGACTTTCCTCTGTGGGAACTGAGCAGTATTGTCTTTTTCATCCTCCCTGCAGCAGTTATCCTGGTGCTGTACGTCAGAATGGGCCTTCGAATCAGGGCCAGAAGCAGGAATCATTTGGGCAAAGGCGTCAAAGGATCAGTCCATGGAGAAATGCGGCAGGCGAGATCCAGAAAAGCGATTATAAGAATGCTCGGTAAGTGCTACATACTTTTGTCACTTTTGTTGATTATATCTTGATACTGTCACAAAAGTAAGAATACATCAAAATTGAACCACCAGGTATGTTAAAAAAGACTTAGTTTTAACAGAAGCGAAGTTTTCCAATAGTTAATTGAAATTTTAAAAAAAGGAACGCAAAATCTCAAAATATCTTGCGTAACTTTCTTGGTATTTAAACGATGAAAGATTCCTTTAATTGTTTATAAATGTAATAAGTGAAAATGGGTTAATTTGATTAAATTAATATATTTGTTGTTGAATTTGGATTTGAATTGTTCTTGTAAACTAAATTATTAAATAAAAACGATAAATTTCGGTCTAATTCTTGGTTATACGTAAATATCCTAATTTAAAAAAAAAAGTATGAATTAAACGTAACGTTCATGGTTGTCACATTTTTTTCAGTTTTTTAACAACTTTAAATGTAAAAATATGACGTTTTATAATTTCATAATTCTTTCATTCATTATTCATTAAAGACAAACAAACGAGTTTTATAATGGTATTGTGTTATTGTTTCATATAATTCTCATTATAAACGTAAGGAAATTAAACTTAAAATGACATGAATGCAAAAGCTTCAATTGACAAGATTCTAGAAAAGCTCATCTAAAGTATATGATAAAATATTTTATCTCCCATAAGTCACACAAATATGGGAGCACTTAAGTCGTCTTCTAAAATAATTATTTTAGCACGACGTATCCAATAAACAGGTGCTTTCTATTAATAGATTCGCGAAATTTGAGAGATTTTTTGTTTTTATTATGAAATAAAGATGTGTTATACTAGAAATAAAAACATTGTTTCTTTGCTTCGAACTGAGAGAATGCGAGACCGATTTGTTCAATAGATATAATATAATAATACATGTAAGTAACATGCTTTATTCAACTATCGTTAAATAAGGAACGAACCATTTAGATTATAATGGAAGTTTCACAGTGGAAAACAAAAGCAAAGCAACGTTTGAAAATCGTTAAACAACAAAACGAAGAAAATTCAGGTGTAATTGTTTTAATTGTTCACAATTTAAAATATATTCCAATAACTCTAATATAACAACAGTTACGTGAATTGATTAAAATTCACTTATAAGCTTTTTCTTCTTAATGATGAAATTGAATTCATAAACAATATGTTTACCCGCATTAATAAGAGCTGTTATGAAGCAGCATTGAATTTCCTGAAACCACTTTTTGTGCGTACTTTTTTATAAAGCTGTGATGTATAAAACATTTAGTAGTATGGTCAGTATATTTATTTCTCAACTACTCACGAGTTGCAGTGGTTAAAATTTTGAGAAGTGTGAATATATTTTGAGTATCAAACACTTTATTATTGTTGACTTTCGGCAAAGATTCGCTCAGACTGTAGTCCTTCCACAATGCATTTTGTAAAGCAGTCCTAATATAAGAAAGAGTCAACGACACGTGCATTTTAAATACTAGACATATAATTTCAATCCAAATAACTTCAACACCGAAGCAAATGATAATTAGCTTCGACTAGTTAGAAAACTTACATTTAAGTCTGTAAGTCGCTATGTAACTTTAATATATCGTTGAAAAAATACATGACGTATCCGGTAAAATACAGGCCATTTAATAATTCATTTTTTTTTTCTAAAAATCTTTACACTCACCGCTAAAGTACCTTTACAATGCCTTTAATCTTTAATAGAAAATATACTGCCTTAAAAGCTTTCCTGAATGTGGGTAATGGCTTCATCGGCATCCTTACAATGTATTATCTTCTTTTGTGGCTCTTTTTCGTCACCACTTTAAGTGCGCTAGAACTTTTCAAAAGACATGTTTAATGATCCAATTGAGCTTTTTCGGGGCGAGAAACTATAATTATTATTATCACTATAGTAACGTCTTTATTTTTTGACAACTGTACATTCATTTTGAATTAAAATCCTACATTTATATCCTCGAAATTTCTAAGGTGTAAATCTAATATTAGTTTAACTTAATTGATTAGGTTTAATCAATTAACGCCCTCGTATCTTCGAAATAATATTAAAGGACCTCCTAAAATACTAAGTCTTGTTTACACATTAGACTCACCAGCAGTGTTGCGAGAATAATCTAATAAAATTAGTGACGAAATAGTTTTCAGTATATAATATACCCTTCCTGATATGCTTTCTCAAATATTGAACTAATTATGATATAATGTCAATTCATCGTAATTTATACAGCGGTTAATTGAACACTTAGCTATTTTATATGAATCAATTTATATTATATAAAACATAGATTAATCCATTCAGTATTCATTTACGCACAAAATTAAAAGCTTACTTTCGATTGATACGAACGTGAGTAAATAAAGTTAGTCTATTTATTTGCCCGGATAAATCACTAATTAGCTTTATTCTATAGAATGTTATGCTACATTGTAATATAATTTGATTCAATGGAAACTCACCTGTTGATTTCAATTCAATGATACGCTTCATCTAGAATTATTTTGTAAATTTCGAATAAAGGTTTCTTCATGACGAAACTAACACTCAATTGTCTGTGATAAGTTTTATTAGCGCTATATACTGTTGATGAGTCTGTCATTAAAGGATTTTACATCAAATAATAATCAGCTGTTATTAAAATGCAATCGGTAAATTTTAGACTTATAAATACATTCTTATTGGTTTTCGGCAGCTTTAAACATCAGATGACGTAATATAGGATTTTTTTTGAGGTTGTCGATTCATTGCGCTGTTCTCACATAAAGAATATAACAAGGTTTGAGTGTTAGTATTATTAAATCAATACTTTTGAAATTTATTTAAGTAGTCATTTTGTTCGAAGACATACGCTCTGTGTTTTTCCTTTAATCAACTCATTTGGTATATTATATAAACGATGCTAACTGTTTATTGTGTGTCAGTTCTGTTGCATCCGTGTGATAGAATGTCCGAAGATGCCGAAAGGCGAAACCAGGACCGTTGGTGACAAATCACGTGGAATCGTACAATGTTTCAACAATTCAAAATTGAATTATGCATAAATTTTCTTTATCATATAAAAGCCTCGGTGGAGTATTTAATAATATATTTTAAGTGAAAATTGTTGATTTTAAGTGAGTTGGCTATTTTAATTTTGAATTTATTACAGCTAAAAATATCAAGTATCAAAATATTAAATAATAACAATATGAAAGTGTCTTTTCAACGCAAATTTTTTTAAGCTTCTCGTCTCAATAAGACAATGGAACGGCTATGGCAACAATTTGGTTTTTGAATAAAAATCCAAACCTTCAGTTTTGAGAAATTTCTGCTTATTTGGCAACAATATATAATATTATAGATAGGCACTAAAGAGCTTTTTTTATCGAGAGCGTGTTCAAAAATACGATAAATTTTAATGGTGGGAGAATAACTAACGCAAGGTTTTAGCGTGAAACATTTTTTACATTAGACGGTATGTAAAGTCTTTTAAAAGAAATTTTAATGTGTCTTAAAGATTTTTTACAAACTTTTTCTTATGAGTAAAATAGGGATTGACGACATTAATTTAGAAAAGAGTGAATTTATGAGTTCCAATAACAATGCTTGGTAGTTAATAATATTTATATTTTAAAATTACATATAAATTTATCACAATGCGAAAAGATATATATCGAAATAGTTTGTTCGTACTTCGTATTGTTTATTCGCAAGTCATTTGTTGTTTTTTGTCATTATTATAGTTTTCAAGAAAACTTCAAAGCTATTGAATGTTTGTCCTGTTAGAGTAGGGTGATGCGAAAAAATAAATATATACATGGTAGAATATTTTTTTTGATTTAACATCTTGTTTACCGAAAAATAAATCTATGCCGTAGCTATTTAAAAAATAAACTGTATACACTCATTCAAATACCACGGTGACATCATAAAAGAAATATCGAACATTAGTGTAATGTAATACTTTGATTTTATATTAATAACCTCATGCCAAGCCATCGTCTTCTTTTTTCTATATCAAAAAATATTTTCGCAAAGAAAATATTTAATATTATGTTAATGCAAAGAACGTTTAAAATTTCAACGAAATTTCGGAGATATTGGCGTTGAGTTTTTGAGAGGCAGGATTATAGCCTTAAATATTAACGAATTCAAGTGTCGGTGTAGTAATTGAAATTTAAAAATTTTACTAAGCAGTCTTGAAAAAAATTGTAAGTACAATATTTTTCATTAGGAGCGTTTTAAGGTTGCGTTCGATGATTATAAAAGCAACTTCCAGGGGTCGGCGAAAATAAGAACAAAGGGCGTAGGTAGACCAATTATCATAAACTTATCATTCTATTCTTTTTCTTAATAAAAAAACAGTTTCAGATGCTGAGCAGTGAATACATGGCTTAAAAATCAATATAAATTTCAGCCCCATTAAACTATATATATATATAAATGTCTATATAATATCGTTCGGTTGGTTTTATACAAAAAAAATCGTTACAAAACAGTGTATCATATGCCAGAAAGTAATTTTAATATTAACAATACACCACCATTGTTATGAAATCACAACATATTATACCCAAAGTAACACTTGTTTGCTTAATAAATATTATCTCTCCTGTATGATATTTGGGAAAAGTATATATATACAGAACTTATGACGGTAATAAGCCCACGTAGAAACACAGAAGAACAGAAGATCAATGAGCGCTCTTACACGACGACTGTTTTGGCGGGAAATGAAAGAAAATAGTTTCCGGCTGCCAAGCAACTTACGCGCCAAGTAATTTGAAAGCCCTTCTTCGTATCCGATAACCAAATGCGTGCTTATATTTTTTGATAATCATATTTAATATGATTAAAATATTCGTCGAAACTAAACATTCGAATTTTAAGTACCTACAGTATTTGAATATTTGAAAAATGCATTGGAATATTTTTATACTTATATTTGCAGACTGCTTTTAAATATTAATCTGATTTCAGGCGAAACAAGTTAATTTGAACACAAACCAATTTTCGAAAAAAAAATGATTTTAAATGGAGTCGAATATATTTCAGTACTTAATTGAGGTACATATGTGTTTTGATTTTGATTCTAATTAAATACAGCGTTACATCATAAAGTGATAAAATAATATAGCAATAAGTAATTTTATTATATTTTTTGTCATATTTTTGGTCACCTGTTATAACTATAGTTTGTTGTAGGCAACAGAAGGACTTGTTCAATGTATAAAATTTTGTTATATGTTTTTTATTTAAAATTAAGTGGACTTAAAATAAAATTTAAGTATCTCATTTCGTATTTTGCCGTGCTTGACATTGATGTAATGTCAAATGTTAGTTTACACTTTTTATCCATAAATAAGTTTCTTATCGTTTCTCAGTCCCCAAAGCTAGAGCCAAATAAATGGCCATATATTAAAATGCACGAAATCTTTCCTGACTCACAGCAAATAATAAAAAAAAAATTACGTTGACGATGAAAAAAGCCCGCGATAGTTTCAAGCGAAACATTTTATTATCAATGAAATCTGGAAAACTTTTATAATTTAATTTAATCGTGCGCGTTAGCTTTACAAAATAAGACATTTATAGAGTTCAAACGTTATCTTGAATAATGAAAGTCGCCAATCAAGATGTGATTAAGTAATTAAAGCGTTTTTAATTTTGTGATTCAAAATAGTTTTTTTTTTATAACACGCCACTGTAGAAAGAAATCCTCAAAACGAAAATTCGGCAATATGGAATGTGTTGTATGGAATTTTATTGCAATAATATTTATAAGGAACGCGTGGAATTATATATTAAGGGATGATTTAGTAAGTTCAGTCTTTTCATCTGTCAATTGAACGGAATTGTATTTTAAATTGTAGTCATATACTAATAAGTACCCGCAAATGTCAAAAAACAAAAAACATTAGGCAGGAAGTTGAAGCTATTTACAAGGAAATTTAAATAAACAAAATATGGAAACAAATTATACATATATATAAAAATAAAACACATTTCCATATCTGAAATAGAGTTGTTGATTGATTAATAAAAGCTTGCAACAGATTCCGTAAATCAATTTTAAGATGTGTTTAAAGAAAAACAGCTTATTTCTATTAATTATTTCCACAATCTATTTTATGATCAGGACCGGTTTCGCTAATTGCTAGCATTATCACTAGATCAGCAGATAATGTTGAGAATGAGCGAAGATGATCCTGAAAAATTCAGATCATAAAATATATTGTGGAAATAGGTACTAGAGTTATTTTTTATTATTTAAAATATTCAGTAGTCATTTTACAATTTATCGTTATATGAGGCAGCAAAAAGCGAAAACTTATATATAGTATATGTAATGACAATCAACTTTCATAACCTGATAAAAGTTCACGGAAAAAGTGTGTTGGCTTTTCATAAATCAAATAAACATGTTTGTTATTTTACTTCAATTATATTTATAAAAATAAACAGTTGATTGGCTATAAAAAAATATGCGCAGTTTTCAAAGTTGAAATAGAATAAAATGAAAAAACAAATTATCGTACAACTGAAAACAATGTAAGACATGAAAATTATCGTATTATACAAATAATGCAAAGCGAACATATCGGTTTTAGCTTTTAGTGTACCGTATCGTAGTTGAGTTTTAAAACAGGAAAAAAATATTAAAAACTAACATCGTTTGTTACACGTGTATATGGTACATATAATATTTCAATTGTTTCAGTTGCTGGGTACTGTTGTAAAGTATTTATATATACATCATAATTTTGAATAATTCCCAAATTCGAATGTTTAAATTTTTGTTATATATTTTGTCTCTGTTGTTCATGGCCATTAAAGGCACAGTAAAAATTTTAACAACCACAAAAGACCACAGGTTTTCGTAACACCTTTTTTATAAATCTAGCACGTTATGCCACGTAGACACTTCTCGCAAAAAATGCCAGATAGACTGTAATACATTTTTTTTATAAAATAAATCACTGCAATATAGTTAACAGTTATACAATCAATTAATGTAAAATGAAAGTCTCGTAATGTTCTACAGACTTTTCTTTCACTTTTTTTTTGATTAATTTTATCAAATGAGTTCGGTCAATTGCTATTTGACCTTTTGATTATAAATTACATTATCAAATATTTTGTGGAAATAGTTTTGAAAGACTTGTTGTTTGTTATTATTGAAAAATATAAGCATTACATAGTTTTTTATTACGAAGAGTATAAATTTAAAAAAAAAACATAATTAAAATTTAAAAAAGAAGCGTTAATATTTTTTTAATTTTAACCAGTATTTTTGTAATACTTGATTGAAATAATTTTCGTATAGAGCTCTTTTGTATCAAAAATAAATGCCAGCAATAATATTATCATCATAGATAAATAAAATAAGCTATTAGCCGAATGGCAATACAAACTAACTACAACTTACTTACATTACTATTAACTAAATATTACTTACAAATTACTTTCAAAGTGTTAACGTGTTCAACTGTTCTTGATGGAAAGGCATGATATTTTGAGTAGTAAAACACATTTTTTAGTACTTATTTCCACAATATATATTTTGATCAGGACCGGTTTGACTCATTGCAAGCATTATCAACTGATTTAATTTTATTTAAATTTATAAGTAAGTCTATTTATACAAAAAAAATTGAGTGAGGGTTATTTGGTTCATTAAAATTTTCCCATTCCTTACTTCCCCTAATGAGTTCGATGTGGTAATTCAGAGCTCTTAATCGATTATTGATCTATCTTAATTTTGTTTGAAAAAATTTATAAATGATTGTGAACATTTCACTTTTAAACTAATTTTCATTATTTGTGTGAATATTGTATGATTTCCTGTAAATTGTTTCTTAGTTTTGAACCCATGGTTTTGTATACCTGCTACCTGTAACTCAAATATTTTGTATAAATAGACTTGCTTCTAAATATGATTCTATCAGTCGATAATGCTCGCGATGAGTAAAACTGGTCCTGATCAAAATAAATATTGTGAAAATAAGAACTAAAAAAATCTGTTTTTATTATTTAAAAAACTTACATTACATTTAAAGTAATCTTTTGTTGATATTGCAGCTTTAGTCTCATCTCTCAGAGTTTCGTAAATGCTGTTGACTGTTTTATGAATCTGTTATCTTTCGATACAGTTCACAGTATGAATTTTTTACGAATAGTTCCTCTCTTAAAAATGTCTCTTCTATATATTAAAATCAAGTGTGGTCTGCAATTTTATGCGGATAAATAAATGAAATGAATAATAAATAAAAATAAAAAAACATTTAAATGAAATATATATGTATACATACCTCTATATAGTTTGTTCTAAATTAACCTAAATTAAATAAAGCGTTGAGTCCAAGAAAACAGTCTTAAAAGAAAATCTCACAAGCGTAAATAATTATTTATATCTGAAAAGATCCAGATTAAAGATATTAAGCATGAAAGGAAAGGACATTCAAAATAGAAACCTTTGGCAAACAGGTAAATAAAATTGAAGCTTCCTTTTCTTAAACAGCTGTTCTTCAAGGTCTCATAAAATTGTGTGGGTCTTTTAAATTTTCTGTGACAAAACATTTTCTTAGATTTAACAAATTTTGAGATAAAATTTTATGTTCCAAGTTAACATATTTATGTAAGTGTCCATTTAATCGTATAAAATATATTCATCTTTCATATTCCTAAAGGTAGACCGACAAGCGATGTTGATACGTAAAGTTTCGGCTTGATAACTATGATAGCTTAAAATCTTATGTATCACATTTTCTTAAACACAGTTAAGATTATTTTGACAATAAAATTTTGTAAAAGAATACAGATTATAGCTTGATTATAACATGCTTATTTCCCATAGTAAAATAAGACATCTCTCATCTTTTTCATACAGTGATATATGATTTATTTGAAAAGAAATAGAGCAAAGGTAATTATATTTAATTGTGTAGATTTTCGCTGTATGTGTGTTATGATTCTAAGCTAATGTGAGCTTTCGATTCTAATCTAATGAGATTTTCATTTTTTTATAAACGCGCAACCATTATAATTTTGCGGTGAACTGTTTGTATATTTTGAGTATTTAAAATCATAATTTAATTTTAGTATCAAAATTTATTAAGCTGATAAGAGGATTATATAGCTTACCAGAGTGAGCTAGGTTGAAGAGAGAGATATCTTTATTGAAGCGGTGAATTATGTTTATACAGTCAACCTCTTGATAGCGGAGAGATTAGGAATATGCTTAAGGAATACAACCCATATAAAATGTTGGGTTAAATGTATTCAGTTTAATTTTGTGAATTGTTCGAAAACAGCAACTGAAATTTTTTTCATGCACGGCAACGGTTATGTATTTATAGATTAAGGTATTGTTATTAGATTTTGAAAATTTGTAAAAATTAGGTGCTTTATAAAAATCTACGCTACAGGGATGACCGCTATATGGGGGAATGCTGTATACGCTATAGAAATATTCTCTATTGGGGTGAACGCTATAGGAGAGTTAAAATGCTAATAATTCATTA
Source organism: Himalopsyche japonica (assembly GCA_028555115.1). NCBI lineage: Eukaryota > Metazoa > Arthropoda > Insecta > Trichoptera > Rhyacophilidae > Himalopsyche > Himalopsyche japonica. The sequence goes on along the minus strand of JAHFWJ010000534.1, from coordinate 216,347 downwards.
TTTTTTGGCATTGCATTTGCGAATGCTTAAAAAATGCAAAAAAATGTCATTAATTTTTATTTATTGATTGAATTGGTATTTACTTGGTAGAACTCCATTATAACACGGTGAAAAAATGGCTATCTATTTTGTTTTACAAAATTTATTACATATACAATTGAATCAACTATTATAGATCTGATGAAGGCGTAAGCTGAAATATTTATCAACTATATATCTTATGAATTTTGAAAATTTAAAATATATTGCTATTTATTCACATTTATTTATTAGAAAACGACACACTAATTTCATAATAAGAATAAAATAATGTAACAAAGCTTCTTTCGTCTTCGTTCTTTGACGTGATGATAAACAACGTATTCATAACGTCGTTATCCACAAACAATTATAGTAAATCACGTGGCGTATTAAATAACGTTATGTCAATTTCGAATAATGTCAAGAATGCATCGCATATACCAGGGGTGTTTAACTAGACGTGAGGAAAAACTCGTAATTTTCGCTTATTCGGAAAACTTAAATGTCTTCCATTTTGAAATATAAGAGATCATAAAGCAATATATTTATTAATTGTATATATATATATGAATAGCAAAACAATTGACTTCACATGGTCACCTATTTGACGAAAAAAATAAATAAAAAGAAATATTGTAAAAAAGCACGATGATTGTCATTTTTAAGATGTTAACGGTTATTCCATGTTAGGAAGGCAATTTTTAAATTTAAAAACAATGTTATTGATGCAATCAAATATTAAATATAATTTTGACAGTTAAATATTATTAATAACAAGACCAGTTTCGCTTTTCTCGAGCATTATCAACTGATTCTGACCGCAATAATATTATTTCTGGAAATAATATTAAACTATGTTTTTATTATTTAAAATATCATGCCTTTCCATCAAGAAGTGACAGTTAACACATTAAAATATGTTTTTATTATTGGAATATATTATATTCAAAGAAGATTTAACCTGAATTTATTCGAATGACTTCTTTGCTAATTTCCGATGTACCTTTTAAAAATCTTTTTTGCGTTGTAAAGGCAATAATAAACCTCAAATTTGAAATGTTTGTAACGTATACATATCAAATAAATACATACATAATTTGCCTTTTTCCTGTCCGAAACAGCCTTTTTCATACCTATAATTTTATAAAACAATATTTACTTTAAATGAAACAAGCAGACTATCTTGGCCGATTAAAAACGCTATGAATAATATTGAAGCGTTGATTGTTTATTGCACTTTGAATGGTTAATGCGAACATGACCGCGATCGAATAGTTGGATAGTTATGAAACGTATTTCTCGTATGTAGGTGAAAGGAGAACGAGTTAAGTGTAAAAATGAGCAATGGTAAATGTTTAGAAATAAATTAATAATTTACATATTCAGTTATTTAAATGCAGTTTTTGATATCTGTGAAGACGAAAATTATTCTCTTTTACGAGCCATTGTAAAACATTTTTTTAGTCAGTAGTTAGTAATATGGACAGAGTAATATTAAAACCTCCCTCCTTAACCAAAGTGATATTAACTACTGTGACCGAATATTTGTCTGTTAATCATTTTTTTTATGATTTAAAGTAGATTTTTGAAGTTTAATGACCGACTTTTTATTTTTTTTTAATGTTTACAATTATTTACCGTCTACACATATAACAATACATGTATGAAATTGTAAATATGATTGTCATTTCAATTTATTGAATTATTTTATTACGAATGATGTCCATGAATTTTTAATGACTTGAACATTTAAAAAGTGTCATATTCCTCGGTTTTTTGGATTTCTATTCCGTACAGTGATATAGGAAAGTCATTATCAAAATCCTCACTACACATATTGGGAGAAATATTGGTTCATCCATCAGACAACTTCAAAACACATTAACGGCTATTGAATACACATTATTTTCAATTAATGTATTTGCTTTTAGGATTTCTCACACTTTTCAAAAATAGCAAAGTCATTCAGTATAACTTTTTCGGAGAAAAGATTTTCAATTAAAGGACAGAAAAAAGACCGCATCTTAGGCTTAATGTGTAATTCTTGCAAACACTCAGAACAACTATTTATGTCTTTAGCCACTCAAGTAATCTTGTTTATTCATGTATTAAAAATCAATACGTGAGTAAAATGCCGTCAGCTTATACTTAATTATTCTTTGTATATAAAATAAATAATATGTTTATTTTTTACTTATCATTATTGGCAAAAATACGTTTATTTAGGGAATGATTCCAGATGTTATATATAGTAACAGAGCCAGACTAGTCAAGACCAGTGAGATCTTTTTGTCGCAGGTTCATAATATTTAATTATTCACTTTATTTAATTTATAATCTGTACGGTTGTTAGTAAATTCTTGTCGTAGCTCATAAAACATATGATTTGTATTGTCTAAGTGATTGACATACAGTTAAACGGATTCTGTTGATATGCTTCATATATTGTACCCAAGTACTAAAGAGAGCTAATGAAATAAAAATACGGATGCTAATGTAACCGAAATAAATCCTTTGGGCGCATACTTGATACACGCACGTCGCTAATATATTTCCACACACATTAATAACAATAAAAAATTCCATTGTTCAACGAGAATTATATTTTTACAGCGTTTTCAATTCCAGTAAGAAATGTTTTTTTACGTTTTGAACAAGAGATTTTTTTAGGAAAGATTTTTTTTGTTGACCATAGTTATTTGTAGAACCAAATGTAAAACATTTTTAAATTGTCATCGTCGAAAAGGTTTTTTTATTATCAACGCACATTAGATGAAAAATTAGTTTTTTGCATATTATAAATATTTTTTTGAATGGTGTGTTTATTCAGTTTTTCATATTTCCAGCACATTTTTTTTCAGCGATAGGATATTTTTATCAGCTGCCACTAAAAGAACCTTATCTCGAATTCTGTTGCTATTTTATCCACATAGATACGAGTAAGAGTTATTTTTAGTTTTATGACTGAATATGTTGTAATCAAAGAATCTAAAAACGTGCTATACCTACATACACAAACCGTGAAATATGAATTTAAGTTTGATTTATGATATCGACTGAATGTGCTTGATATAATTTAAATATCAAATTTGAATTGTTGAAACTGTACGATTCCAAATGTTTTGTCACTTATGACGCACATTACTTGTGCAATACTTGAAGATGACGAATGGCGAAACCCAGTTCGTTGTGGAATTGTACAATGTTTCAGCAATTGATATTTGATATGGATATTCTATAAAGCGCCTTCAATCGATATCATAAATTAAAAATTGTAATGTTTATAAAGCATGAATATCATAAAAAATATATGTAAGTAAATTGCTTTCGCTTTCCAAAAAAACATTTTTTAATACCAAATATTTTATGAAATAACATTTCCTAACTAACAAATATAACATTTTTTCAAGGATACGATTGAATCAGTTTGAAATTAAACGTATTTAATTTAAATAAACTTTGTAAAAAATAAATAAAAATAAGCTTTTTTTAGTTTAGAGATATTTTAACCTTGGGCCAAAAAGTCATAATATTGTATATTTTTTTAAATTAAAGGTCATAATGTTTCACTTTCTTCAATATTTTAAAATTAGTTTCTTCCTAGCTGAAACCGCAAAAATAATTCAATTTTAATGTAAACATCAACCACACTTATGTATAAATACAAAACTTTGTTACTAAGCTCTCAAATAGTAGTATTAAAATAATATTATTAAGTTTCAAGTCGCGATTATAAAATTGAAAATTTTAATATAATCGTTGATACAAAAAATCGTTTATATAATAAAATTGTAATATTTTGTCATTGATAAATGGAAAAGCTTAGAAGAAGATGATACTTCGAATATTCGTTCATTTTTATCTGTTAAATAATACTAACAGCGATTTTGATTGTATATAATCTATTATTAAGAACAAGAGACTCCTCAAAGATTGTAACTTAAACATATATGATATTTATGATAATTAAAAATACGTCAATTAAATTATTATTTCTTTCAGTATTAAGTCTATATATTCAGAATTTTTCAAATGTAATAAAATACTTTATAAGTACTCATTTTGAATTATGAATTGTTGAAATTCTTTTTTAATACCCTCTTTTAATTTGCGCAATCCTAATTTCTAAGAAAATATTTAACTCGTGGAATAAATATACTTATCACAGTCAAATTTATTCTGTTTTCAGATAATCTGTCTTTATCTGAAAACAGAATAAACTTGACTGTGATAAGTATATTTATTCTTTCTATCTTTATATCTATTCTATTTATCTAAAAGCACTAGATTTATAAATATTATTTAGGTAGTCATTTATTTTACAACTTTATTACATGAAAGTATATATATAGTAAATATATTGTAAAAATAAGTAAAAAAAAAACATGCATTTTCATCAATAAGTGATGTGATATATAACACCTTAAAAGTGATAAATATGACGAGATGAAATAAAAAAAAACAATTAGATTCAAAGCAATATATAAGTGAAATCAGATGATAAATGATAACCAGAGAGAAGAGGAATACGAGACTACCGTATTCTATGTTCTCAAGTGAGACCCTTTGACTGAAAAAAAAATATTTTTATCTATTACTATTAGCAAAAATATATGTTATATACAACATTTTTAAGAATAAAGCACGTAATTAACAAATAATAATGCTGCTTTCAAACATAAAAACGATTCACAAAAAGACTGAAAAATAACCATAGCGATCGCTATTAGAACAAAGATATTTAATTTAATCAACGCCTTAAACTAACAACTATTGTTTTTATCAAATTTCGCTGAAGTAAAATAGTTTGAATATTTTTTAATGTTTATGAAATTCTTTCGATACAGAACGAAAAAATCCGTAGATGGGATAAAACAAGAAGGTACATATTTGCAGAGTAAAATTTTATGTAACATTTTGTAAGGAAATATCGGACCAAGGATGAAAGTATGGATTTACTTGAGTTTTCTTTTAAAAGTTTTCAACTATAATATATATACATATATACTCCATGAATGAATTTCAAAAACCTTCTCGCTTGTTAGACACTTCATAACAGTATGCCTGTTTCTGTAGTGATGTATTTATGACTACCAAATAAACTTTTAGTAAGATTGCTAAAAATGTTACATTCGAATAGAGTTTTCAGTGCCATAACATTTTTCTTGATAATAAGTCTTTCGTTTCGATATTTGTATAAAAATAACAAAAGAAGCGACTATTAATTTTTACTTATAACGTGTTAACTGTCACTTCTTGATCGAAAATCATTTTATTTTAAATAATAAAAATATATTTTTAATACTGTTTCCACTTTTCTATATGGTCAGGATCGGTTTTGCTCATCGCGAGCATTATCAACTGATAGAATACAAATTACAAACAAATTAATTTATGATATCGACTGAAGGTGCTTGATGGAATTTTAATATAAATTTAAATTATTGTATCTACAGTTCTGTTGTACCCGTGTAATAGAATGCCTGAAGATGCCGAAAGGCGAAACCCATGTCGTTAGTGACAAAACACGTGGAATCGTACAAAGTTTTAACAATTAAAATTCCCTTTTCTAGCCCTATATAGTAAATGAACTTTGTATTTAATACATAGAAAATGATGTTTGTAACATATTGATGTTGTTAAATTTTAAATATTATTTAAATATTTTTTTTCAATTCAATAGAATTTATTACAAACTTGTGAAGAATTCGTTTCTAAGAGCTGGCTTATTTTGTTATTTTTTCAGCTGCTGTCGTGATAGCATTCTTTGTGTGCTGGGCACCATTCCACGCCCAAAGACTAATGTACATCCATGGTCAGCATTGGAAGTACTATCTTGACATCAACGAATGGATGTATTCAATTGCTGGGTGGCTCTACTACGTTTCCAGCACCGTCAATCCGATTTTGTACAATGTGATGAGTAACAGGTAGGCATATCCATATTTTCATATATTTTTACATTTACTGTAGGTATCATTTATAGAACAATACACAAAATCAAATATATAGTACAATAAATACACATAGTTAGTATTATTTCTGTATAATTTCACTTGTATACAGCCATGGCAATTGGCGAAACCCGGGTCGTGGTGACAAAATGTGGAGGTATAAAAGTTTCGATGCTTGTCGTTATATTGTACAGTCGGTGGTCGGTTGACGAACAACTTGGACTGCGAACAAATTGGATATACTGTATACCCACTGTTTATCCGTTTAGCTATCGAAAACCGTATCTAAAATGTTGTTGGGATAAATGCTATATTTTTTTTTACCTTACAAAAATGTTCTTCATAATTTTTGCTAAAGGGGCACATAATTTAAAAGCTTTGTTAGTCACTTTTTCTGTTCGAAATATTAACCGTAGGTAACCACAAGTATTAGCTGAAAGCTAACCAAAATAAGTTTTCTTGCAATAATAGCTTCTGTCAGTGAAAGCTTTTAGTTAGATAGCTTATCTAACTTTAGGCTCATTAGAAACTATTGTAGAAATTTCTTTCTTCCGCAAAGTATAATTTTATTTGTTTACATTAACTAGAAGATCTAACGGAGAGTAGAATACAAATAGAACTGGCTTTTAAGGATCACGATAACTATTTTCCACGTTATTTATTCTTGGTTCATTAGGTCCAAAAGGCCAGATACTTGCAAACATTTTAATGTGAAACGAGCTATGAATGTTCTGTGGTTTAATTGAGTAAGCTATGGCTTAACTATTTATTTAAAATTGTTCCGGAAAATGGGCTTGCCACTTTTTTGAGGGTAGTACAAGAAATAGACATGTCATTTATATGTTGAGTTTCTCACGATAAATATGATAAGATTTAAAAAAAAACCTTATTAAGAGTCATAGTTTTTTTCAGTGTTTTTAGGATAATATCATATATATAGTATCAAGCAAAATAAGTGATTTAATGAAGCTATAGGACGTTGTTAGACTTTTTTTTGTTTTTGTAATAATTAAAGCTAGCATAAATAATAATAACTTTTTATATATTACATAGAAATAGATAAATATGATAAAATTCGTGGCAATGAAATTTGTTTAAGAAAACCTTACTGACAGATTGTATTTGAAATATTACAAGCATATCATTTCATTTCAATGTTAGATGCAAATAATTCAAGTTGCTACAGAATTATATAATTATATATTCTTATCTATATGTATAAAAATGAATGTCTGTCTGTCTGTCTGTCCTTTATAAACTCCTACACCATTAATCCAATTGCGATAAAACTTTGTCGAATTATTGCTTAGACTACCGGGCAGAAGATAGGATACTCAGAATTTGATTTGATTACGAAAATTGATTGATTATTTACGAAAAACATGTTTTCATACAAGACTATTGTAATACAGAATGGCCATTTATGAAGCATTGTATCAATAGCAACGGCGAAAACAAAAATGTCAAATCTGACACATGCACTCATCTGTAGGTATTTTAAGTAGGTACTGAATATTTTGAAACAAAATTCGATTTTCGAATAAAGTATTTCAATGAATTTTTACCGACTTTTTTGTTTTGGTTTTGGTTTTATGTCGCATGACAGAACAAATTGAAATAAATATTACCTATAAATCGTGTGTGATATAGAAAGAATTTATTCATTATATCAATTATTTTTTTTTATTTTTCAAAAGTGAATTTCAAAACGTAACATTCACTGTGAAATCAATTATGCCACCCAAACGAAAAGGAATAGGTCAGAGTACAACTCAAACACGAAAGAAAAGGGTGAAACAATGACGTTGAAGTTGATAATCGTAGATTGTACCGTATTCACCGCTTCTCTCGAAAACTTGCAAAGCACACATCAATGTCGAGTATTGTAATTTGGTGAAATCCATCAAATACATTTGTAAATATGTCAACAATGGAAGTGTCATGGCAGTTTTTGGAGTGGGAGATTCAACTGCATCTATCGATGAAATCAACCAATATCAACTGGGACGCTACATTAGTAGCAATGAAGCAATACGGCGCATTTTATCAATTCCAATTCAGTAACGGCATCCAACAGTTACTCATTTGGCAGTTCAGTTTGAAAATGTCGCTGTCCATTTTGCGCACCAATATGCGTGTACAACTACAACATGATGCATCCATTGAACGTTTCGCAAAGCAATTGTTGTATATAGGAAATGGGAAAATGGCAATAGAGGAATCCACACAATGTATCACATTGCCAGCGAATTTCTGTAAAATAACCGCAGCCATAGACGAATTGATTCACAAAGTTTTTCCAAATATTACATACAATCATAAAAGTCATCAATGGCTGAGTTCACATGCTATATTAGCAGCCGAAAACAAAGATATCAATGAAATAAATTTCAGCATACTAAATGAAATACCAGGAGAAGCGATAACGTATAAGTCCATCGATACTATAACGGATCAAGACGAAGCCGTCAATTATCCAACAGAATTCTTCACTTGATTTGTCAGGCATGCCGCCGCATGTTTTAGCATTGAAAATTGGCGTCCTTATCATTCTACTCCGAAACATAAATCCACCACAACTTTGTAACGGTACCAGGCTTTTATTTAAAAAAATGATGAACAATATTATTGAAACTATAATTTTAAACGGAAAATTCAAAGGAGAAGATGTACTGTTTCCACGCATCCCAATGATTCCGACAGATATGCCATTTGAATTTAAACCTCTGTAGTTTCCAGTGTAAGTCGCCTTTGCAATGACCATCAATATGGCACAAGAACAGTCGTTACAAGTGTGTGGACTAAATTTAGAAAATCCATGCTTCTCAGATGGACAACTGTATATAGCCTGCTCATGCCACAACACATACGGCCGCCACTGTCAAATTTCGGTAAGAAAAACATAACCTAAGCTTACCGTTTCGAATTGGCTCCGGCCTCGCTTCAAGTCTGACTTATTCAATAGGGAGGCGAGAGGCTCCCGACGAGGCGATTCCATAAAGTCGCGGTTTATTTTTTTTTAGTGGCATTGCAACGCATGCAGGGTACACGCTAGTATATTATATAAATATAACAATAAAATAGCTATACATAAAATGGTTAATATTTGAATACTAATAAACAAAAGAATATAAGTTACATCTACAAACTCTAAAATACGACTATAATTTTAAATTATTTGACCTATACACGATACTATGGATTTTAAATTAATTCAGCTGTGTAGGTGTTACCCCAAACATATGGAGATTATAAGGAAAAATCAGGCTGTATTAAAATATAATAATAAGCTTTTACGCGAAAGTTTTGACGCTGATAAATATTTAATATTTTTAAGTGTCATCTGATCCGCAATCCAAAAAGGGTTTAATCAAACTATTGTAATATAAATTCAGTTTCTTTTATTAAAAAGATTTCGTATTACTGTAAACTACCACAAGAATTGTGACCGTAGCTTTATTTGAATCCATGAATCAAGTATATTACGCGGTTATATAATGTTACAATAATTGATGCATTGTATTGTAAATAATGTATTCTTTTAATCGTTAAAGAAGTTCTCCGAAATGAACAATTATTCGAAATATTATGCTGTAACATTTTTTGAAGAAAGATACCAAACAAGTTCTAGAAAAAATATGTATTCTACATTGGGGAATGTTTAAGATGTTTCTAAATAAATGTCAGGAGGTATTAATTATTAGAGATATCAGCATTTTTTTGTAGAATTTAAAAATTGTTAAATTTTTAACTAATTGTATATTTCTATGACTTTGTGATGTGAAAATAATTCGTTGTCAATATATAAAGATTGGTATTCAGGACAGTCTGTTCAATAAATAACAATCATAATTAAATATATTATAAAAATATATAAGCAAAATATCTTAGATATTTTCAACGCAAAAGAGAACTAACTTTTCGTTAATTGACTTGTCTTCAAAGGTCGTTTTAAGTTTTATTTTCAGCAAGCAAACTTTTATCCCTAAATTACTGAAAACTTTTCTTTTCATTTAATCCGGAAAAGTCTACTAAAAAGAAAAATAAAAACAAACATTTCGATGAAAACTTTCGGTTTTTTTGGAATTATATACTGAGAAAATAAAACTTGTGAGCCTGTTTTAATCTGGCCTCTTTATGCCTTAAATTCATTAGCTACAAAAAGTTTGAATTGCCAATATTAAACAAAAATACCAATTCTTTTCATCCCTTTTGATACATTGATGTTTGTATATGGAATGCATATATACTTAAATTATGGAAGCGAAACGTTGGTACATATTCGAAGCTAACATTCCATGAATTCGAATCTCGACTATTTGTATTTTAGTCCAAACTATTCTCTAATGATCTTAAGGAATGACTATATAAGAGATTGTTTACCCACATTTATCAGTTGTGTATTATCTAAAAGGTATATTTTATAAATAGCTTATGTGTTGTACAGAAGTTCAACTATTTTTGGTGTTGTTTCTGATGCAAAGACGCTAAGGATCTGATAAAGCTCGAACACCAAGACAAAGCTCGAAGTGTGGCTTCTTTGGAATCGCGTTACACAAGCCAAAACCTTACTGTTAACATAATTCAAAAGCTTAGAAACATTATCTCAGTCTTATCAAAGAAATGAGTTGTTGATACAGTTAGGTTCTTATTATATTACTTCATGTGGTAAAAACTGTTCTTAGTTATGTAGGACAAATACATAGATCACTGAGACTGGTGTATTTTGCAAACGAAATTTTCCGGTATAGAGCGAGTCACTTTAAATACTTCGGCTGCCAGAAAAAAATATGCGTCTGTACCCAGCACGCCAGTTATAATTTGTAACAAAAAATAGTGAATTTTAGATTTTTTTTTGTTAAATTTCATGTATAAAATTAATTAATAAACTTACTAATTGTATATTGTTTTATCATAAAAAAGCAGGATTTATTAAAGAATTTTGAAGAAAATTGATTTTGGTAATTCTGAAATTATAGACATCTGTCAAGTGACAGTTCGAACACTCGAAGAAATCGCGAAAAATCGATGTAGAAATCATGTACCGTTATGGCTAAATGTTTTTAAAAGTTTCTTAAAAATATCAGTGTGTATCCCGTCAAAGAATCATTTTAATAGAAGGAATATTTTTGGAGGAAAATATGTTCAAAGATATTGACGAGATATCTCATCTCAGGCAGCTATCCGGTTAATGGTTTCTATTGCAACCAAAACCATAAGAGACGGTAAACAAAACAAAAAATTCACGTTACAGAATCTGTCTACTACATTCAGCCTTTACAGAATTCGTCTATTGACCTTAATGACTTCTTAAATTTTAATATTTGCAATGGTTTCGACGGTAAGTCTGTGCAGTTTGTTTAAATGTAAATTAAAATATAAAACTTGGATTTTACACTTGGTGCGTTACTAGATATGGCAATTTTTTGCGAAACATCTTCAGAAAATTTGTATGATAAGTTCATTTACTATTTAATATAGCAGTAAATATAATTCTTACTTATTCGTTTTCACTGGACGTTGAAAAGTAACTACAATCAAACATCAAGAGTATTAATTATATATTATATTATATAATTGCAAGCGCTTAATGGTAAAAATTTCAACGGAAATAAATTTAATAGTGATGAGCTTCCTGTTCTATTAATTCTAGGGACTAAATTCAAAGTTTGATAAAATAGTCAACCTTATAGTGATAGCGAGATAACGTTGGGACCACGCCTCGTTATTAGGTCGAATGAGACCTGATAATATAACTCTAAAAAATTTCGGCCCGTGCAGAACTCTACTATCGTAGACGAACTAGAAAGGATATAAAATTTACCGTGTTTTAGTTTAATTATTAAAAATCGTGGTCTAAACTAAACCATCCCTTCATAGGCCACTTTGTTAAGTAAGTGACTGACGTTATTAAAAATTAATAATTTAAATACGTATGAATAATTCATACCGGACATTTTCGGCAAAATTTTTTATATACATGCTTAACATGATAAAACAAAAATGAAACATTGTTTTTGGTTCAAAGTGTTTTGCGGCACACTTCAAAGCGCTATGTTATTATAATGTTTATCTTTTCTGAAAATATTATTTTAAACGAAATGGCTAAGAAATAATGTTTACATTAAAATTCAACGAAATTCAGATTGGATTTATATCCAAATTTAAATGGTACAATATAAATTCATGGGGAAAGTAATTAAAATATAAATAATGCGTTACGCTAACGATCGCATATTTAGATGTTTTGTAGTATAGTAAACCCTCGAAATAACGGACGAGTTCGGACTAGAGAGTGTGAGTTAAAAGCTCACTTTGGTCTGAGATAAATGTTAATTATATATGTTTTGTATATATTTGGTGAAGACCAATTTCAATGGGTGATGACTTACAAATCAGTAGATAATTCTCTCGAAGAGTTAGTTGCTATTTACAGTATGCAATATGTTCATGTTTACAACGCTCTTTTTGAGTCAAAGTTAAAGTGGGGGAATATATTCTGAATAAAAGTGAAAGAGTGATTGAAAAAAAATATGACCTATTCTGTAAATGCATTAAAACAATCGCGTGGTATATGAAATTGTTTAGGATTAGGTTCTTTTCATCATAGCAGTGAAAGGTGTTAGATCGTTTTTCTATATAAGAGGGCTATCTATTGACATCTAGGTTTTCGTTCGGTCTCCACTGTTTCACTTTTACTATGAAACTACAGCTCAATGTCTTCATGTTGTACTGTGTTTTAACTTACTTGGATCAAATCTACCACAAATGTGCTGAAACTTTGAAATTTAGAATAATCCCTTTATCTAAATGCTTGAAGATTATTTTTGATTAAAATTATACATTTTCATACACACTATTCTTTTAAATTTTAATAAAAAAAAATTATATATTGATATCGAATATAAACCAATATTATTGCTAACCTTGTTATACTCTAATATGTACATCAAAGTGGTCTAAATATATCTAAACATTGCACAAATATTGAGGTACTAACTTTAGTTTGCAAAAAAAAGAGATTTTAATCTGGATTCTAATTCATTTGTATATAATTATAATATGTATATACTGGACGACCGTATTTATATTGACAGATACATGAAAAATGGAATGTGACCTTTTCTAGGCGCTATTTTTTTGACGCTGGGCAAAACGTAATTAAAATTATATACGTTAATATAAAATTTTCCGTTCATTAATGGTGAAAAAAAAAATGATAACTATTGGAGTGATGAATATATATTTAATTTTCAAAAGTGTAACAGTTGAATGGAAGTGATTCAAATTGTGGCTTTTGAATGCAATCAAACGAATAGCGTAAATTAAATAAATTTTTGTCTTTCGTGTTTGAACCAAAGCCAATTAACCTGATTGTTTAAATGACCCTTATATTGCCCACATTCACGAATAAAATTTGGTCGCATTCAATTGGAAAACATGCCAGGCAAATTATTTTTGGACTAGATATATTTTTTTTAGTTAAGATTTTATTGATATAAATTACTATTAAATCTTCTTTTTTAATTAAAAAAAATGTAATTGATATTATCAAAAAAAGATTATTTATATAAATAGATGAAAGTTGCACGATTATGATTCATTGGTATTTTAAACAAGTAAAACGAAAAGAACCAAAGAATATCCACCTTCCTATAGCGTACTTGACTACAGATAATTTTCCTATAGTGATTTTTCTAAAAAACTTTTGATTTTCAGGGTCAAATCGGATCAATGTAAATATTTTATACTATACATATATAAGAATAAAAATGGGCCAACGCTCTCGACACGCAAGCTTGTTGAAAAAAATATAGATCAAAGTCATATAATTAAAAAACCTAACCTCAAACTTTGTATGGGTGCGTATTTTTCTATAGCGAAACTGTTTATCAGCGTGGTCCGTATCTCTACATTATAGGAGAGTGAAATGTATTATATATTACATATAAATCTATCGTGCAATCACAATTTTTCACTTAGTCTTTGTATTATTTTTGGTCAAATTATTTTGGTAGATTGTTTATAATTGCATATGGTTTTGATGAAATAAGTCATTTCTTTCATATAATTTTGAAATGATGTCTTGTATTCAATTCTGTAAGTGTGATCGATTATTTTTCAGTTTAATAATTTTTGTATTAAAAAGACAGGGTTTCTTGTACTTTGTACATTACACTTTACACATACTGTAAGTATTAAGTTTCAGCATCTTTGTGAATTTTATCACACGGATGCAATATAACTGACGCGTAGTAAGCAGCTTGTTTCGGTTATATGCAAACAAAATTACACACGAAAAAATAAAGGCCGTAAGTCTAAGAACTTTATTTTATTATAATGACATTTTTTGATGATAATGTTATAAACAATACCTATAGTTAATGACTTTCAGATGAAAGGTGTTGATAATAAAAAATAATCAAATCAAAATGTAATTTGAAGTATGAAACTTGTAAATTTCTATATTTTTAAAAATGTTGTGTTATAGTTGGATTAAATATAAGATTTAGCAAAATTGTTCTAAAATGTCTTTTGTAGGCTCTTGGGTCGTTCATGGTTTTACTATTCTAAAATTATATTGTATCGTATTGCGAAAAAAATAGATTGATTTTATGCTCTCAATATATATGTTAATTTATTGATAATTTATGTTTCTTTTGTTTTAGATATCGTGTCGCTTTCCGCGAAACATTATGCTGTGGAAGAAGAAGTTCCAGAAGTGGAACCGGTTTCTCCCGAGATCAATCAAGTTTCAGAGATACTACTATAGCCACAACCGGGGAAGGCAGCCATTTTGTTCGCGTCAGATCCGTTTCGTCGGAACCATTACACAGGTCTAATACTACTTCTCGATTATCAAGAAATAGTACGCTATCCAGCACTCTTTCGAAGGAATATAATCACTTAAATTATAATGTTTCACCGAAATCAAGATGGTCGAATGACGCAGGTAGCACCGGTGGCGTTAAAAAGTGGAACAACAATGACGCTAATTGCAGCTTTGGCGCCAAAAAGCAATCTAATCAAAACGCTTTGAAATTATTTTCAAACATGGAAACACTTCAGACAAAAGACATGCCGGGTTACAAACAACGCAAAGAAATTACGTTCGAAAAAGAGACGAATAATTTGATTTTTTCTGATAATCGCGAAGATTATGAGATGAATAATGTTAAAAATTATGGTAATTCTTTGTGCGTCGATTTTCCTAGCATAAACACGCGCATGCCAGATTCAAGAAGCGATTCGTTGATTTTGATTTCGAATAAACGGTCATCTCTCACCTGTTTGAAGAATGATTTGTACGAAAATGATATGGCTTCTATTGATGATTCTTCCAAATCTGTAGAATGTCATGTAAGTAAACATTCCGATGTTCCAGATTCAAAACAAGACATTATAGTTGTCTATGGAAATGGTCCAAGTAACGGTATAAAGAGGTTTTACCCAAATAATACTATAAACAAAAGTTTTGATTTTTCTATTAACGCCAAATCGAATGATGAAGACCATATAGACACAACAGTAAGTGACGAAACTACGAAAATCAAAGAGTCCAAAGACGTATCAGAAACATGCATTTAATAAATTAATTCATATATAGCATATAAAAATATTTATTTCAAATATAAATGTGATTGTAAAATTAATTACACTGGAAATATTTTAAGCTATATGAACAAATTTTGTAACTAAAAATCAATTACAGAAGAAAAAAACAAATTTTTACTATTAATATTTCCACACGATAATATGTTTTTATTACTTATTGTTTTTCAAATAAAAAACACTTTCATATATTATATGATGCTCAATAGACAATATTTTTTTAAAAAATCCTACAATTTTATTATCTGTTGTTAAACAATATGTCGCGAATTCTCAGAAAATTGTTTCTTCTAGAGACATTTTATTTCCAATTATCGATTTGTTTGATAAAAATATTCGTATGAATATTGTTCAACAGTACTACCAAAATAAGTTTCATATTTTTCCATTGAAATCTCCAATAGACATACATGTTGATTTAATCATTCAGTTGACGTCACTTAATTGTATGCTTAAAAGTGTTTTTATTTTTCTAGAATTTACACAATAATACCAGTTGGCTTAAATTTGACGCGTGTAAATAAATCGTTATACAAATCGTGGTATATAACACAAGTATAAATATGGAAATACAAAAAAAAAAAATTTAGCTCTTTATATAAATAAAGTGAAATATTGTTTACTTAATTCATAAATATAGATTTTGTAACAAAATAATATTTTTTGGGTTTCTCATTTTTATCGAAAATTTAATTTACAAATGCTCACGTAAAATTTATATTTAATTTTGTTTTAGCTTGTAAGAAAATTAAAAAAAAAAATTTTAATTTTCAAAACTAAATGATTTTAAGATTTTTTGTATAATATAGATATAAATGTATATCTAAAATTAAATTTAATAACCCCAATACTGCAGATGAAAATATTTACACATAATAATCGATGTTTTTAAATATTGTTGTTCAAATATAATATTATATTACATTTAAGAAAGATTTCATTACTAAATTCGATTCAAAAGATAAAAATTACATTAAAATAGTTGTTCAATTAAATACATAAATAAGTACATACATCAATTGTGTAAATTATAAATATGTAGCATTTTTACAAGTAAAGTAAGAATAATGTCAAATTTTCGTGTATAAAAGTTTTAATTACTTTTAAGAAGATATAATATAATTATTGTTTTTATTATTAATTGAATATAAGAATCAATGAGAAAATGGCATGAAATAATACGATTTATATCATATGTATACCAATAATATCGAAACATGTTTTCTGTATCAATACAACATAAGTGTTTTATTTCATATTTAATATACCATTCTATATCTTAATCAGGACAAAAAAAAAATGAAAATGTGCTAGCAATTAAAAGACATGCAAGTTACATCAGGTATTGATTATTATAGTGGAACCTCGATCAACATAATATAATAATATATTATGTTTTCCTGGATCGTTCAATTTTTATAGTCCCGTCAAACAAACCCCATAAGAAAAATGTTAAATAATCCCGCATTAATCGTTCCCGGATTTATAGATTTCCTTGGATCTATCGTCAAAATATTATGGTCCCGTCTCAAAAATTATACCGATTGATCGGTTTTAGTATAATAGATAAATCTTTCTATCTAACACAATTTGTGAGTTTGAGCACATTTAGTCTTATATATTATATATACAAAAAAATAATGATGAAATATTTATTATAGTTCGCTCAAATGTCTTGAGAATTTCTCAAATAAATAATTTCACAAGAAGAAGTTTAATACACCACTCAGCTATTTCAATAATAAAAATTTACATAACTTTTAAATGGGAGGATGTTTTTTAAAGGTTTCAGCTTTTTATTATTATTTAAAGTTTTCCCGCATTTTTCAATGTTTTTTTAGGGTTCCTAGAAAACTGTGAAAACAAGGTTTCACTGTACTTATAATTAAGTTTGGTATTAAAAAGAATATATATTCTAATCAATTTCCTGCATCCAATTAAGTATGTATTTTAATGCTGATGATAAAATTCGTGTGGGAAGTATACGCTGCGCTAGATTAAGGGTTAAAAAATGTTCAATTTTAATTTACTTTAAAAACATAAGTAAACTCGCACTGATTGAGATTTGGTTAGTTAAGTATTGGTAAAGTGATACTCTTGTATGTAGTGACACTGTGAGTATAATTATACGGTAAGAATATGTTACGGTCATGGTATGTGATATGCAATGTCAACTGTCTAAGCCAGTGGTCGGCAAGCATATTAGCCAAAGAGCCAAATATGAACATCACAACTATTTAAAAAAAATAGACTTAGACTCTAAATCAATTGCTGGCTCTATACACATGAGCTTCAATCATGACTGTGATGTCAGAATCGTGGAAAACGAGTGACTCCGATTAGTTTTTGGAATACGCGATCTTAAAAAATGTCTCAGTGAACAAGAGGAAATAAATTGTCCATGTTTGAGTTCCAATATAGAAAACGAATTAACCATATTTCAAAATTTAAGCAATTTCATAATGTATTGAAAATAATGAAAAAAACAAATGACCGAGTCTACAGTTTAAATGTTAAAATGACAATATATGAGTATTGGGGTGTTGCAATAATGCCGCCAAACCAAGTATCCATAGAGCGGATATTTCCTTTTTTCTAACTTCTACGAATGTTGACAACCTGGTTCAAGTGCATCCAGAACACCTACAACAAAACTGTGTCCCAAATAAATCTTTTTATAATTCTCACTGACGTCATACGGAGTTGTCTCGTTCGTTTTCAAATACTTGTATTACTTAAAAAGCCAAACAACCTTACTGAAAATATCCACTTCAATAATTCAATACACTATTATTCTTTGGCCTATGGATTGGTTGGGTAACAATATTTCACGACGAATGCCAGTAGAAATATTTTTGAAAATAGAATTACGTTATTTTTATATTCGTAAAAATAGCCTCAAATTTTTGAATACAATTTGAGCCCATGTTGAATGCGGAAGCTGAATTTTCCTCGAATAACTGTCATTACTTTTCGTGAGATATTATTGAAAAAGAAAATGATATACATGTAAGTAAATGAAGTCTGCAGAAATAATAACTAGATCGATTTTGGAAAGCATAATTTTAGTAACGTGACTTACGCCAGTAATATTAAAATTATGCGTACATTACGAATTTGTGAGCGTGGTATTTTTATCAAAAATTTATTATTTAAAATTTTTTGCTCATGACTCATTAAATAACGCTACCTTAAAGCAACACTAAAATAAAATACAAAAAGTCAATTTTAAGATAAATATGACAATTGATTGGTGGAAGCTCAACCTAAGCAATGAAAAACTGAAATATTTAAAAAAACATATGCTCCATATAAAAGTAAAATCTCATTTTAATATGCCTTGAAATTTTCTGGCAAATTGAAAGCATTTATAAGATAAAAGGAATAAATAAATATAAATAATCATATACTTATTATTGTGTAAAGTAAACATTAACATGATTTAATTTAATATTTTAAAAGTCTCAAATAAACCTATACTGGTCACTACCCACATGCTCAAAAACACACAGTAAAAAGTACAGATTAAATAATAATTTTCTAACGGAGTATAACTGAATACAAAGCTCATTTTAAAACTGGTTTAATTTTCTCCAAAGAAGAAATTTATTAAGGATACTTGTTAAGCGTTACAGCATTTCCTGTGTGTGAGATGGCCATTTGGGGAAAACCCATGTTTGTTATTGTCAACGTGATGTGAAAGGTAGACGATCAATCATACGCCACTCCCGCATCCGTTGACGTATACTCGCCAGGCGTGGACTTAGATCCATCGAGATAAAATTTAAATGATAAATAATTTTGCGGTAAGTATTCAAATGCCTAACAAAATCGAATCGAATTGTTAAATTATAGAAAAAGAAAATAATAAATAAGTTGCTGTTTCAAGATATAACATGTCGTTTTGAACAAATGGTTTTTAAATTGTCAATTAATGTTTGGATCGTATAATTTCTATGTTATTAATTTTACACTGCTAGTGTTTTTTAGTGATATTTTTTTAATGATTTTTTAACAGTTCTATATAAATATCTAGTCAAGTGGGGGCTTAATTTTTTTATTAAAATGAATTTTATTTCTTTACTTAGCGTTAAAGTTTATATGTTTTACATTTCCTTTACATTTATTTAATGCTCATTGGTCACTATGTCTAACGAAAAGTATTTAATAAAACACTGTTCTCGTTCACTTAGCGTGAAAAGATGAAATAAAAAGTTCAACCACAATAGCTAATACGACGAAGAGAAATTAATACAGCAACCACAGCATCAACCTCGTCTTTGATGATAAAATCATCTTTGGAATACTCAATCATATAGTCTTACAAAATTAGAGTACTATCAATTTTTGTGTATGCAACATATTTAAATCCATTGATGGAGGTCTCAATAGAAACTTGATTCCAGGTCTGCAGGATCTAGGTGTAAACAATGTCACCCTTTGAACGCTCTCATTGCAATATTACAGTTTCAAAAAAATCGACTCCACTTTTAACGTGTTTCTTTTTTACAAAAAAGCCTCACACGATAGTCAAGCTTTTACGATAGTAAAATATATTTAAACAGCTTTTAACGGTGCACAATCTTTCTTTAAAAAGCACAAGCAGAAAAATATAGTTAAATGCGAAAAAATATACATCTTAATAATTGATAAATAAAAGATTCATGCATACATTATAAATTTTAAATGTGAATGCAAAGGTTTATTTTGTTGTGATAAGTGGGTTTTGTCATCAAGACTTTAAGGCAAAAATATGTCCCATAGTCGGGCCTGGATTTGGTCCATTTATTAAATCTATCTATACATTTCTTTGGCAAGTACCTATTTGCTGAAGTGATTGATTTACTTGTAGACTTAAGTTTTTTAACGAAAACAAACGAGTCTTGAAAAATCTTGACCTTGGTCCAAAAGAAAAAGTGATTTGTTACAATAACGATATGGTATGCGGCATTAATGATAAACATAAATACAAACCATATCGTCATTTGTTATATCATACAATGAAGAAGATGGATGCTTTTTATATATATAGGGTCCGCCATCTAAAGTTTTTTTTTTCAACTAGTGCTTATTTCGTGAATGGTAACACTTAGCTCATGTCTGATTTGACAGATAATAAGTTTTATCCTTCCGCTGAACGAATATGGTTGTGTATACGCTTGAACAACGCTGGGAAATATTGCGACATTACTTTGAAAATCATGGTAATGTTGCAGAATGTGTGCGAAAATTGCGTACGGATTTTGGAAGAAGAGAAGCACCGTCAGCTCCGTATGTTCGTTATCTTGTGAAAAAAGTGAAAGAAACTGGCATCCTCATCGATAAACCAAAGCGTGAAAAGCCAAAAACAGTGCGTACACCCGAGAATATTGATGCTGTGGCAGAAAGAAGTGCGTGAAGCGCCATCAACATCAATTCACCGTCGTTCTCAACAATTGAACATTTCGGAGACATCATTGGGAAGAATTTTGCATAAAGACCTTGGTATGACGCCATACAAAGTCCAATTGGTTCAGGAGTTGAAGGCAACTGACCATCCAATGCGTTTTCGCTTCGCTGAGTGGGCCTGCGATCGACTTACAGAAGATGCCTATTTTGCCAAAAAAATCATCTTTTCGGATGAAGCTCATTTTGATCTTGGCGGGTATGTAAACAAGCAAAATTGTCGCATTTGGGGCACAGAAAACCCGCACGCATACATTGAAAAGCCGGTACACCCAAAACGAGTCACTGTTTGGTGCGGATGTTGGTCCAGAGGCATAATTGGGCCATTTTTCTTCGAAAATGAGCAAGGAGTGGCCGTTACAGTCAATGGCGATCGTTATCGGACCATGCTGAACGAATTTTTGTTCACAAAAATTGAAGAGGAGGATATTGGCAACATTTGGTTTCAACAGGACGGCGCTACGTGCCATACAGCCGAAGCTACACTCGATGTTTTGCAAAACGATTTTCAAAAAAAAAAGTTATTTGGCGGACCTTATACACTTATACAATTATAATGAGAGTGGAAGGAAAAATATAAAATGGGTAATAGAAAAATTATAATGAAACAATTATTCATTTAAAAAATAAAAAACATCTTAACTCGATTTTGTCGACCATATGACGAAATGAGAATTTCACAGGAAACTTTTAGTATCAATTTTTAAGAGTTTGACTAGCTATGTGAATATATTATAAATTTAAAACACAAATGAATTTACTCATGTAAATTTTAATAATGCAAAAGTTTTAGATTTCAAATTTGAAAATGGAAGCATCGTAGAATGCAAAGAAAAACGATTTTGTAATGGAATGTCAATATTACATGATTTTATTTTTACATGACACAGTAAATTTAATTAATTTGGGAATATTAGATGTTTCAGAATAAGATATAATAAATTTTGTAGGACTTAATTACACTGATATTTTTTAAAATTCATTTTCTATGTTTTCCCAAAAAGAAAGTCGGAGAATAAAAATTCGCATAAAGTAATTTCATCAATGATAACTGATTTTTTAAAAAAATATTTTAAATATTATAAATGATTTCTGTAATTAAAAACTTTAAAAAAATCAACTTATTGATAGTAACATACAATTTAAAGCTCAAACCGCTTTCTGCCAATCTGTGTAGGTGTTATTCCGCTACCAAATATAATATTTCAAAAGTATTGATGGCTTTTTTCGGAACTTGAAGTCAAAACAGCTATCAATTTAAGCATGTATTATGATGAAATCAAATACGTTTTTATTAAAAATAGCACCTAGGCCTCGTATAACACGGTTTTATACAACATGGATGAATAAATTGTGGCATATTTTTTATAAAACACGAATTATATAACACGGTTTGAGGGGACAAAATTAAATTAAAATGAAAAGTTGAATGAAGTTACTACAATTAATGACTCGGAAAGCAGTTGCATCGAAGTAGCTATATGTTGAATTGGCTTTAAAATTAGATTTTTTTATTGATAATGATACTATAATGGAAAGGAGTTCAAAATTTAAGAGGGAGTTACAAAATATTTTGGAACCTTACAAGGAAACTAGAAAGATTAAACGCTAAAAGTAGACAATCGCTTATAAACGATTTTTTTAAGGCTAAAACCACGAAAAATTTAGAGTTCTCCTAGTATGACAACTCACCACCGATCTCGAAAAAGAGTAAAAAATATAGAACTCTAAGTAATAGTGATTATGAATGAATGGTTTATTAGGCTATAAAAGTTTCTTTCATTTAATATGTAAACGTATATTTGTTTATTTGAAATAAAATCGTACATATTTATATAAACTATCTTCGATTTTTTTTGAACCCAAACCTTAATTTTGTATGAATTTCAAACCTTGTGTAACACGGATTTTTATTACACGAGGTTTTTATGGAACCATATAACCGTGTTATACGAGACCCGGTGTATCACGAATTATTACAGAGTCAAGATTAAAGAAACTCGGTATATTAACTGTTTTTTTTAAGAAAACATGATAATTTTTTGTTTGATATTGCTAATGTGGCCATTCATCACAATTTACTAGAATGCAGTGTCAAAAAAATATCAACAAATCATGGATTATAGGTTATATCGTATTTCAAACATCAAAGCTTTATGAGTTGTTTTATAAATTAAAATAATTAAATACCACTGCAATATTCTTTTGATATTTATACTCTAATATATTAATACTCTTCGAAACATTTTACTGAGTTTAGAATCCTCTTGAAAGTAAAAATAAAACTTAAATATTCTTAATGTATATAATAGAAACGTTTGCAAGATTACCACAATTCTGAAGAATTACTCATTTTCGACAGTAATTACAGTTGAATTATTTTTACGGACAGCGTTCAAATTGACTCGTGGTAATCTATAAATTAAATTGTGCGTAAGGAAATTTGTTGAGTGTACCCACTAAAAGTATTTTAAAAGTCTTGGAGGCAAAATATACACTCATAAAAATTGAATTAGTTCTTTTTTGGGTAAGTAGGAATATTATCATTTTAATTTTTAAGTGGTTAAAATATCTTTGTGTTCAGTTCATAAAGATTTTTTTTTAATATGTCGAAGCGCATTTAGAACATTGACTAGTCTGCAAACTACGACTCGCGAGCCACATGCGGCTCTTTGGCCGTTTGATTGTGGCTCCTACACAAAATAAGAAGATGCAATGTAGTCGGTCATCATGATTGATCATGATTTTTTATTCCATATATTAAAAAAATAGATATTGAATTAGAGTGAATTGTCGAATAATGTAGACTTTGCGTATGTATTTAGATGATATGTAAAGGGTATGACGTATTATGCATACGTTGAAAGGTTGAATGGGCCTTTCAGGTATGACCCGTTAACTTTAAGATCTAAACATTTCGAAAACTCATTAAAAGGCTCTAATAAGCCAAAGTTTTGATTGTGTAGCCATACTATAGTCGGATAAACACTTTCAGCTCCAGTAAAATGCCCCATCAATCATTTAACCCATTTGATTTATCGTTTTCAACTAAAGTAATAACGTGGTCATCGAATAAACTAAAAAGTCGTCCCACTCTTTATTGCGATTATTTTGAATAATAAAAACATTTTTTTCAGTACTTACTTCCAAAATATTTTTGATAAGGACCGGTTTTACTCATCGCGAGCGAGCATTACCATCTGATAACGCTCTCGATAAGCAAAACCCCACCTGATGAAAAAATATGAGGAGGAAATAAGTTTTAAAAAATGTATTGATTGAATTGGCATTCACTTGGTAGAACTCCATTATAAGACGGTGAAAAAAATAGCAATGTATTTTAGTTCTACAAGATTATTATTTTTTAAGATAAAGTTGATAGCTATTTCGGCTCACGCCATCTTCAGAACTATACTTAAACGAACATTTGCTTATCTATATAAAGCTTTGTAGAAAAGGTACACACACAATACATCTACTCTCCTGTTTTAACGACCTGTCTTGTTTCTTGCTCGCAATAAAACTAAAAATTGTAAATGAAACTAAAAGGCGGCACGGAAATGGTCCATTATGGTCCAAACGAAGTAGCGGGCTAAGCAATGGCGATCGACATATATAAGTTTGATGTAGAAGTGATAGTAGATCAACTATCACAAAGGATTCTTAACGAACAAACTAATATATGTCGATTTGTAGAAAATCAAAATTTGTAGAACTAAAATACATTGCCATTTTTTTCACAGTGTTAAAAAAAAGAATATATATTATATACACGGTAAAATGGTAGGTTCCATTTTTTTATTATTGCACAAAAAGTTGAACGAACATGACTTACTACTCGAAGATCTCATTGTTTAAAACTTTCGGGTGTCACCGTCTCAATTGCTGAAATGGTTGAAGAGAATTGAATATAGCCAGACGGGTCCTGAAAATCTTCATAACTTCGATTCAAAACAATACTATAAGTATTAATTGATGAAATACTTAGCGTTTGAATATGCTTTACATAGAGTATAAGTTAATGAGTGAAAGATAGTAAATTTTATTAAGATTTTTAAAGTATTTTTGTTTAATAACTATCAAAAAATGCACGTTAGATATTTTTCTATCCTTTGATAAATTTATTAAGCTTGCTACAAAATAAAGTAAATTATTTTTATTGTAAATGATCAATCATGCAACATAGTAAAACATGCATATAAATAGACCCAACAACGTTATGGTCATGTTACTAATACATTCGTCGTCAGATACGAGTCTGAACAGTTTTTGTAAGAAGCTCTCGCACCTCATCGCCAAAGGTCGACCCTCGAAGGTCCTTTACCGCCCAAGGGTCTTAAGTGGGTCAAAATCTCCCCCGAGATTCGAACTAGTTGGTTTACTCTCCCCTCATTGGGGAATGTAAAGACGTTTAAAGAAAGCCGACGTGAATGATGCTTGAATATACGAAATCGCTTTTCTTTGACCGTCTGAAACTGATGTAGGTTAAACAGTGCAAATGTGACTGAACTAACAGTGAATGTTTTCAACTTAAAAAAAAAAACGAATCTCTCTTATATGTGTAAGTAGTAAGTAAATTTACGTTTATGTTTTTGAAAGGTACATGGTAAAGCTTCATTGTAAATCAGTGGAAAACAACCTATTTGAAAGTAGAGCCAATTTATATTTTTTTTCCAGGCGCCGTACAGGATAAACGCATTCAATATTTATTGATGGCATGAGCCGAAACAGCTATCAACTATATCTCATAAAAATTTTGTAGAACTAAAATACATTGCTATTTTTTCACCGTGCAATTAATATTTTTCAATGTGCAAACTATTGAAAAATATTGATTTATTACAATAAACGAAATAAAAGTTTTATTATTTTAAAATTAATAAAAATATAATCATATTATTCTCCGCGATTTTCACGATAGAATTTAGAATTTATTAATTGTAATGAGATATTTAATATTTTACGCCTGCAGCGATCATTTTGATATCAAGTTCAATTTTTGTGGTTGATGCCATTACTAAAACTGTAAAGCTACCATTGTTTAAGTAAATGGTTTCTACTTTGGGCAGTATTAAGTTTTAATAAAGAAAATACTTGCTCGTGAAAATGTTGGCACTTCCGAAAACAATTAAGTAAAGTAGAGCCTTTTTACATAGGGTGGGAATATTCATTTGTTACCGTATGTTTTGTTCTAATATTTTATAAGTATTTATTTAATATTTAACGGAAAATTCGATAATGAAGTATGTGATATTTTCAATCGCATGCGGTCTACTAGTCGGGGTATGTTCATAACTGCTGTAAACAGTCAACAATGTGGAGCGTATTAAATTCTTACGAAGCTTTTCATTCGCTTAATCTTTTTCCAGCAAACCTTCATTGTGAATGCTAAAAAAAATATATATATTTTAGTTTGTCAACGATTTAAACGATTTCTTATTATTTAATGGCACTGAACACTGTATATACCATTACTTAATAATATACAGTTAAATCCGTCATATTCCATTGTAAAAAAAACGTACATCACAATAAAAAAATATTGAGACCTACGTTGTTGAATCATTAAAGATAGTTAATGTTAATAATTTTTGAGAAGAAATAAATAAACGTGTAGCGATTGAACAATTAAAGTAAATGGATAACTATTTAAATTAACTTATGACTTATGTGAACGGGGAGGAAATTAATTGAGATATATTTAATAACTATAAATACATACGTTTTCACTCCAAATCTGTGTGAATTTTGCGGTAATCTATATCATTTTAACCAATAAGCACGAGCACATTATAAGCATTAAGCTTGATTGTTAATTAATAATAATTGTTGTTTATTTCAATTAAAATACCATTAGTTCTACACTAACCAAAGTCATTTCAATGTATAATATGAATATTGATTGTATCTTTTTTCATTTTTGAGATATACACAATCAAGATTAAAAAATAAATGGTTCAAAGACGTGTTTAACAATAGTTTTTCCCGATGATTATATTTACAAAGATGTGTCATTGATAACTTTTAAGCATAATTAATCACGATATAAAATCAATTAAAATTGATAAAGTCAAATATTTTACACGAAATCAATTGAGGGTGTTTGATGGAATTTCAATATGAAATGTGAATTATTGAAATATTGTGAACTTCCACGTGGCTTATCACTCGCATCTAGGAGTTAAAGATGTTTTTTTAAGTTACTAATTTTTCGTCAAAACTGTTTATTTTATGGTTCGATAAATAATAAAAATAAAAAAATAAATAAATACTTATTTAAAATTGTGTAGGATTTATTTTATTTCTATGTTATCTCGTAAGGTTTAATACTGTGTTTTAATATGTCATTGTATTGATTTGTCACTGTTCTGATTTTTCTGGTTGCCAATTTTGTTACATAAAATTTTTTCTTCATGCATTAAAGCCTCTTACAAGTAACGCTGAGGTCATTAAAATAAACGCTAGCTAAAATGGGCTCCGTAGACCGTTAAACCACTTTGGGGCAGAGAGAGAAAACTTAGAGAACTAAACTTCATATCACAAGACTTTTCAATAAAGTGATACTAAACTAACGAGATAATGTAAATTCGTTCACAGATAAGGTCGAAAAAGCGATTTTAATTATGAAATACAAATAGTAATTTTTTCTTTGTAAAAAAGCTAATGCGAAAAAAATAGTTACATATTGTTTAGGGGTACACGGAAGAATCTTATGCTAGCGATCGTTGGAACAATCGAAATTAATAGTGCAACAAAATGCTTAACGCTAGGCACGTATTCTGTACTATCTAAGGGTAGTTTTACAGTAATGGTCGCTTGCAAAAGTGAAAGAAAATACCATTCTTAAATTAAATTATGCTTATATAACAGACTGCAAAAGAGTTTTAAATTTACGCGTTATAAAAACTTTTTTAACTGCCTCAATGACTCTTATGTATTCAGTATATTTTTGCTTCCATTTAATAACTTCTATATTTGTATTATCAAGGATTATATCCGTAAAAGTTTTCATTGTTTTATTATAAGTATGGGTTCTCTGCTTTTTTTAGAATTTGAAACCTCAAAGCTGTCGCATAGAAATTCGGGTGAGATTTGCATATATAATCTGAACGTTTACACGGGATTTCACTCGTGGGTGTATTTTAATAATGCTGTCACCGTTTGACACGAGAAAAATTTGGGACAATACTATGAGAAATATTATGAAATATTATTGAAACATGCGTTTGAGTAAATGATGGTTACGCAACAGTTGAATTGGTATGAAAAATCAAACGGTAAAAGTTATCGGTCATAAATATTCAAATCCATTATTATATGTCTTGGTTGCTGTAATAAGCCGCTTTAGACTCGTTCTCGCTTGCGACAGAATAGTTTGCATGCCTTAAAACGGTAACGTGTTTAAAAATGAGAAAGTTACCACATTCTTCATCGTTTTAAAAGAAATAAATTTGCTGATCGAGCGTGAAATGGCCTGTATTAAGCCAGCCAATAGCCAATTCATAAACAAATGATTTCGCAATGTAAAAAGAGTTTAATTTTTTTTTTGTAAAAACACACCTAAAAAAAATTGTGCGTTACACAAAGAGCAAAAAAAAACTTCTATACGTGAGAGTTTTGTTCTTATTAAAATCAGGATTTTCTTAGTATGTATTCGCGGGCGTTAACAAGTTACCTTTAACTTGTTAATTACCAGAAGGTTTTAATATGGCTGTACAAAATGGGCTGGAATTTCTCTGAAACATCAAAATCTTTTTTAAATTCTTTTAAAAATCATTAAAAATTCAATGAGTTCACAATTTGGCACGAGTTAGGATTTGACCATTATTCCAATCGTTATCAAAATTTATACAATTTTTTGTATGAAATTATAAAAAAATGTTTATGCTCGATATTGGGCATTCAATCGTGACGCGTTAACACGTCACATCTCTGTATCCGGACTCGTGAGCATGTGATAAAAGTACGTGATAACTTATTAATGGCTATTACAACCTTTTTGGGTCTAGATTTTCAACACGGTAATATTTACTAGAGTGGGTGGGAATCCGGAACGGCTAGCTTGAATATGACACTATATTTATAATTCAATATATTTCAATTTCAAAACAATTCTGATTGTAATGAGTATTTTATTACAATCATCCACTCTAGGTTGCCAACCACTGATCCAAAGTTTAGAGAACTTGGTTTTTACACAGCTTAGTGCAAGCCACAAGGTTTTGAAAAGTTGTTGCTAAGACAATCAATTGAAAACAAAACAATAGAATTTTTGATTATTTTCTACGCCACTGCATACTGCCTTATGTAATCAACGGACGAGCAAGCAGTGCTGAGAGGGGTAGAGATAGCTTGTTTTTGGAGCCGTCAACATCAACATACAAAAGATTCCGCGCAAACTATTATTAATGATTCGAATCTGATATCCATGTTATTTAACATATTTTAGTTTGTGATATTGACTGATAGTGCTTGATGGAATTTTAGAAACGTTCAAAATCTTTAATCTTCCACATAACTAAGTCGTCGGTAAATTTGAATGAATGAGGATGTCGAAAGGCGAAACCAGAATCGTATGTAACAAAACATATGGAAATGTTAAAAGTTTGAAAGATTCAAAATTCATATCCTATATTTTTCATATTTTCTAGAAAGTTAGTCTATAGAAGAATTTAATTAAGAAAACAAAAATATATTAAATATATGATTTCTATATCCATGATAAAGCCTATGTTATTTAAAAAATTACATGTAAATTAGTATTATAGATGTGATATAAGGGAGTTACTTTCTCAATTAAATTATTGAAATGTATCTAAAAGGTGATGAAATACGTGCAAAAAATAATAATTAAATCTCAGCGATTTTATTTTTCTGTTTTGGTCACCGTATTCAGTAGGCAAAGAAAACGCAGGCGTGAATATTTTAGAAGTCGCCTGATGCGACTTAGGGTTTCCAACATATTAGAACCCACTATGAAAACACACTAAAAGAATATTTTTTTCAGATTCTTGCATAATATGGCGAATAAAGAATTGAAGTACGTAAATTTATTTATTGAAATATTGTGCGAATTAAAGTTAGATAAACAACAAATTTAAGATACAAACCCTTACCAAATTCAAATCTCTTAAATCATCAGATAGCATTCGCTGTTATACGCATAATGTAAATCTATGCCTTCGTATTCGTAATACTTATCTAAAAAGAATATAAAACACTAATACTAGTTTATTATAAAGAATAAAGTTTTGACCCATTTATTAGCTTAACCGTAGCAAAATTTAAGCCTATTCATTCACCCTTAAATTGTATCCTGTAGCAATGATATTTGTCGAGTTGAATGTGTTAAGACAAAAGCATACGAGTGTAGTAGCATGATCCCAAAAGGTTTGAATACAAAGTGTGTGCAATGTCTTAAAGCCGCTTTGATTTGGCTTTATAGTGCTGGGAAAATATAAGTTGGAAATTTATTTAAATTACTCAATATTATTAGAAGATTTTTCAGAATCCAATGAATATTTCGTGGCCTATGTCGTTTAATCTTTCCATTGCTTCTATTCTTATATTCGTGTTGAATTTTTTTATAATTGTGGCGTATTATTAGAAGTAATGTATTATATATAACCTACAACGAAAATTAAATTAAAGTAGAGCTTTATAGGGGTTTTTGATTCGAGAGATAAATTTATATAACGCATACACATTGATAAGATTCTTTGAAGCTCATAATTAAAGAATATCCGCATTTGATACGTATAGGTTTCTAATGAAAAATTTCAATTTAGCCTCATTGCTATGGGACAAATAGAGCAGTAGTTTTCGCGTATTTTTTACTGTGGCTAATAAACATATAGAGATATAGCGTGGCGGCACAAATATTTTGGTATTTATTTATTTAAAATCAATGCTAATTGGAATCCTTTGACTATCCCATGACAGCCTATGGGAGCGGTTGCCAAAATCAGAGATGTGGACTTTTGCCAATGAAAGACTCCATTTTTTTTCAGTAAAAAATAATTTTAAACCATACTACCGAGTACCAGACATGCATTGTAATGCCGGTCAAACAAAGTGAACTGCTCAAAGTGCACTACTCGCCACAATCGATGGTTTGCAAAATGTCATTAGAAATTCAAAATCGTCAAGTATGAAAGTTTGGCAAAGGTTAAATACCACTAGTTCTTGATTAGATTCAAAGTAATCGAATTGAGTGAGTACTTTTTAAAAAATATTTTCATTCAGTGAAAACGTTATTCTAAATTCAAATTTAGTGTATGAACAATTGACAGTATGCAAAACGTCATTTTCTAAGTAAGACATGGTTGACAGTTTCGTTAGAGTTTTTATAAAGGTTAAATAAAATCAGATGTATTGTCATTGTTCACGATGGTGGAAAGAACATATTTTGAAAGTTTCCAACATTTTCTATCTTACTAAAGCAATGCATAAAGGACATACATACAAACAAACATTTATTTTTATTTAAATGAATCTGTAAAAAAGCAAAACCATGTTACTAATCGATACATTGTAGTTTTCAATATTAGATTTCCATTAAATTGTTTTTATTTATAAAGTGTTAATGTAATTATTTTTTGAGAATTTTTCTTTTTAGGGAGGCGTAGAAGTATAAAGGTTAAGAATCGCTGGTCTAAATAAAATGAAAATAAAATGTGCGTATAATACAAGCCACCTACACTCTTTGGTTATTTATATGCTGTTATATGGAAGAAAATGCCCTTTAAACCTTAAGTCTATCCCACGCACCTGTATTTTGACAAGGTGTCGTGTGTGGAGAAATTTTAATTAATTTAAGCGATAAATTTTAGTCACGCACGAATGATTTGAACCACCTAAACCAAGCACCGCGTGTTCCCCGACGTACATGCATAGCCAGCTTTACAGTTGGGTGATTTCACGGGCGATTGGGTGGTTTGTATGCCTTAAAACGCGAACTCGATTGAACATGAAAGTATTACTTAACACCTTTTTTTCAGAGAAGGTCAAGCTAGAAAGATCGGGCTAGTTATCACAGAATAATTTCATGATAACTTTTACTTCGCTTAAAATCGGATGATAAGGATAGAAATTATGCAGTACAACTAAAAAGAAATCTATTATCACTTTTTAAATGTAACTGTCACTTCTTGGTGAAAAGGCACTATATTTTTTAACAATAAGAACACATATTTTTATAACTATTTTGTATAAATAAGATTGTTTTTAATTTGTATTATATCAGTTGACAATTTTAAGCGAAAATGGTGCTAAACATAGATATATTGTGACAATACTACTAAAAATGTGCTTTTATTTTTCATACATAACCAGTTTAATTAAATGAAAAATCAATTTATTAAACAGATTCGAACACGTTGATACAGGATTGTATTGAAGCAGACTCGGGGGAGCTTGAGTGAGCCTCTTGTTAAATTAAGGGAAATAAATCAGTTCACCGCTGTCATTAAACTATGTGCTTTGAATGTATTAAAAAATATGATGCTTTGCTGCTTTTTAAAAAATTTTTTAGCAAAAATATTTCGGATACATGGAGACATTTAAAAACCCTCATGAATTAAATATACTTCTCTCGAATGTTAAGAATGTGAGATTTTATATAATCATGATAGAAATAAGACCTATTCCCTTAAAAACGCGGGTAGCGCTGAGATCAAGCGAACCCCTCGTTGATGTATAGACAGCCTATTGCGTGGATACCGTACCCAACGATAACGTATTTGTGCACTTCATTGATAACGTTTCCCCGCTATTCGCGTTGATTTTTTACAATATAGCTTATTTCAGTATATCAGATATCCGCTTTTACGTTACGATTTCCCCCCAAATCACGTTTAAAATCTCTTAAATTTAATTAAATTTGTTAATATATTTAATTAAATGCACAAAAATGTACAAATTTGAAATGAATATAAGGATAATTTCCACTAAAAACTAAAAAATGTTGTATATATCTATCTATATATATATAAATGAATGTCTGTCTATCTGTATGTCCTTTATAAACTCCTACACCATTGATCCAATTGCGATAAAACTTTGTCGAATTATTGCTTAGACTACCGGGCAAAAGATAGGATACTCAGAATTTGATTTGATTACGAAAATTAATTGAATATTTACGAAAAACATGTTTTCATACAAGACTATTGTAATACAGAATGGCCATTTATGAAGCATTGTATCCATAGCAACGCCGAAAACAGAAATGTCAAATCTGTCACATTCATTATGGAAACAGATCGAGTACGCATAGATCGTACCAGATGTACTCTGCATGCTGATTTAAATCATATTGCTTTCCATTACGATCCTAATTATGATTACAGTCTGCACCCAAGTGTTGTTATTGGAAAAATTGACAAATTATGCGTGTATTGTAGTGCCTTTAAATTAAAAAATGAAGCACTGTGCTACACGAGTGGAAAAGTGAAATCGGTAAAATTACATTCAATGCCCGAACCTTTATTAACGTTGGTATCGGGTGATACAAGTGAATCAAAACATTTCTTGACAAACATACGAAAGTACAATTCAAGTTTCCAAATGACATCTTTTGGTGCAACTAATATCGTGCGCGAAGATTACATCCCAACATTTAAAGTGCAAGGACAAATTTATCATCGTGCAGGATCATTACTAGCACTACCGAACGCAAATTATAAATTTATTTCATAGGAAACACTGACAAACAATTTGACCAACGTTGTCAATTCAATACGGGTACTAAACAAAAAATAATTGCTCAATTACTTTATTCGATCAGAATAACAAATTAATTAAATTATTCAGAACTGCTCTCGAACAAATGCCATCTGATGATTACAAAGTTGTCGTTATAGTTGGTGAATAATTTAACTCGCGTGATACCATTCTTCATCGTAGAAATGGTCATGTTAAGCGAGTTTCACAAACGCAACGATCGTACGATGGATTGCAATATCCGATTTTATTTTGGCAAGGAGAAGACGGATACCATTTCAACATCCCATTGAGAAATCCACAAACAGATGAGGAAGCGAATAAGAAAGCCAGTGCCATGAATTAATATTCAAATCGATTGATGATTCGCGAAAACGCTGAAAATCATATCTTAAAATGTCGACATTTGTTTCGTCAATACATTGTCGATATGTACGCGAAAATAGAAACTGAACGACTCCTCTACATTCGATTAAATCGAACCAAGTTGCGTTTCGAAGAGTATAGTCATTTATGCGATGCAGTTGTTAATGATGGCAATGTGAATCCCAATGATTTGGGGAAAATGGTCATACTCTCGGCTACATTTACAGGAAGTCCACGTCACATGCATGAATACACACAAGATGCAATGACGTATGTTCGGGCATATGGCCGCCCAGATTTTTTTAATAAATTTAACTGAAATCCGATATGGTAAGATATAACAGAACTTTTGTTACCCGGACAATCATCATCAGATCGTCATGATATTTACGCACGGGTGTTCAAACAAAAACTCAAATCTTTAATGGACTTCATTGTCAAGCGTCATGTTTTTGGAGAGACACGCTGTTGGATGTATTCAATTGAATGACAAAAAAGAGGATTACTACACGATCACGAAAAAACATTGCACTAGCAATCGCATCATCTGGAATTGCAGCAACTCTTTTGGATGGTGGCCGAACAGCGCATTCAGCACTGAAATTGCCATTGAATATGCAAATAATTAAGCACTTCATCGCACACTACAAGATTTAAGAGGAAATGAACAACTTTTCGGTGACGCACTCATTTTATTATCTGGTGATTTTCGACAAGACAAACTCTACCTGTTATATCACGTTCAACAATGGCCGATGAACTTAATGCTTGTCTCAAATCATCTGTTTTATGGAGATACGTACATAGATTCACTTTGACGACCAATATGCGTGTACAAATACAACATGATGCATCCGCTGAAAATTTCGCAAAACAATTGTTGGATATATTGTAGGAAATGGGAAAATGGCAATAGAGGAATCCATACAATGATTGATTCACAAAGTTTTTTCCAAATATTGCACACAATCATATAAATCATCAATGGCTGTGCACGTGCTATATTAGCAGCCAAAAAACAAGGATGTCAATTTAATCAATTTCAGCTTACTAAATGAAATACCTGGGGAAGCGACAACGTATAAGTCAATTGATACTATAACGAATCAAGAGGAAGTCATCACACGGTGAAAAAAAAAACAGCTCACGCCATCGTCAGAACTATTATTATATATTATAGTTAGTTCTGACGATGGCGTGAGCCGAAATAGCAATCAACTATATTTGTTAAAAATAATTTTGTAGAACTAAAATACATTGCTATTTTTTCACCGTGTTATAATGGAGTTTTACCAAGTAAATGCCAATTCAATCAATAAATAGGAAGTCGTCAATTATCCAACAGAATTTTTGAATTCACTTGATTTGCCAGGCATGCCAACGCATGTTTTATAATTGAAAATTGACGTGCCTATCATTTTTAGAAACATAAATCCACCACGACTTTGTTACGGTACCAGGCTTTCAGTGAGAAAAATGATGAACAATATTATTGAAGCCACAATTTTAAATGGAAAATTCAAAGGAGAAGATGTACTGTTACCACGCATCCCAATGATTCCAAAAGATAAGATAAAATATTTTATAAATAAAAGTTACTCTCGTAAATTTTCATTCATGCTTTTTTCATCAATTCCTTTACTCTCACTAAGAACCTACAATTATTTTCATTCAGAGAGATTTGAGATAGATACAAAAGTGTAAATCCACTATTCAGGTCCACGGAAAATTAGTATTGGATTATTTCATTAATGGAACACTGAATCTTCCTACTCTATTAAATGTGACGTCACGTAAAAAAATGGCGACTTTTAATATTCAATGTGGCATAAATTTCAGTACAATACGAAAATTTACATAATTGAGGCTCCCTGAAGTGATTACGGTGCTTTGAAAGAAGAAGAAAATCTGGAAAAATACTTACAGTTAAAAGGTTAACGAAGATTTATTTTTGAACCGTTAAAGGCGTTTAACCTATTTTTTAAAAAGATTTTTTTGTATCGTTTCACATTAATTTGAGGAATATATACAGTAGAACCTCGATTATCCGGACTAATTGTGGATGAAGTCAGTCCGGATAGCGATAAATCCGGATAATCGAAAAAATTCAAATGACAGGTAAAGACAAGCATATTCAGTATGAATTATTTTTATTTCTTTAGATTGATAAATATCTTTAATATAAAAATATTTGCTGAAAAAATCAATCATCGATTTACAATTGGTAATTATTTTCGCGTTGTTTTTTTTTATATCTGAGATAGCTGACGAACACCATATTTATTAGAAAAAAAAACGTCCCAATTCACCGGGTTTCAAAGCGTCGATTATACCACCCAATCTGGCCTTTATTGAAACTTTAACGCGTTTTTTTTTTCATATCGGTAAAATAATTATTTAATTCTTGATTATTTTTCAACAAAAGAACATCCAATGGAATTCTGACGATTACTCATCCATATTTTACACCGGACTTGTTGTTGGAAAAAATATATAAAAATAAAAGCGTCAACGCAAAAACAGTGGACGTAATATGCCACATCAGCAAATTCGTAATATATATATATTTAACAATCCGGGCAATCTAACATCCGGATAATCGAGGTGCTAGTGTATATTTAACATTGATAAAAATACATTTACGATAAAAAGCTAAATTAGTAGTACATTTACATAGATATATTTTAAGTAAAAACATACTCCGTTTCAGATAGTTATGTATTCTATATAACTGTGTATATTTCGCCTGTCATGAATATTTTGAAAAGGGACTCGTTCAAGTTATCGCAAATTACATTTCGAAAACGTATTGATCAAACATTTGTTAGAATTATATAAAAACACCCTTGGTAGGGTACTTATTGAAATATTAAGGTATCAGAGAAAAGTATAATATAATATCTTGTCGTCGTATTAAAATTATATTATAGAAGTAAAGAGATGCCAACATCAGTGGCGGTGGTGATTTGTTAACTTCTTGCAAAATCAATCGATGAACGCATTTTACAATTATATTTCCAAAATAAGTACTCCTAGCAATCAAAGTGAAGCACACGAATTTTTTCGTATATTTCAATATGCAAATGACTTCTAAATGCTTTTGCTTTAGATTGAATATTTAAAATTGATGATAGTTTTGTACTTTTAATAAAAACATTATATTAGTAAGAATACAAAAAAAAATCTAACATGCATTAAATTGAACAGAAAATGTTAATATTATTACCTCGGCAGCAATTCCACTTTTAATGTAACTTTAGTTATATTTATGAAGAGATATATTTAATATAACAATTTTTTTTTTTATGAGAACACATCATAGAGAAGTAAAAAGAGAAACCGCATCCACGATAGAGGACGAGCAACTGTTACGAAAGCTTCGTGACTTAGGTTACCTCGCAGACTGTATGCGCGATGGAATCAAATTTAAAAATCGGAACAGTTTTATCGCACGTTAGAAGGTGTAGAAAAAAGTGTAAATTTTAATACTTTGTTAATAATTTCTTTTTATTGATTATGATGCAACACATACAGTACCATTTTAAAGATAAAATTTGTTCTGAATCGAACAAAAGTTGTTCTGCGATAGCTGCTCGTTATGTACTCAATTTTTCAATCTCTCTTTTTCGATAAGATTCGACTGAAAAGATTGAGAATAAGACAAGATTAGTGGTTGGCAAAACGTTTACATTTCATCGCACATCCATAAGATCGGATAGATGAGATAAAATATGAAACGTTACGAAACAACTTCAGAAGCGAAATCCATCATCCGATTGAAAAACTATATTATGAAGCTGTCCTTTCTGGGATTGAAACATGTGAGTACTGAACTCGAAGCCGGTGGCGTAAAAACTTATTCACATACATGACCTTATTAAAAACAATCATGGTTTTTAAAATAACTTAATATTATGATAACGACAAACGTCACTTGCATAAAGGAAAAGTACTCAGGTAAAGAAAAAAAATCAGGTTTATTACAATAATATTTTAATGGTAGCCATATGATGCTCAGAATTAAATAAAAATCTTGCATTTGCAATTCGTAAACTGTAGACATTAGCATTTATTTATAGTTTTGTATTCATTGCTGTGAGCGGCTGGCATTGATTAAACCAAACTAATTCATTTCGTTGTTTACCCGTGAGATTTTCTTTTCTTGTTGATTGTTAATACATACTCTTACCCTGAATTTGAGGGGTGGAGTGTCATCGCTGAAAGCTATAATTAACGCCTGTTATTGTTTGTAGAAGGGACTACTCTCGTGACAGCAAGCTGCCATAGAAAAACAATATGTATGCACATAAATAATAAAATCACGTTTTTAGTATCATTTCCACAATAAAATTTATCATAAAGATCGATTACACTGATCAATTGAT
Source organism: Himalopsyche japonica (assembly GCA_028555115.1). Taxonomy (NCBI): domain Eukaryota; kingdom Metazoa; phylum Arthropoda; class Insecta; order Trichoptera; family Rhyacophilidae; genus Himalopsyche; species Himalopsyche japonica. The sequence continues at coordinate 177,841 of JAHFWJ010000534.1, read as the reverse complement.
GCACGCGATGATCGAAATGTCCTGAACTGAAAAAAACATATTTTTAAGTCACTTTACACACAACTGACTGAGTTGATAATGCTCGCGATGAGCGAAACCGGTCCTGATCTTAAGAAAATATTGTGGAAATGGTATCTATTTATTGAATTGCCATTTACTTGGAAGAGCTCCATTATAACACTGTGAAAAAAATAGCAACGTATTTTAGTCCTAAAAAAATATTTTTTAAAAATATAGTTGATAGCTATTTCGGCTCACGCAATCGTCAGAACTATGCTTAAGCTAACATTTGCTTATCTATGTATAGCTGTGTAGAAAAGATATACAATACATCTTCTCTCCTGTTTTAACGACCTAGCTTGTTTCCTGTTCGCAATAAAACTAACACTTGTGAATGAAACTAAAAGGCGGCTATATTAATAAGTTTACTTATGCCACGGAAATGGTCCATTACAGAAACAAAGATAGATCAGTTAGAGGAGTCAAGAATGGTGACGGAGATATATTAGTATAGTTGAGAGAGTTGAACTAATGGGAAAACAATATATTAGTTTGTTCGTTAAGAATCCTTTGTGATAGTTGATATCTTTTGATCTCCAGCTGTTCCAAAGCCGTCATCCTGCGACCCTTACTACAAAGATGCAAACACTTAGGCGCTGAGTTTGAATTTATATTATGTGATTCCTTTATAACGTGATTAGCGAATTGTGAATCTGAAAAAGTATCACTTAAAAATGTGTTTTTTAAATATTGAAAATATTTTGTTGATTGAATTGGCATTTACTTGTAAGAACTCCATTATAGCACGGAAAAAAAATAGCAATGCAGCAAAATAGCAACAGTTCTGACAAAGGCGTGAGCCGAACTAAACATGAAATATATCTTATAAAATTAAAATACTTACTTTAACTAAAATACATTGCTTTTTTTCCGTCGTGTTAAAATATATTGCTTTTCCACCGAAAAGTGAAAAATTAACACTTTGAAAGTGAGAATGTTATAAGCAGTTAAATAGTAACTATGATAACAGCTCAATATTTTTTCAGGATTAAAAAAAATATAGTGCCAAAGAAACTGCTTCTAATCTAAGTTATATAAAAAATGTAGCAATAATACTTAATATCGTACTAGAAAAAAAAATACGAAGATACTAAGAAATAATCTTTTCTAATAAGCTTCGGTGTGTTATAAAAATAAGCTCGACGAAGTGTTCCCATGCTTTTATTTTCACTTAATCAGTGATTGCTTCGATTTTGTAAATAATGCAAAAATATTCCTACTTAGCTTTGCAAGGGTGCTAAAATTACCATAGTGCTAAATTAATCGTGCATCAACAGTAAAAATAAGCAAATAAAAAATAACTATTACCCGCCTGTAAGCTCGATAGAGCGAAAATAACGTGGATTAATTAAATCAGGACAGCGAATAGAATTTCGAAGTTGGAATGAGTCAGGAAAATTACAAAAATAATTATATAATAGAATCTCAATATCTCCTGGTGAAAGTTTTCGTAGGTTTCTAATAAATACTAATGAATTATTTGGATAAATGCAAAATATGCAAAATATAACTATTTTTTTTAATATTACTCAAAAAAACAACTCCTCCCTGCTAACCCAGGGGAGCCATAAATAATAGTGTATGGATGAACTGACCAAAGAGTGAAAATAAAATAGCCACGAAAAGGGCAGCTTTCTGAAATAGCGAACAGTAAATTGAGTTTCGATTGTTTTTCAATCCAATCATGATGTTGGATATAAAATTTTTATTTATTTAATGCGTAGATTGTGTTCATGGTATTACCCCTAAGGATTTTTTTAAGTCTACGAGAAGTGAATATATTTGACGATGTTTCGAGGTATTCATTTTTCTTGAACGAAAATTTCGCAGATGTGAATATTTTTGCTAAACAGTAAACATAGTTAGTGTGTTTAAAGAATTTCTTGATTGAATTGGCATTCTCTTGGTAGAACTCCATTATAAAACGGTGAAAAAATTAGCGATGTATTTTACTTCTACAAAATTATTTTTCAAAAATAGTTCTGACGATGGCGTGAGATATTTTATATATACAATATTTGCATATACTAAAGCAACTTGGTTATGATATCTGATCTGTTAATACTCATTTAAAAATTAAATATTTTTATTATTATAGCTTTAAAGATGTCGACTGTCACTTCAAAATAGAAAGGCATGATATTTTGAATAATAAAAACAGATTTTAGTACTTATTTACATAATATAATATAAGTTGTAAATATATTGTGGGAATAATTACAAAAAAATGTGTTTTTATTGATTGAATTGGCATTTACTTTGTAGAACTCCATTATAACACGGTGAAAAAATAGCAATGTATATAAGTTCTATAAAATTTAAAAAGAATATAGTTCTGACGATGGCGTGAGCCGAAATAGCTATCAACTATATCTTATAAAAAAACATTGTAGAACTAAAATACATTCCTATTTTGTCACCGTGTTGTGTTTTTATTATTGCAATTTATTCTTATCTGATGATTTTATAAATAAACAGTCATTAAAATGAGAAGAATGATTTCATGCTTTTTTTTTTGAGATTTGATATTTTCCTAATTTTTCCCAAACATAAACGCTGTAAATTATTTTCTCACTGTCAGTTCGATTACACCCATGTACTTAAATGCCAGAATATATTAGTAGACACATGGGTATTGAATTACAAAACATAAAGAAGTGTTCGAAATTTAAACGATTTCCAATTGATATTCAAACACCATCTTATAGCTTTTATTTTTGAGTTTGACTTTATAAGCTGACCCAATCTAGTCGTTTTCTATTTGCGTCGATGTAGTTTTTAAGCTATCACAAAATATCTCGTTGTTTTAGAAAAAATCAGCAAGCCTTTAGGGAACCATACTCATTTACATCGAAATTGGATAATCATGAAGAATAAAGGCATCAAAATATGCTAAACGAGACGCAGAATGCTTTTTGACGACCTTTTGTTTTAATTCTCTGTGATTATCAAGCTGTTGTGTTCATTAACTAGATGATATAAATCGTAAATTGACTTTTTCTTTATACAAAACTGAACAAAGTAAATTGTGTATATTTATAAGTTTATTTGATTTAACACATGAATATATAATTTCCCTGTGAAATTATAAAGGTGAAAAACGCCTATACGGATTTAAAAAAAAAATACTTGGAATACTGTTTTCAATCCAACGAAATTTTTTATTGTTTTCCTGACATTTATGAATGGTTAAACGAATTAAATATTAATCTGGATTTAGGAAGTTTCTTAAGAATTTTTAGAAAAACGAATTAAAACTTTCACTTATATTTTCAGGAAACTGATCTTAATTATTTAATCGGTGATTCTGAATAAAAATATATACAAATATCATGCCATATATAATATGTTTTATGTAAAATTTGTCAAAAGAGTAAATATTTTGAGCAGAAACAAGTTGTTATTGTTTTATTTCCGATTATAGTATCTAATCCTGATTTAGCTTTTTCGCCAACCTGATTAAAAATTATTTATATCGCTCGTTTATGGTATTATTTTAAAATATGATTTATGGAAGAAGCTCTTTTAAAAAGAACGCGAGACCGCCAGACGAAAAATATGAAAAGCTCTCAGTTACAATATTAAATGCTTTTTGATTAAAACAATACTCTGGAAATCAGTTAACAAGCTTTATGATAAAAACCTTTGTAAGCAATGTTTTTTGAGCTTTGGATTATGTTATATTATATATGCAGTGAACCAAAAACGACCAGACCTTAATTTATTAAGAAGCGACGCAAGACAAATTATTTTTATGCCGGAATTGTCTCAAGAGTAATTGCCCAAGAATCGGTGGCTTGCACTAAATATTGCAGGTCGTCATTAAATTTGATAAGTTTTGGTACTTAATATTGACTTAGATATGAGAAGCGACGCAGTCGAACTTTAATAGAATATCTATTATCGCTACTGAACACAAATATAAATTAAGCTGTAATAAACTTCATTCACTTCAAAATAAATGTTAATTCTATGTGTTCTTTTTTATGCTGATAACAAAATATATTATCAGTTAAATGTTATAAATTTTTGTGAAATGTTCCTTCGTAGGAAAAGTTTTAGAAACTCTGAATTACCGTATTCTATTTTTAATTTATAAAAGTAATTTAGCTAGTTTCTTTTTAGTTAGTTTCTGAGCTTTTAAGTTGAAATGAAATCCAGAATTTAGCACATAGATATTTTCTATCCGTTTATACCCGTCAATAAATTTCAGTTAATAAATTCATTTGAAGTTTCGAAAAAATCTCGATGAAAATTAGGTTCAAAGAATTTTTTAATTCAGCTTTAGCAAACATTGTTTGAAGAATAAATTGATATTAACAAAAATGGTCTATAGCAAAATACCTAACCATCAAGGAAACATTATTAATTTAAGATCAATATAGAAATGCCATTCGACCTTCCCTTAAATTGGGAGCGATCTATCTATAAAGCGTCGAATAATCACATAAATCAAAAACAAATAGTTCAAAGAAGCCTTTAATCTAAAACCGATCAAAGAAAAATCTTTGACTATTATTGGATTCCGAAAGAACGCTTGAGGGAAAATATTATTTTAATTGTAACATTATTCATAGAAGATTTATTCAGATAAAGTTATATTTTCGTAATTGTTCAATGAATGGAATCAAATAATTGTTAATAATCACTTTTAAGGTGTTAGCGGTCACTTAAGAAAACTAGAGATTTTTTTGTATTATTTACGCAAGCAATTGTATGATCAGGATCGGTTTCGCTCATCGAGAGCATTATAAACTTGCCATAACTGTATACAATATAAAAAAGGTTATTGATACAAAATTTTAGGTAATAATTATAACTTGTACATATCTAAGCTAAGGGATCACTAAAATTTTATTTTCAACTAAGTTAATTACCAACTCAAACATTTTTTTTTGATGAGCGATGAGCGAAATCGGCCCTGATCAAAAAATATATTGTGGAAATAAATACTAAAAATATATTTTTATTATTAAAAATATCAATTGCTTTCCATCAAGAAGTGACAGTTAACACCTTAAAAGTCAAACTTTTTTATCAAAAGCTGTTTGTAAGTTTTTTTTATAATTTGATAATGCTTGCAATGAGCGAATCAATTCCTAATCATAACTGTGTTTTAATATTAAAATAATTTTTCAATTTGAATTGTGACAACTTTGTACGATTCCATGTTTTGTCACTTACCTCCCGGGTTCCGCCTTTCGGCATTTTCGACAGTTAGGATTGGAGAATGAAATAAAATTTTGAATATTTAATCACTTCCGTTAGTTTTTATCTCGGATAGAATGGATATTTGTAAAACTTTATAAAAGTTCAATTTTAATATGAATTTAGACTGAAACATTTTTATTCCACTTAGAGTGCTTTTACAAATGACGTAAGTTTTGCTTGTTTTTATGAAAAGCGTTTACAGATTTAACGACGCGACAATATGATATTTGAACAAAATATTTACTATGAAAAGTGAAGAGATATGAAATAGGAAAGACGTTAAAAAAATACTTTTATGTGCTCAGCCGATGTAATAATATGGTAATTCAAAGTGAAACGATAATCAACTACTTGTGTGTAAAAAAAAAATTAAATTCATTTAACCGATAGAAATCTGAGAAAAAAAATTGAATTGGAATAAAGTAATATATTTTCTTGTAACTAGATATTTACTCTTGTCTTGTATTCAAATATTATTATAATTTCCTACAATATTAATATGGTTTTGTTTACTAAAAATCTATCTCCGAAGAATTCTTGTGCATGTCAAACAGCGCCTTAGAAGTATTGGAATTTTTATATGTAAGAGTTTTACAAAGAATAAAATATCATTGAGTTCAAATCTTTTTTGGGTTATTTTACAGTGAAATAGTGATAAAAATTGAGTAGTAAACCCTTTGCCATAAGCGCGTTGACGAGCCCTATAATCCCGTGAACGGCAGGCCGGCCATAAAAAGCATTTTAAAAAAATCAATATCTAGTCGAATTTGATTGTTTTAAATAACCTTATATTTTAAGCAAACTGAGACATCTTTTTGTATCATAGTGAAATTGTAAGACGTGATATATTGTCAAGAATTATACACCGATAAATATGTATTTATTAGAGCTTGATTTTTCGAAGAAATTGCTGGAACTCTAGGTCCCGGCATTATGTTAAAACGTTATGGTGTATTTTAGTGCAAAAAGTAAAGTAGATTTATACCTTTCAAAGTTTTCATCAAATGAATCTGCCTGGTGTCATTTGAAAAAGGTCTAGAAGGCCAGTTCCCGGAGAAAATTTTATATCGCAAAACAGTTGGACGATATGATTTCCCATGGTTCCATAGGGATTAATGTCGGGTAAGTTTTGTATTTCTTAATTTCGAAAGTTATGCAAGAGTACATATGCCCCAAGCAATTCATCATTGAGGTATTATATTTAAAACCGGCTTCTAATGATGTTTGGATTTATGTCGACTTTAGAAAAGAAAAATATTAAATAAATGCAATTTTACTAAGTGTGAAAATATGAGAGCCAATCAAGTCTGCGGCAAGGAAAAATAATTTATGGTTTATAATATTCGAAATCTCATAAATAACCTAATAGTTAATACTAGATTGGGTAAATGAATAACCGGTTTATCTACGATAATAATCTTCATACACATTAGGTTGCATAAATTAAAAAAAATGATTTCGACTCAAAATAATTAAAAAAAAATGATTTTTATTCCGCATGTACATTTTGTTTCGTGTGAGTAAAGTTCTTTTGCTTTTCTATGGTCGATATGGATGGAAAAATATTCAGGCTCTTTAAGCTCATCCACAGCACGTGTCCAAAGTCAGGACCGTGACCGAATTTTAATTTCAGACATTATAAGGGACCGCATACTAATGCCATTAATGAGAATTTAAGAAGAGAGCAAAAAATATATATTAAAGATGTACATTACTAAAATCGAGATTCGAGTGAATAGACATACATTCGTCTAAAAAATTCAATTTATGTATGAAATATTCGGATGACAATTGAAAAAAAAAACGCTCAGGATAGGCAGCAAAAAATGGTTCAGAAAATGCTAAGTTTACAGGCTTTGTAACCAATTACCATATAATGGTATATAATAAATAAATATAGTTAATTACACATAGCGCTTTCATCAGAGTCACAGTTTGTCAAGCTTTTTCATTTTATTATATAATTATTAAGACAAAAATATTTATCGTTTGATATTTTTTTAAATATAAGGTTACGATATTGCTCATCACCAGGCTTTCGTTTTGGTTATTATCTATTTTTATGTGCGTAATATAAAACAATACATACAGAGAAATATAAATAAAACATAAAAAATATATATTCTCTATAAACTCCGAAAATATGGAGAATTGAAATAGATGTTCTTGACGAGACATGTTTGTTCGGAACGTTGAACGAAAATTGTACATTCAAAAATTCTTAAAGTTGGTAAACCTCGTTAATTTTTACCTTTTTATGCTTCAAGCGATTTTTGTAAAGAAATTAAAAATATAATTGTTCTAAGACAGGGATCTCTAAATTTTTAAGAGCCATATTGGCTGTTCCATTAAGTTCCAAGTGTTCCAAGACTTTTTGTTTGATTTATTTACATTTTACAATGCAATCAAAATTAACTTTGGGTTTTAGTCCGTAGACCCCTGCTCTAAAATATACATGCAGGTGTTTAACTCTCGACAGACCCAAATGACCCCTTGGGTACAAAACAAAATTGAATACCCACCGATTGTATTTTTTTATGATTTCAATTTCATATTATCGTGATTAAATAATACTTACCAAAATTGAAACAGCATATAACGAATCGAGTCCGAAATAATTATTTAAAATTGGAAATATATTCAAAAAATTAGAACCATTCACAAAACTTTCGTAAGCTAGACAACAAGTATTATATATTGAAATCTATATAAAAAACATAGATATTTTTTGTTGGCTAAACTTTGTTTGGAAACTTTTCAGACATCAGGTTTGTATAATAGTAATGTAACTACAGTTCGAAACTGCACCCCACTTTGGCTGTTAATCGTTTAAGAAGTTTGAGAAGCCGTGGGATCCCTTAACGATCATAAGGCTATTAAATATTACAGCAAAGTGTACTTATAATTCAATGTTTCTCAAAGTATTTGAAATATAAAAACGGGTTGGAATAAGAGTGATCAATCATCTTAAGCCTATAATCATTATTAATATATTATGACAAAATAAATGAAACAGAACGTGAAAGGTATACAAATATTTTGTTTTAATTTAAATTTATTCAGACTTTAGATTTGAATATTTACATATAACTGGCGAAGTACGTTAGTTATCGTATTCTTCATTAATCATTTTTTTTTTCAAATTATTTTACATGGAAATCTATGGATGGATAGATGCTGTTAACAGTTACACGTTGACGTTATTTTAGCGCAAGCTCATTTGGAAAATTTTAAATATCACCGTCGACCGTTCTTCGTATAATGCAAATAACATATCTTCGATATGGAAATATCACGGTGGAATGTATGTACCACATGAAACACGGACAAAAAATACGTTTTACCGATAAGTTAAATTTAATAATTGACATAGAAATGGCAGCAAGAATGCCGGATTCAAATTCCACGTCGCTGCTGTCGAATGTTTGGGACGAGTTCTTGTGACAGATACATATCAGATTGACAGTTTATGTGCATATTTTATGGTATAAATTGTATTCAAGATTCGATTAAAAAATTAAAGTTTCTTGGACTTACTCATCGTCATATTGCAGTAAGCTTTCACGGTTTTGAAGGATTTGTATAAAAAAATTGTATATATACTTGCTGAAGAGTTTTTAGTAATGCCATCTTTTAGTCATAACTCAACATAATATAACTAAGACTAACAAGATAATGAACAATTTAGGCAGTGAAAAAAATGTTCGATGAAATATATGGCTCGAGCCACATTGTGATATTTCCTATATGCATGTATTTTCGCTATACAATTTGAGTGCAGTGGGTAATAAAGCCACTGGCCCATTACTGCTTCTGCAATGAACTTACTTTGTCAACGGAAGGGAGGGAGTGTCAGCGACGGTGGAGAAAAGATTAATTAATGTGAGAGCAATTACCAACAGCAAAGCATTTTAACGGTCGCGCAAACAACGCCATCATAGAATAATTTCAGCCGTCACCTGAAACTGTGCAGGGTAGATAATACGGTAATCTTCATACAAATTATATAATGCATCTAATCAGCCTATGTAAGTCAATCATGACAAATTTCACTCATAAATTCAAAGGAGTCTGAAAATGTAAGTATTATAATATTAACACGGTGAAAAAAATAGCGCAGTATTTTATTTCAGCAAAATTATTATTTTTTAAGATATAATTGATAGCTATTTCGGCTCACGCCATCGTTAGAACTATGCTCAAATGAACATTTGCTTATCTATATATAGCTGTGTAGAAAAGGTACAGAATACATATTCTCTCCTGTTTTAATGACCTAGCTTGTTTGTTGCTCGCAATAAAACTAAAAATTGTAAATGAAACTAAAAAGGCGGCTATATCAATAAGTTTACATATGGCACGGAAGTGATCCATTACTGTGACAAAACGGCTCCCCGTAGCGGGTTAAGCAGTTGTGATCGACATATACTAGTTCGTTCGTTAAGTATCATTTGTAAAGAAGCGGTTATCCTGAATTGTGTTCAGGTTAAACTAAACGTTCGAACTAAAATACATTGTGATTTTTTTTTCACCGTGGATGGAGTTCGAACAAGTGAATACCAATTCAATCAATAAATTATAATATTAAGTAAAATTTTAAGGTTATAAAATTAAAGTTCCTAAGTGTGTAGTGATGTTTTCCTTCGTGAGCTATGGTAACCTAGATCACTGCTTCCAAAACTTTTTCATTCCCTGGCTCCAAAAATCTGAAAACAATTTACGGCCACTTGAACATAAAACACGTTGAAAATTAAAAAAAACCTGCGACCCCAGTTTGGGAATCACGGAAATAAATCACTTCTTGAAAAAATATTACTCATTAATTATAATTTTTTTGGTAATCGAATTCAGGTTATCAAAATCAGTGCTTCCCAAACTTTTTCATGCCCCATGTTGAACATTTGAAAAATTTTATAGCCCCCAGCTTGGAAAACATGGATCGAGATCACACTAGTGAACGAAAAATTACTCATTAATTAATATTATATGCTTTTTGTACTCTCTCTTTTAAGATGATGTATATAGAGGTCGAAGAAGATTTTTTCCCATTTAGCAAAGAGTTTGTTTACACTATTAAATTTTATGGAAATATTCAAGTATTCATCATGCCAAGAGAAGAGTTGATGCCTGTTTTTTTTTTAGATATAACTGCTGTCCGCCTCTTATTTGAAACCAATTATTAATCAATGAGATTTAACTTCCAATAACAAAATGTAGAAAACGATTTATTAATCAACCCTACATGAAAATAATCTATTTATATAAAAATAAGTGTTTGTTCGTATGTATGCCCTTTATGTATTGCTATATTAAGAATAGGAAATGTTAGAAACTCTTACAATACGTTCTTTTCACTCTCGCAGAAGTTTCTATTGTAGATTACAACAACCACTAAATTTGGTTTTGGAATAAACTTTTCACTGAATGAAAACTTTTATTAAAAAGTACTCTCCCAATTCGATTGCTTTGAATTTAATCAAGAACTGATGGTATTTTAAGGCGGTACCTTTGTACCAATTTTGCGAAACTGTTCCTCTTTGTGGTTATGAATTTCTAATGACATTTTGCAAACCATCGATCGTTCTTCAACTAAATTAGATTTTTTAATAAATTATTTATAATTAACGAGATAACTAACGTAGTGAGCAGTATAGTTTTAGTAATTCACTTCGTTAGAGTGGCATTACTACGCATGTCAAGTACTCGCCAGTAATATTATAAGAACACATGATGTAATATATTCCAAAAACTACATTTCCCCAACTTTTTTGACTGATATTCATGTAGAATTATACTAAATATATTTGGTAAAGCAAAAAGAAATTACCGTTTTATTCGATGTAACGATACACTTGTGGATTCAATTCTCAGGGCGGTTGCATCATTGAAATTAAAGTTAAATGTTACACAAGAAAACTTCCTAACGCCATTTTTCATACGAAGATTTAATGAGAAATCAATATACATCATAAGTTTTCTTTTAAGATTAAAATAAAAAACAAAATGAATAAGAAAATTATTGCTTTATTTATAGGCGATAGAATTTATACAAAAGGTCGAAATCAAGATTGGATAATTTAAGAAAAAATGTTCTTGTAATCTAGAATTTAGATTATACATCAAAATTCATTCAAAAAATGTCCCAAGGTGTTCACTTATCACTATTCGCATTAATAAACGTCTCGTTATCAAATATTCATGTGAAAAAAGCAACCCATCAACCAATGTCTCCACACAAAACGAAGATATTACAAAAGTTAATAATTTTTGAATTATTATAAAAAATGGACGTTATGACATTATTTTCAACTAAAAGCTTTGTTACTAAATATGTCAAATTATATTACAGATGAATGTGGATTTGATTCATGTTAGAAATATATCTATTACTACTATTAAGGTGTTAACTGTCGCTTTTTGGCTGAAAGGCATTATAATAAATAGTACTATTTGCACAACCTAATATGTTAGGATAATGGCCAGTTTCGGTCATCGTGAGCAATATAAACTCATAATAATGTATTAATATAATGAAGAAAAACAAGGTTATTTATAAAAAAAAGATGAGTTAAAAATTACTAGGTTTAATGATTCAAGAACAGAGAAAATTATTTATAGGTAATCACACGAACTGTTTTCTCAGTTTTAAGACCTTTGGTTTTGTAAACATATTAATTTTTAACTAGACATTTTGTACGAATAAAAATTTGAAACTGTGTACATTTCTTAATGCTTTGTCACAAAAGACTCGGGTTTCAGTGTTCGGCATCATCAGGCATTCTATCACGCGGATTCAATAAAACTGACGAATAGATCACGAAATTAATATATTATCAAAAATTCAAATTTGTATAGTATTAATTAATATAATGTCATAATATTAAAAATATATAATTGTAGGAATAGTACTGAATTTTTTATTAATATTTATTTCACTATGAGCCTTTGCTAGGCAATAGTTCTTGACACGGTTTTTTAAAAATGTCTTCATACTTTTATGACGAGAATATTTTTTAACATATTTATCACAAAATTAAGTGGATCATAACAATTTAGGAGGATTTTTATCTTCGTCGCTGCTTTCTTCTTCTTCACTCACTTCTTCATCATCGTCTGAAGAAGTTTCATCCGACTTCATCATGTAATCGTCTTGTCGCCGATTCGTATTTTCAGCCAAGTCATTCAAATGTTCATCGTTTGCTAACCGTCTGGTATCTGCTTCTTTGAACCTTTCAGGCCATGCGTTTTGTTCTATCATATATTTGATTCGATCAGTGTGAAGTGCTGCGACCATTTCGGCTCGTACCTTGTCGCCTTCTGCAATCGGCTCGACCAGGACATAATCACCTCGTTTAACCCAAACGCTTTTGCGGTACTTTGGGGGCATTGACATTAGATAGCGTTCTCCTTTACCATCTTCGACCTGAAAATGTAATATCATTAATATGTTTAAATAACATATCTGTGCTATTTCGAAAAAATCGTTATATCTACTGAGATAAACTGTTCTTGAACATGTACATGTATTATGGAAGAAAATCACTTAACCTTACAATACCTTAACACATTCGCGACGGGCTAATTGTGACAAAATTATGGATAAATTGTAAAAAATGGCAATGTTGCAAGGCCTTATAAAAATCATCATAAATTTTTCACTATTGGGAATTGTAGTTAAAAATTGGTAAAATTGTTTATCTATCATGATAAAAAAAATGATAGCATATTTTTTTATCTTATTTCGAGTTTTATTTTTGGGATAAGCAACAAAATATCTTTTGCTGGAGTTGCTAGCCATAAATAAATAAATACATCATTATTGGATGTTGTGCTGGCAATAAATGCCTCAAAACAAAATTGAAAAAAAAAACATCCAATGGTAGAGATGTCGTCTCCAAACTATGACATTATCTTCAATATCTATTTTGATATCGGTGATACAATATTAATACTCACGGTAATCTAAAATGATATTTTTATATAGCATATCAGTAAAGAAAAGAATATATTTGGTGGCCAGTTACGTCGAATATATATACATATATTATAAAACACATTACTATAAACCAGTTGATAATTTAATTTGTTATCTGGCAACATTAAAATACGTAAGTATATGTGCTTGCGATGATTAGCGGATTCGATTTCATTAGTCGCGAAATGATGTTTGATTTGACATGTAGATTTATTGAACAGTATAAAGATTTAAATACGGGATATATAATATGAAGACAAATGCATATTGATACATATTTAAAAGCCCTAGTATTAGTTATTCTATTGCAGTATGAGAAAATAAAGCCATTTTTGTGGTTTGGCAAATCGTTATATCAATTTACAATCTATTTTTTCGGCCATAATACTTAAGAGTTTTGTGTCTCCATTTACGAAACTTTAAAATATAGTCAGTTTTTTAGTTTGCCGATTGATAATACAGTCACAGATTATAAACTTTCACAGATTGAATGGTTCAGCGGTCTAGTTACAGGTTTAACGCTGTATTACATTACTATGTTTGTTTGCCAAGAAATCCTACCCAAGCGGCGTCTGTCATGTTTTAAGTGGTTTCCTGCGTTGAAAGCCCTTTAGTTTCGTCGACAACTCGACTCGAAGTGCGTTTGCTAACGCGATGCATAAATTTACATTCAAACAACCGATTCAAAGATGTAACTGGTTCATATTCAGATTAGGCATTCCAACTACACGAACTTAATATTGAAATCAGTGTAGTAAGTAAAAGCTAATAACAGTATTGACTTGTAAATCGGTCTGAAATAAAGCAGCAGACAATTGATATGATTTGTCTGTCATATACTTATGATTTCTGTGAACTATAAAATATTATAATACAAATCAATAAAAAGTGAAAATTAAAATCAAACGTTAAAAATATATTTAACTAATTTTACTTCATTTATCTAAAGTGAGATTTATCAATCAGGATTAATTTTAAGTGTTTTGATTCTGCGAGTAAAATGCATTGATAGGATTTGTAAGTTTTAGTTTTTAGTAAGGTTTGCCATGAAATTTTTTGATTTGGGGCGCCGAAAAAAAGCTTCGATATTTTAAGGACGCCGGAAACAAAAAAGTTTGGGAACTCCTGATTTATGTTATTATATACAGAAAAAAGCTTATGCGACATATATCTATTTATTTAATACAAGCTATTAGTAAAGCAATTCCTTTTAATTTAAAAGGCCTTCTTAGTCAAAGTCTGTAGAAAAATAAATATTAAAGTTATCAGGAGCAGTATGTTGCAATGTGTTTTTTTTCGCGAGGTACACATTTGGAATTTTGTTAATCCGAATTTATCATGTAACAACATACATCTACTAAATCCACACAATTTTCAATTTAAAAGACTTGAAAGTTCTATTAAAAAAAAACGATAGAAAGTTTGAATGCATTTCAAAGGAAAATGCAATTTCAATGAATAAGCCGTAGAAAATAGTTTCTGTGTAGTATATTCAAAATGGCAGCTTTTTATAAAATATTGAAGAAATAAATTACACTGAATGGAATGCGTTGCGTTTGTATTTAAACATGTTTGTGTGTAAAATAAATTGTTGTTTTGTTCGGAAAATTTCAAATGCAATAATTTAAATCAATACACTTCGAAAATAACTTTCTGAACAAAACATTACAGCGAATAGTGGTACATCGAAAATTAATATATTCTTTCTTAAGGAGAGGGTTTTTTTCTAAGAATTAATCTTTTGAAAGCTTATTCGTCCATTTCAGCTTAAAGTAGATTTGGTAGTGGCTGTTTTTTATGATGAATTGTCAAAATTATTTGACTAATTTCACTTACGCATGATGACAAAAGAGTTGATATAATAAAAAAAATATGCTTGACGAGAAATTGTTGATATATGATGAATTAATATATGAAATTTTATGAACTGGTACTCATTGTAACGATAATATTATTTAGAAGAAGATAGACCAAATGCGTGCATTGTATTTTGATTTATTAACATGTAAATGATAGAATTAATTAAACGCTATCAAAATTTTGACTGTAAATTATAAGCTTTAGATCGGTGGTGCTCGCGTAAAATTGTACGGTGGCCGCATTATAAACATCAGTGGTTTTACGGAAATGTCTCGTGGCCCCACCAAAAAAAATTTTTTTTTAAAAATTATTTAAGCCTTGAAATAAAATTATTTATAAACAACTCGACAAAATGCTGAAGAAGTCAAGTGTAATTCATCAATTTGAAAATATTAAAATTTTATAAATCAATATGTAAAAACCATTTTTTCACGCCATAAAGCTGTTGGTAGCCGCAGTAAAATCATCTACTGTAGATGAGAACCACTGCTTTAGGTATGGGAGATGCTTTTTATTTGCAAAATGTAATTTTTATATTATTTTAACATTATACATATCGATTATTTGTACATACAAAAAAGATTAAAATAAAATTTGTATACAAGAGTTCACATGGAGAATTAAGCATTAAAATATATATTGCATTTAATTTAGATAGTGGCTAAATGTTCTTAAAAAATATTGATTCAATATTAATTTTAAATAATATTTTATGATAAAGTGCAACAATTAACTGCTCTAAATTTTCATCAATATTTTATTTGAATCATTAAAGAGCCTAGATAAGTGGCTCTCATCTAAAAATTTACTGTGGCCGCAATATATACATCAGCGGTCCTACATAAATATTTCGTGGTCGTATCAGTACACATAATTATTATTATTTAATATCAACATTTAGAATGAAGCTTTTGGTGGCAGCACATGAGAACCACTGGCTTGGGTTTGTAAATTAGCTGTTATACGGAAAAATATCTAAGGTAGAAGGTAGCAATATTCATTAATTTGAGATATCATTTTGATATCACAAAGGAAAAGTCATTTTAATTTGCATGATGCATTACGAGAGCCATCCTTGAAACAAAAAGGAAAGCGTTTTCCATAAAAAAGATGCGCAATTATTTTTATGATGGTATAATTAAAAAAATAAACCTATATATTCCAAATCGTGTATTTATCATAAATTAATAAAAAAAAAAAACAAATACATTTTTGGCAAGATACGGTACTAAGAGCATTATATATTTAGAAAATATGAGATTTTTATTTTAGAAAATGTGAGATATAAAAAGACAAAACGTTTATTCATTTCAATTTACAATGCACTCTCGATTATCCGGTTAATGCTGGGGAGGATGGTCACGGATAATTGAAAAACACGGATAATCCGAATGATCAATTTTTTATTTTATTTTCGAATATAATATCATATACACAATACAATTTTTCACACATTATTTATGTATTCATTATTTATCAAGAAAACACAACAAATACGTAAAAATATAATATTTTATCATAATAACAAACGTAGTCCCGAGAGCTGACAAAGATAGGCAATAACTATCGAAATCATCAAATTTACTGCGGGCACCCGCGCCAGTTTATGCACTTCATTGGAAATGTAAATAGAAACGCATGTGGAGTACAAAGGATTTCAATTCTTGACTCATTCTAGTCCCATAAATTGTGATGTTTATTGCGGTATATGCGAACATTCATACATTCAAAACACACAAGTGGTTAAAAAAAATCACCGATTAGTTACGTAAACACAAACACATCGCTAAATTCATCCTTTTTTCAAACAACGCGCATATTCAAGATCGCAATTCATTAATGTGTCTCATAATCGATATAGAAAAAAAATCAATCAGATTATATTCGAATTAAAAAATATTTATTTTCAGACACGAATAATCCGCAAACCGGATCATCCATACACGGTTCATTGTGAGTACAATGTAGTTATTTCTTATTTCTCCACAAAGTTATTACATAACTAACTATGATTTTACAATGTAACTGAGAATTTTTGGGGGTGAAATTGTTTATATAACATAAAAAAAATCCTTGTTTTGTGTAATAATTTCGAATGAACACTTTCGTTAATTACTAGTATTTTCATCTAAAAATTGAGCTATTGAAAGTTATAGTGACGTAACTAATATTTTGCTGTTTTTGAAAAACAATGTGTTTTATTAGAATCATTGAAATAAATTCACGAGCATTTAATTCATTATGCTCTATTAGAGTGGTAGCAGCTGTTTTTACACAAAAAACACCGTTTGATTTATTTCAAGGACTCACTTTTTCATTTGTTTTATAGATTTTTCTCATTCAAGTCAAGATAACTTAAATTGATAAGATTAGGAACAATTTCGCTGATAACTAGCATTAGTAGCCGACTACACATTAAACATTGCGATCTATTTTTTTTAAATATATAGATATTATAGCGAAGATGCTAACTCGTTTATTATATCTGGTATAATTGTTTTTCGAAGAATATAAACAATTATTTATGTAAATTCTTGACGTATACCGATCATTTGCCTCGTTAACGATCATCAAGTTTTGGTTTAGACATTGCTTTTTTACGTTTAAGTTGCACGTTAATCGTATGTTAATATGGAATGATAAATAATTTCTTTTGAGGATGTGTAATGTTTTCAATATCACTCTTTGGATGGAAAGTAGGCTTTTGATAACTTATATTTAGACTTACGTAGGAATTTGCACGCGGTGCTTTCGTATATTTTTCTTTCGGGTTTCTCAAGATCTAGTATTTCTAACGAATCGTATTTTTCATCTATCTGAAATTAGTTAAAAAAAAATTCGAGGAACACAACACTTTATTTCTGCCGTTTCGTTTCTTTTTTAAATTTTATTGTTGTAGTTCCATCTGTATAGCACTATGAATTTTGATATCCTTTTCAACCCATTCTCTGCTGAGCTGTGTAAAGGTAATTCCTTTACACAGCTCCAAAAATTCCAACACTGAGTATTTAATTGAATCACGTTTGTGTTAAGAAATTTCTTGAAGATTGTCCGGACAAATCAGGAAATAATTGAAGACAAAAATTAACTTGCACGCGAAAGTTTTGCCGTTGTCAAACTAGTTTTTAATTTTCAATTATCAACTGTTTAAAAAATTAACTGAAAATAGCCTTGACATGTATGGATATCAATTATGGAAATAAAACATTTTTCTCAATTGATATTGTATTGTTTGCATAAAATATTCAAAAAGTTTTTAAAATCTATTTATTTAGTTATTCAAAGCATTAAATCCCTTTAGATGAGCGTTTCATTTAAAGCTCGAAATACCTTACGTGCCACAAAAAGTATACTAAACAGAATAATGTCCCAGTTTTAAAATTCTTTTTTCGTAAATGAGAATGGGAATAATATGAATCCAAAAAAACCCTCACAAGTTAGCAACGAGACATTGACAATTTAATGAGTGATATTATATAATTTTTTATGATTATTGAAAATTTTATCGATATTTTTGACCATTGTTAATTTCTGATCGAAAATACATTGCTTCGCTGCCGGGGCGTTAAGTGTTAAAATATGCCACCCGGGGAGAAAACAATTAAAGTAATGGACCATTATACGTCTCAATGCATAATTGGCATGTATATAACAGTAGAAAGTTTACCAACAGAGTTTGTGTATATATACAATAATTTAATGCTTTGGAGGTTAACGTTCCAACTACTTGATTGGTTTCTGGTGATTATGCTAATCTATGTTATAAATTATTATTGCTCTACAAACAACAATTTCTGAATGTTATCCCGGTTAATAATTAAAAAGTATGAAAGAAAAATCATTTGCTAATTACTGCATGATAATTCAAGCGACAAAATTATAATGAGGATTTTGTCAAGCATTTAATCATTTATACCAGAGGTTCCCAAACTTTTCGGTTTCCAGCACTCTTAAAATATCAGAATTGTTTTGCGGTGTTTTAAGTCAAAGCATTGGTTATCTCATGGAAAACCTTATCTTACCTTGCATTTTATAGAGTAATAATATTAATAATATTTTGTAAAGAAAATTTTCACGGCGCCCTGGTACGCAGTTTGGGTAACTCTGATATATACGGAATTTTATGTAAAAAATATTTTACAACGTATAAACGATTGGTTTTAAATAGCTTCACATTTTCATTAAATTTTAGATTTTCCAGAATTATTAAAAAAAAAAAACAATATTCTTGATGTAAATATAAACTTATGAAGAGTATCAAAAGAAATAAGAAAAATTAACTCGCAGAGGAATGTTTGAACAATGTAAATTATGTTATATTTTTTAGCATCAACTATCAACATACTTCAATCTGCCGTCTTAACAGTTGAGATATAAGCAGTCAGATGGTTAATAAAAATTTGTTAAAATTATTTATTTTTTAAAAAAATAAGAGTTATATATAAGGTATAAGAAAATCAGATTTTATTTGGGCTGCAATTTTAACCAAACACTTTATATCTCTTGGAAAAAATTAAAGCTTGATGTATGAGTGACAAGCGCACACACACACACACACACACGTTCTCCCTTTTTGTCAGCGCGCGTCAGACTACAAATATAATTTCAATAATTTTGAAATATTTTGTTCTATAACAATAGAGATTTTAAAGAGTTATATGCCAAATAAGTTCCTATTCGCATGAGTAAAGAAGAATTTTTCTGAAGCGTGACAGTTATACACGATCACGTGCACAAGTTTTAAAAGTTCAGTTTTCAAAGTTATTTTACGGGTGATATCTGGAGCCTAAAAAGGGATCACGATTCCAGGAGCATAAGGTATTTCGATTTCCAGAAATAAAATATCTAGGGAATAATAATTTAGTTCAAGCAAAATTCAAAGGATATAAAAAACAGGTCGGTGGCGCATTAGAATTAAGCGATAGCACTCAAGGGTATTGTATCCAAAATTTGCACGTCAAAACGGCTTGATTTTTTTACATTTTCAAAGGAAAATTTGCGATTTTAAGGTTTCACTAAAGAAACATTGCAAATATTTCATATAATAAGAGCATTATATTTAATTTCTAAATATAGCTAAACGAGAAAATATAGAGATATTGTCTCTTTTAAATTTTACCTGGTAAGAAAAAGAAGTGCTAGCGTACTAATCCCATCTATTAAATTTTATGATCAATAAAAGAAAATTACACAAAAATGTCATACCCCATGAAAAAAACTAAGAGCATGTTTTCTCAACCTTTTTACCTTTAGGTGACATACTGATTTTTCTTCGATGTGTAGGTCCGAACATCTTAATAGCAAACTATAAAAATCTAAACAGATCACGTTTTTTATAACAATGTCTGCTTATAAAATGTATTTTAAATAATAAAAACACATTTTTTTAGTACTTATTTCCACAATATATTTTTTGATCAGGACCGGTTTCGCTCATCGCGAGCATTATCAACTGATCAGTTGATAATGCTCGCGATGAGCGAAACCGGTCCTGATCAAAAAATATATTGTGGAAATAAGTACTAAAAAATGTGTTTTTATTATTTAAAATATAATGCCTTTCCATCAAGAAGTGACAGTTAACACCTTAAAAGTGATTATAAAATGTAGTTCATGGCTTGCTAATGAAAATATCAGAATATAAATTTTCAATGAAAACTGCTTGTTGAATGGCTCAACCGCTCTCAATTTCGCAGAAAAAGTGATATGGCTATGACAGGACCGGTTGTTAGCTAATCGCTTCGCCGAGTAACTTTATGATTGGGAGAGTAGGAAGGGGAATTATCAGACACAACAAGCGCCAATGTCTTCCAATAGGAATCGTAAAACTGTTTGTGATTGAAAGCTTTAAAAACAATCGTTTTGTACACGGTTACTATGATTTCTTTGGGCCAATCATAAATGCTGATTAGGCCACTGGTTTGGTATCACTGGCCTAGAACGTTATCCACAAGCCTTACCACTACATTTTGGAGTATTTATTCAAGTTCAAATTATACGTAAATTGTTTTAAGCGCCAAGCAGACAAAAAACAATTCTTTGTGTGAGAGATTTCTTCGTGAAAAATACGTAAAGAAAATTGTGGTCGACATGGCCAGTAAATATTTTTGTTGTTTTACTTTTTTCACGTTGTAATTTTCATATTACCTTAAATAAAATGAGTTATATTATTAAATACGGAACGAAAAAGAATCGCATAAATGAGTTTTTTATTTTTCTATTTTACATTGAAAATTATAAAAGATTCCGGAGTGTACGCGAGAAGTATCCGCTGTCAGAAGTAAAACATTTTCAATTATGTTTTAACAAAAAAGGATTACCATAAAGTAAATGCTGGATAATGACAAACCAGAGACAATGTCATTGTTTCGGACGCCGGCTGGTTATATGGCTATGTTTAATCCGAGTTTGTCAAAATTCGAAGGACATTCTACGTTCATGAAAATTATTGCTTAATTGAGTTGATATTAGCTGGTTTGAAACCCAACGTAATTGGCTAAACAAAGCGAGAATGTTTTTAAATTAATTTTGTAGCCGAAAATCAGCTAAAGTAAGCCTTTGAAAATCAGTCAGAAATACGGACAAAACGTCCAAAATAATTAATAAAGTTACATTGCATCTGGTAACAAATATAAGCACGAGTTCTTGGAAAGCAAAAACAACAAGATTACAAATTTGAATTGTTACAACTTTGTACGATTCCACATGTTTTGTCACTAACGACCCGGGTTTCGCCTATCGGCACCTTCAGTCGGTATCATAAATTATAACAAAATTACAATTTTATAATAAGTAATATTTGCCCTTAAATAAAAGTTTTATTTTCTTGTACATATGAATGATCAGCTCTCTATTGTTACTAAAGTCAATTTGTTATAAAAAAAAAATGCGAAATGCATTTTTGGTAACAACATCGTCCCAATAAATCCTAAAGACTCAAATTCATTAATGATATCGACTGAAGGTGCGTGATTGAATTTGAATAACAAATTTGAATTTGTCAGCATTGTACGATTTAACACATGTTATCACTATCAACACGGGTTTCGCCTTTTGGCATCTTCTGGCCTTCTATCACCAGTATGCAACAGAACAGACGTACAATAAACAGTTAGTATCGTTTATATACCAAAGGTCGTAATTATAGAAAAACACAGTACCCAAGGCAATCACTAAATGGCAGCTAACTATAATGATGTGTCTCTTATAGACCAATTTTTAGCAAAAAAAAAAAATGAAATAAATAAGCGGTAAAAATTTTATACCAGGTTTAATGCCTAAGGACTTAAGATAAGTGATAAGCTAAAAATAAGTTTAAAATTTTTAAAACTAGCTCGCTAACAGTGTCAGGTCGGCGTTCTATTACAAGAACTCATTAGTTAACAATAAGAACAACACTAATTTTGGGGATTAGTCCGGTATTAATAAATTGTATCACCAGACATCAAATAAGGTTTCGTTGGGTAAAAATAATTAGGGGTGGCATTACAGAGTAAATTTTAAAATACCGGCATATTGATTTAAAACGATCGAATAAATTATGATCATAGTAACTCATTGGAATCACTATTTATTTTGACCATTTATACAATAATATATATCATGTATTCAGTACTGCAGTTAAAATATTATCCAAATCATTAACAACCTAATTTATTATAGTATGATTTTTGAAGGTTCACAAATCTTGACCAGATCATTAAGCAAATAAGTAAAATTGTAGAAAAATATATTATAAAAAAAAACATGTGTTGAAAGAACCGTAAAACAAACAAACTATTGAGACTATAGACTTTATATGTTTATATGTCAAAATATGAAAAAGTTAGGTAAAACATTTGACTTAAAAGATAAAATACAGCCTGATTTTTCTTGATAATTTCTATTAGTTTGGTTAACAACAACACTACTGAATTCAACATGGTCATAATTATATGTTCGATAACTCTATAAATATAAAATTATACAAAAAGTAGTAACAATACAAGAATCAATCAAAATTGTATAACATAATTGCAAAATATGTATATATTTAACCCACAGTCTGCTAACGTCCTCAACTGTAGAGACAGAAATATGTAGTGTGTTAATAGCTGGACATTTAAATACACAAGAGCTTCAAACAGGGTCAAAATTTTCGCGTTGGAGGTAATTTTCGTATACTAAAAAAATATTGGATTAATATTAAGAACATTCAATGTTGCAATGTCATATTTGTGGCTCAGCAGGAAAAGAAAAAATGTCATCGAAACCTGGTATTTCGGAATCGAAAAATAATGCAAAATATCGTGCTTTCAGTTTAGGTTATTTTGGTTTTGCAATCTCTGGACATTATATGTGTTGATCCAGTTTCTTCTAAGGGAAATCACATACTTACACACAATGTCGTTTTCAGTGTATAAGGAAGAAACAAATGTTTTTACAATAATTTACCTCATGAAGATTATTTCCTTTGCTTGCAATAACTTTGACGACAGACTGATTCTCTGCAGGGACGCAAAGTTTTTGCACCATCACTTCATCCATCACATACTTCCTTTTCGTAGTTTTAGACATGATAATAAATAACCTGCAACACACCAAAAGAGTATATATAAGTCAAGTGACTGACATACAAGTTATCGTTTGATAGGCGCTCATATTGGATTTGGACACTGGATTGACAATATGTAACAATATATCAAGTCACTTTTAAAGTGTTAACTGTCACTCCTTGATGAAAAGGCATGTTATTTTTAGTAATAAAAACACATTTTTAAGCACTTATTTCTACAATTTCTAATCGCGAGCAATACCGTAAGATTTCCTGTAAACTGTTTCTTAGTTCTTGAACCTTTGTTTTTGTATACCTGCTACCTTTAGCTCAAATATTTTGTATGAATCGACTTTTTTGTCACTAACGACTCGGGCATCATCAGGCATTCTATCACACGGATACAACAGAGCTGAAGACGTCAGTTCTGTCAGAGCCGAATGTCGAAACCCGGATTGTTAGTGACAAAACATGTGGAATCGTACAAAGTTATAATAATTCAAATTTGATATTGAAAATCCATCAAGCACCTTCAATCGATATCATAAAAAAATGGACTTGTTTGTAAATTGTATTGTATCAGTTGACAATGCTCGCGATGAACGAAACCGGTCCTGATGAAAAAATATATGGTGGAAATAAATACTAAAAAATGTGTTTTTATTATTTAAAATATATCGGGTCAGCTTTGACGTAAATATGTGCTAAGAATGCCAGTAGACGTAAATCATCGAAGAATCGCAAAAGATGTAGAATCGTATACAGTTCGAACAATTCAAATTTAATATGATAAACGCTTAAAATACAATATATATATTCTACCAAATTAAAAATCTGTACACTACAGATTGTATGTAAAAATAACGGCCTTATAATAACATAATAAACCGTAACGCAAGTATATATTTCATTATATTAATGAATAATCAAGAAGATTGTACACAATTTAAAATATTCGTAGAATATCTAATATTGTGAACGAAAGTAATTTTAGACCCACTCAACCATCGACTTGTTAAAATTGTTGTAGCTTTTCGAGCCGTTCAATTTCCATCGAATTATTCGCCAATTATTTATGATAATCATAATTCGCCAGAAATGATATTTAATCAATCTCAATACTACTCGACGCTTAATTAACTTAGCCGACAGTCTTCTGCGAGGGTATTTTAATTAAAATAAATTAAGTACATATCTAAATGTAAGCTTGAAAATTTCGGTGGGCGGTAAGACGTCGAATTAATATTCATAGATCTGTGCGTTCTAGATAATTCAGCGTTAAAGTTTTGTTATTAAAACTAATCATTCAAATTGATATCTTGCCATTTAACATGTCAAGAAACTCGAATAATATTACGTTATTTGATATTATTAAAGTCATATTTAATACCACGAAAATTTCAACGAAATTTTTATGTGTCGGATAAACGACATCTGAATGATGAATCAGTTGATAATGATCGCAATGAGCGAAATAGTACTGATTTTTTTATTATTTAAAATACCATGCCTTTCCATGAATTTGTGATAGTAAATACCTAAAAATTGATAAGAAAATCATTAAATAACCCCTGGATGCAACTATTTTTTGACTTTTAACTTTTTTATGAAATAGCATCAATCCATACACAAAAAATCATTCAATACATTGTGATTATTAGTTTGTGTAGAAGAGTAAAAAAAGTTTATGATTTTAGGGTTAAAATATATAGATACAATCAGTAACTGAAGAAAGAATATATATTATTCATGAACATTGTTTCGTTTATGAAGATACAGTGTAATATATATATATATATATAGATTTTATATGTAAACATTTCGAGGGCTATCACAAAGAAAAAAACGTAAATTAACCCCTGCCGCCCGATGATGGACCTTTAGGGTTCAGGACGTACATTTTTTTTTCTCTAAATCTTCTGAGCCCCGGGTCTTCATATATTATGTATTCCTTGACTAAGCCTTTATCGCTTAAATAAAAATATTTTGGTATAAGACCATTTATCGATTCCCACAAAAGATCAACTTTTGCAATGAATTCGTCAAGCACCTTGCATGTATGAATACTTCATCGTATCGGTGTGAGCGAATGTAGCAGTGTGTGTCGGCCGAATGTCCACCCCCCCTACCAGCGTCAAAACACGTCTCAAATACAGTAATTAGTCATCGTTGAAACAATGCGAAGTATGGACGGCTGGCAGTTGTCTTCCCAAAGTGCTTATGATTATTTCATTATTTTACAGATTTTCATGATATTTACAGACTTTTTGCATTATTGGGAATAAAAAATATTAATATTAGGTGTAGTAAAAAGTCCTGACGTTTTTTCAAACGCGTGTCTTAAAATCGGTCGGCATCGGGCCTTTGGTTAAATAAGATGTCATAATATTTTTTTTCGTGTTGTGTGACATCTCAAATTACGTTCCGTATAGAAAAAAAGGTTCATTCGCCCCAAACAGAATGACCGACCTTTGCCCTTCATAAGAATACCTGCGCGGTTGCATGCTTTTTCAATATTACGCCCAGAACAGTGCAGTTGTCGCCACTAAAAACATTTGCGACTGTTATAGAGACGTGTTAAAGGTTCGAAAATGTCAGAGATGTCTTACAAAATTTAAATCTGGCAATTTAAGCATTGAAAATTACCCTCGAAGTGGACGACCTCATACAGTGGATGAAGTCGCCCTGAAAGCTGAAATCAAAAAAAAATCCATCTTAACAAAAAAGGAATTCAACAAACAAGATAAGAGAGAATTTTTAGATCCATGCCTTCCTACAGACTCGGAAGTCGATTGAAAAATGTGCTATTCGTTCTGTGATACGAACCCGCGAAATTCGTCAAGCCAATGATGTGCACCACGTAAACAGCGGTAAAAAAAATATATTTTACATATTTTTTAAATTTTAACATTAAAAAAAACGAATATTATTATTGGCATAATAAGTATGAAATTTTTGAGCTAAATTTACTTTTGCGTTTTATGTGATTGCAGTAGCTAAACTGACGATTTGATCATGTCATGTTTTTTTTCAAATACTGTAAATAATTATATAAAAAAAGAAAGGAATGAATACTTCTCGGTCATAAAAACAGTTTTTTGGTGTAATAAATTAAATTATAGGATTTGTTATTCGCAGTTTGAGAGCCACTATTCCGCTACGTGGAATTTTAGCAGCAAAGTTACAAGTTACGAGAAAATTGCAATTTCATTGCGGTATATGTTTTAACATTTCTCCAGATAAGAAAAAATCATTTAGGATATTCGTATCAACAAAATCGCAAATATATTATACTGCAGTTAAAACAAAATTACGAGCAAACAAAAAAAATGCGGTCAAAACATGGAATATCGCTGTGGCGACTAAAAAAACATTACGTCATGTTATTATTCAAGATTTAACCAAATGATGATTTTAACTCGTACAAGAATACAAACTAGAAAGTAATATTATTTAAATAATAAAAACAGAATGTTTAGTGTTACTTCCACAACTTTATATTTATAAATCATGACCGGTTACGCTCATCTCGAGCATTGTCCACTAATGTCACATCAACAATAATCATTGTGTTTCTATTTATTATTTAGATAAAATAGGTTTCTTTACGAGTTTTCAAACTACATGTAATATTAAAAGTGACAATGCCTAGAAGAAAGTCAGTTCTTTGTTAAGTCTCAAAATAATTTAAATCCATTCTTAAAGGGGGGTATATTCCAAATTCCTAGGAGCCCAAACAATAGAGCTATTTCAATTATTTTTTTATTAAATCATTGTATGTAAATATCAAACTTTTAATACAAGACAATTTTTCGGTATTACGGAGGTTAAAATCCAACATTTGCAATGCTTTGTTGGAGGTAATCATTAATTAATTAATTCAATGAGAAAAATGGTAAACTTTACTTTTATATTTTTAATATGATGCTCGACCTTTAATTTGTATAAATACAGACGATCGGAGCATAATAAGCTATTTGCATTGCTTAAATAAATTTACTAAGTATTATAAGCTGAAAAATAAGTCAGAAACGTAATTCAAACAAAAAGACATAAATGAAAATTGAAGAATAGTTTTCAGTGGTTTCGCGTATTAAATGCAGAATTTTTTTTCCCCCGTTTAAAACTAAAGTAAAAGAGAATGTAAACGAGGTTTATTTGCATATGTTATTAAAAAATTTCGTCATATACACAACTTTGTTTGCAGGGTTGCAGTAAAAGGAAGTTGCCGAGAGAGTAATATATAGCATGGCTTTCCGGTTTTTAAAACAAAGCTAATATTATTTTCCATTTAAGAATTATTATTTAGAAATATTCAACGGGTGAAATTGCGTAAGTGAAAGCTTTGAGATGGGATTGATTATGAATATGAGATCACGTACGGGGTAACGTAAGTTTTTTTAAATACCGAAAAAAAGTATTGATTGAATTGGCATTCGCTTGGTAGAGCTCCATTGTAACACGGTGAAAAATAGCAATGTATTTTAGTTCCACAAAATTATTTTTAAAATATATAGTTGATAGCTATTTCGACTCACTCCATCGTCAGAACTATGCTTAAACTAACATTTGCTTATTTATATATAGCTGCGTAAAAATTTTATTATTTATCGTCGCTATTATATAAAAAACAATTAAATCTGGCTAGAAAACTCATTTACCCGAACACAATTCAGGATAACCGCTCCTTTAAATCAATCAACTACAATATATATTACGAAAACCTGGGCTGTGGAGTTGTTGTAAAAAAAACTCGACTACGACACCGACATCGTCCGAAAATACGGATCCGACTACGATATTGACCAACAGGAATCCGACTAAGAACAGTTTAATTTTGTTAGGTTTTTTTCCTACCTTTCCTATTTACGTGCATTGAATTAAATTAGTCGTAGTCGGTCGTTCTTCACGACTCCGGCTCCGACTTTATATCCCTGACGAAAACGATATAAGTCCATGTCAGAAAAAATGGATTTATACCCTAAAAGAATTGATGTTTTCGTTTGAACGCAAAAGTTAAAACCTACAAAAAAAATATTTATTACACGTTCAAAAAAAATGTTTTACGGGAAAGATGTTTTTCACTCTCTTGAACAGCCACAAAATTGTGACTCGTAACGTTTTCAAAATACATGATTTAATTATTGTATGAAGAACTGATAAAGGTTGACAGATTCCTAAATTCTTAAACCAGCTTTCGAGTTTTTGATTACCGAGTTATTTTAGTAATGCACATTATGTTAATATTTACAACAAAAAAAAAATTAAGATGTTAACTGTGACAACTTGGCGGAAAGGCACTATATATTATAGTAAAATAATTAAACACCATGTATCGAACAATTTCTACAATTTATTGCTATCGAGATAAGAACCGGTTTATATCATCGTAAGTAATATCAGCCGATTTTTTACAAATTAAAACAAAACTATTTGTATAAAAAAATGTATGCATAATTACCATGCATACAAAACAATCGGTTAAAGAACTGAGAAAATATTTAATATGTACCCATACAAAATTTATCAAAATAATATAAAGCGGTTTTCGAATTAAATGATAATAACTTCTTGAAATGAAGCGAGACCGATTCTGATTTAAAATTTGATGATATAAAAATCATTTAAAAAGAAAGCTATATTCACTTTGATTCATTAAATATTGTTATTATATATGGTATAGCAACCCCTACTAATTGTGTGTTATTCCAAAATGTTCCATGACGTGGATACCGACAAAAACCTTATTTGTCACTATTTCGGTCTTATCTAGTGAATGGGCAGAATAAATACGTCAAAAGTTTTCGTATGCCTGTGGGACAACTAAGCTTTTTCGACGTGACTGTGTTGTGGCCCGCGTTGTTAATGATTTCCGTAATTGAAAGAGAAGAAAGCTGATCTTCATACAACATTAAACATTAAGGAAATGTTATTTATTTATCTATTTTGACCTTGTGACTACACGTGTGTCTTTAATGACTAAGTAGTATGATAAAACATATTTGAAGAAATGCTCCGAATACTTGTATTTGAAATAATAATAACAGATTTTTAATACTATTTCTAAAATATATTCATAATCAGGACCGGTTTTGCCCATCGCAATAATTATCTAAAAAGGATAATGTAAACAAAATTTTGAGTTAATAATTCACAGATATACAAAACCAATGGTTTAAGAGCTGAGAAAACAGGTAAATTAACAGTATGTAAAATATCTAAATAAAGTCTAATCAAAAATCCATTAAGAGTTAAAAAAACAAACTTGAATTTAACTAATTAACAAAAATAATGAGTGAATTTTTTTATAACCAATATAACAGGAATTAAAATATTTCAGGGAACATTATGCATTAAATAATTAGAAATTAAAATATAAAGCAATCACAGTGCAATATTTTTTTTTGATCGACTACTCGATTCTGTTGGAAGGCATGGGTGTTTGTTGTGTCTTATAATTTCGTTCTACCCACCCGGTGCTTTAAAACGGGGCGTAACGGCTAACTAACCACCGGTCCTGTCCTTACCTAATAACATATATATATTTGCCTTAGCGTGAGAGGCTGTGTAAAAGAGAGTATGAAGCAATGTTTTAAAAAATAAACATATATAGAAATAAAAAAAGAAATGATTAGTAATGTTTTCAGAACCGGTTTCACTTTGATAGTCTTTGGCACCATGTCGTCGAAAACAATAAAGCTTAAGTATTTTACTAAAGTAAATTGATTGATTTAACAAATAAAATTCAACACTAGCGAGAGGCCGAGAAAAACTAGAAAATCTAACGTAACGAGTAATTAAAAATAATTACGTGCTGCCAGCACTAAATCAATAAAAAAAAATATATTAGAAAAAAAATTAAGAACCACTGTAGAAGATGGTTGGTCGTAGAGTCTAGGGAGATCACAAATTTCCGAGAAGCATAGAGCGGATACGGAAAACCTTCTCGTGGAAAAGGAGGATCATGCACAACTTTTTGATGTAATACATACGAATTCATTTTATGAATACTAATAAAAGTGGAATTAATTATATATAATTTATGTAAATAGTTCGACATTATTTCTGTTTTGAAATTGGAATACATTTATAAAAAAAATTGCATATACAAAATAATCGTGTTCTTTCTTTAACCATAGCTACTAAATATGAATGTAATTAAGACGAACAAACGTATGCAAACGTTGGAAAATTATATTAATTAATGAAAATGGTATAAATTGAGGTCTAGGAACATTTATTGATTTAATTGTTATTCACTTGGTAGAGCTCCATTATAACACGGTGAAAAAATAGCAATGTACTTTAGTGCTACAAAATTGTTTTTAAGATACAGTTGATAGCTATTTCGACTCACGCCATCGTCAGAACTATGCTTAAACGAATATTTGCTTATCTATATATAGCTGTGTAGAAAAGGTACACAATAAATCTTCTTTTCTGTCTTAACGACCTAGCTCGTTTCTTGCTAGCAATAAAACTAAAAAAACCAAAAATTGTATATGAAACTAAAAAGGCGGCTATATCAATAAGCTTACATATGGTACGGAAATGTTTTATTAGGGAAACGAAACAGCCCCCGTAGTGGATTGAGCAATGGCGACCGACATACATTAGTTTGTTCGTTAAGATTTTTTTGTGTGATAGTCGATATCTATTGATTTCCAGCTGTTTTAAAGCCGTCATCTAACGACCTTTAATATAAAGATGCAAACACGTAGGCGCTGAGTTTGAAAAAAACCATGTGACTTTATAGAAGATTTATCGTTAAGGGTTGAGAGGGTAGGATATTAAAACACACAATATTTTTTTATAAAAAAAAAATACATGTAAAATAAAAATGAGATTTTTTTTTATTGTTTAAATAAAGGGAAAATTCAATTGTTTGCACATGGCAAAAGTGTCTTGTCATCATTTATCGATGGAATTTCATTTGCTTTTTCTTGTTGATACTTTTCACATATTATCTTATGTTTCCTTCTGCTTATATGCCAATGAGATTTTGAAATTCTTGTATATTTGAGATTGCAAACATAATCATATTTTATCGTTTATCAGATGATCCAATTGTTTATCTCCACATTTCTCCAGAGTCTGTTCAATGTCTAGAGATTCTCCTTTGGGGATTCCGTATCCGGTGGCTAGCCCATGGGGATTCGAAGGCGTGACACAATCCAGATTTGCCTCCTTCCTCAAAGATGTGTCAATGTCAACTGACGAGAAGTATGCCACAGATCGAGGAAGGTCGTTGAAACCAAGTCTGAAACAAAGAAATCGATTAATATTGAAAAGTATTAAACGTTTGAAAATAAAATTTATTTAGAATTCCGATACTGTCTAAAATATAACACAAATCATCAATTAATCAACTTTCAACTAATGAATCCGAAAATATACTACACCCAGTCCTTTTTTTACGCGAATTCGATTATACGCGATTTATTTCGACGGCACCGCTACATTTTTTTACGCGCTTCATTCGTTTTTACGTAATTTTTTCCCAAAATTTGTTTTAAAGAAGACATTTATATATGATACTAGGCATGTACGTTTCATTATTTTTTTAAATAAAAAAAATGTGTGTATTTTTAAAATTTAATTTTGTAAAGCATTCCATTTTTTTAAAAACACATACAATTGCCAAATGTTAACAAGTGTATCGGATATTATGCGAATTTATGTTTTAGGGTGTGTTAAGAAATAGACTGCAAATGCGTGAAATCATTTTTTACGCGCCTTTTTCTGGAACCAATGTATCGCGTAAAAAAAGGACTGGGTGTATATATATTTGAAATCGAGATGCACATATAAATCACCTTTAAGGTGTCAACCATCACTTCTTTTATTATTTTAAATAATAAAAACACATATTTTAGACACAAAAACACTTATTTCCATGATATATATTTTGATTAGGATCGGTTTTGCTCAAAATCCTGTACTGATCAAATCAATCATGAATGTTCGCATATACCGCAATAAACATCACAATTTATGGGACTAGAATGAGTCAAGAATTGAAATCCTTTGTACTCCACATGCGTTTCTATTTACATTTCCAATGAAGTGCATAAACCGGCGCGGGTGCCCGCAGTAAATTTGATGATTTCGATATTTATTGCCTATCTTTGTCAGCTCTCGGGAGTTTTTGCTCTCGGAACGTTTGTTATTATGATAAAATATTATATTTTTACATATTTTTTTGTGTTTTCTTGATAAATAATGAATATATAAACAATGTGTTAAAAATTTGTATAGTGTTAATGATATTATATTCGAAAATAAAAAAAAATGATGGTTCGGATTATCCGTTTTTTTCAATTATCCGTGACCATCCTCCCCAGCATTAGCCCGGATAATCGAGAGTGCAATGTATATGTATATATTTCTTGTTTTATGCAATATTTTAAGTAAGCTTTATAAACCATTGAGAGTTCCATAAACCTCATTTTCAAATTTGAATTATTCAACGTCACGTCAGAAGAAAATTCAAGCACTTCAGAATATTCTTAAAACAAACATTTTTTAAGTTACTATTTGTGTACAAATAAAGAAAATAAAATAATGATGTCAATATATTATATCGCCAGATATTAGATATTCAATAATTATTTTGATCCTTAAAGCAAAAATAGTCACTTAACACCCGATTCAATATAGCCTTAGTGTATCTCAACAAAATTAAGATACTTCGAGGATATAGGAAGTAGACACCTCATTAAAATCAGTATAATTTCAATACCTCCTCGGCGTGAAAGTAGTGTGGGGAAATCGGCGAGGGAAATGGGAAGCGGTGCGGAACCATTTGGCTCGGTAAAAGAGTGTCCCTATTCTGTTTTAAATTAAATTATTGCCTTCCTCGAAAGGTCGGCGCGGAATTATTTTCGCTAATGCACTTTGCATTTTAAGTTCGAAGCTATTCGGCTGGCCTTTTTTGGTGTTTTCAAAACGTGAACCAAATTGCCGGAAGAATAAATTTAAGCATTGGAGCGGGGTTTCCAGAGGATTTGCGGCGTATCGACACGTCTGCAATAAATTAATATTGACACAACGATTCTATTGAAGTGAATTTTAGAGAAAAAAGCTTAAGATGTGAATTCGTAAAAAGCGACATCAATTTTTTTAAATATCACATTTTTTTAATAACATGGAAGGTTAAGGTACACATTGACAAGATAAATCTGTCAATATCTCTCTTGCAATCAGCTGTTTATTAGATTTATGTTTTTTGTGTTATCGTAAAATTCTCTACAATGCACAAAATTCATAATTGTTGATGCCCATCAGTACTAACATTTTGATATGTTATTAAAATGCTTTCTAAACTCTTCCATGCCACGCTATTTAATCTGTGAAAAAATTCACGACCTGCTTACCCTAGTTTCGGAAGTACTGTGTTTATACAACAGCAACGAAAAACCAAAACTTTGCATAGCATACTTTTGCACAATATTTTATTACTAGACAAGTAACAGGTAATTTCAAAAAATACTACATTGAAAACTTTTTTAAAAATGGTACGATTATAAAAAAAAAACATACATCGTAGTTGACATATGTATACATTTAAAAATAAATCTTTTATCAACGACTGAAAA
This sequence comes from Himalopsyche japonica, assembly GCA_028555115.1. Classification (NCBI taxonomy): domain Eukaryota; kingdom Metazoa; phylum Arthropoda; class Insecta; order Trichoptera; family Rhyacophilidae; genus Himalopsyche; species Himalopsyche japonica. The sequence goes on along the minus strand of JAHFWJ010000534.1, from coordinate 143,604 downwards.
ATCCAGTTGAAGAAAAGTTTCTATATCTCTGAAGAGTGACACGTGGACATGCACAGATTTAAGTGTTACTATTGAAATAAATTAATATTTTAAGAATATTTCAACTAGAAATGGTTGAAAATTTATTTTAAAATTTATAAAAGAATAATTTTAATAATAGTAAAATGAGCTACATTTATTTTCAATCGCGTTAAACGAAACACGAGATCGAGTTATCCAATCAGATATCATAATATCTAATAGTGTATTTCACTACAACTTTACTTAATAAAGCAATATATTCAAATTATTTTCACGGCTTTCAAAACAAAAAAAGATAATTGGCTCTTCGTGTGATACGAAGCGAAAACTATTGCATACCCGACGCCAATTTTTTCGTTTCGTGGCTACAAAAAATTTATCAACTGAGGCGACTAAAAGCAAACCCGACTTATCAACTTTTCATTATTTGCAAAATTTGTCTTCCTCTTTATTGTATGTATTGATTTGGTATTTACTTGATAACAAATCACAGTATTTACCTCAAGAAAATTTTATAAATGATTGTTAAGAGTTATTTTCAGAACTGTGATTCAACTGAATTGAAACTAAGTTGTATGTATTCTGACAATATAAAGTCTCAATTTGATTAGTATCATAAATTGTATAAATAATTATATTTGATTTTGGTAATAATTTTTCTGAGAAACAAAATAAAAACAAATGGCAATATAAACAGGTCGTCAAATAAATGCATTGAAATTTAATCATAAAACGTAATTTATTATTCTTTTGTACTGTATTCCAATAAAGAAAAAATAGAATATTTTCAATAGATATTTGGTCATTATTATCACATCAGTTGGTATTAAAACTAATTAAGCTATCAATTTAGCTCAGAGATTTAGAGTCAATATTTTTAATAGTTCATCTGTAATAATACATAAACGATGAAAAATGTTTATTGACTGTCAGTTCGCGTACATCTGTGTACAGAGATTGTCTCAATATGTCGAAAGGCGAAACAACGATCGCGAGTGACGAAGAACGTGGAATTATACAGAGTTTGAACGATGCGCATTTTATAGAGAAATTCCATTAAGGCTTAAGTTAAGATTGAGTTATTTTGTATGATTTTGAGAAAAAATGTGGACTTTGCTTTTCAACGCCTCATTTGATTGATGATAGAAGATTACACAGGCAGTAAAATATGAGATCATAATATAAGCATATATTTATCACCATGATTATGCCTGGAGCCATATTTCCTAGTCATTTTTGTAATGGAGTGTATAAAATCGTACGGATAATATAGAGTTCAAACTTTATCCATGAGAGAAAGATTTTTTCAAATAACGATGTCTTAATAATAGTCAAACGTGCTCCTACGCTAGAACTTTACTATCGTCGAAGTTCGTGTTTCTCCTTTGCTTTTAATACGAGTAAAAGAAAGACTAAAAACAATTTTTCCTGGAATCGAGAAAACGTATTTTATAGTCACATGACATATTAGAAGATACTTTTATTAAAATGAGAACCGCCATTTCCTAGTAAAAGGCATTTATTAATAAAAAAAAAGATTTTTACTTAGTTATCAATTCAGATACATATATCTTCAGAACTTTTCCTGCAATTACTACTTGTAACTTAGGTAGACAAACTTTATTGCGATATGGCTAAAATATAATAAGTGCGTAGCTTATCGCTATTGTTCACCCCGTATGCAATTCGCTGCTACAAATATATTTGAAAATACCTAAGCTTCGTGAATTCGTTCGTGAGATTTATCAAAAGTTTCAGCGCGGTGTAGACAACCAATATAACTACGACCTCTTACCTACATAATTACGATGAGACAATATAGCGTAATTGTTTTCGGTCGAGAGTGGTTATGCTCGAAGACCCTCTCAATTTTTTTTAGATATAAGTCATAAAAAAAACAAATGCCCTGGGCGTCTTGATTATGACTTTCCTTGTGTATTGTAGGGGCATATAATCGGTTAGTCTTTCCTCATCTTATCTGGAGGAGGTTAGGCGAATGACTTAAGCCGGTTTTGTTAAAATATTTATGTCGATAAGTTCCATTAGGAGCCCCATGTTCTTTTCGTTAGATGTAGTAATCCGTTCTCTGCCGAACTTCTTAAAGGATATTTAAAAAATTAATTCAAAATTGTTGATATCAGTAAAACTAATTAACATTGACAAGACAAATAGCTCTATATTTTACACAAAAATTATCCTGTAAACGAAAGTTTACAGGTTAATTTTTATATGTTTGCGTATGTGTTGAATCAACATTTGAGATGTTCGCACCCAATGAGTTAAGAAAGAAAAACTGTTTTATTTTCTTTTTAATAAGCCAATTTCATTGTAATTATTGTAATTTAAACACATATAACCTTGCCATATTTTGAAATTCGGTAAAATTGTAACAAATTCAACAATTATGGAAAAAGTAGAGTTATGGTTTTTATTATTTGTCATTATATTCTTTATTTATTGTTTATGCATCTTCCAACCACACGGTACTAAATCGTTTATTTTCCGAATGACATATTGGCGCAAGTGTTTTTAATGTTCACACGTCATTATAGGTTTACCAACGCCGAATGGTAAACATTCAACGAAGTTTAAGTCACAATTTAACCTTCCATTTTTCGCTAGCGATTATGGATTACCTCTATAATAAAATATAATAAAAAGATAATTTTTGACAACTTTCGAAACAATACAAAGATAATCTTAGCTTTCCATTTTTCGTGGAAAAAAACAAAGTCCCTTATTTGTTACGACATTCACTTCCCCAAATACACTATTCCAAAATACAAGATCCGACTTTAGCGTAAATGGGGATTTAATGTACATCATAGGTGGCAATCAGTCGTTTTCTAGCTTCAACTTGTAACCAGAATACAATATTGCGTAAAAAGAAGCTAAGCGACTTAAATCTCGTAAAGCAAGTTTGCCTGTTTACGGAATTGTCAAGACACAATTTCCTAACCAAGTCTAAAATCCCCCGCCCACTTAAACTGGTACGTGATTAGTATTATATAAGTCATACATTTTATACATTTAAGTGACGCGTAGCAGGCAGAGTGATACATTTCAATAGTGTACCGAAAATGAAAAACAATGTTCGAATCTATTGTTAACACTTAAACACCGGAAGACGCGGAATCTGCGTTGTCGATTTTTTGCGTTGCGGCGGTGAACGCCAATTCAAGTCATTCGATATAGTTGATATAATCGCTGATAACAACGGGAATATTATCAAAAACAAAATTATAATCACTTTTAAGGTGTTAACTGTAACTTCTTGATGGAAAGGCATGATATTTTAATTAATAAATACACATTATTTAGTAATAATTAATACAATATATTTTATTATCGGGATCAGTTGATAATGTTCGCAATGAGCGAAACTGGTCGTGATCATAAAATATATTGTGGAAATAAGTACTAGAAATGTATTTTCAATTTTTAAAAGATAAAAACTATTAATGAAAACATGCAAAAATGATATATTCATTTATTTATGGTTGGCAATGCTGGCATAACGAAATAAAGCCATTTAAGTAAAAAAGTGATTTTTATAGCTTATCCTAAAAACTGAACGATTAAAAAACATATTATAATGGTACGAAAAACATCCGTGCAATCTGTCACATTTTTAAAATATTTAAGTATGGAGGGATACACAAATAATACTACCAATTTTTTGGGAATGTTTCTCGAAAGAGTAAAAGTTATCATGATGTAATAAAGACCAAATGATTTTATCAATTTAGGTCCGCGTCTGCGCATAGTTATCCTGCCGCAAATGTGTTAATATTAGTAAGCTTTGAAGACAGGTATCAATCAAATAAATGGTCTACCGCATTACCGTTGAATAATACTAAATTATTATTTTGTGTTACGCATACCCTTCAATAGCTTATTTATTATTCATTAAGAAACCTATAAATGCAAATTTATTATTTTGCCAATATCAGACACAGTATTGAGAATTTTTTTTTTTTAAAAGCCATCGACGATTATAATGGAGCTAAATGACAACATATAAATAACTCCTATTTTCCATTATTAAATACAAATATTTTTCTGTTTTTGATTCTCTGCTGAACCACGTAAGCGGTATTTATTCCATATGTAAATTCTTCAAAAATTAATTCAGTGGTAAAGCAGACCAAGCTATAAAAAATAGATATTAGCACGAAAGTTTACAATTTACATTATTATCTCTCTAATATTTAAAAAAATTTAACACACTGTAATCAACCGTATGAGCTGACCCAATTTTTTCAGTATTTCACTGCCTGTCAAACGAGTCGTTTGCTTTCTCAATATTTCGCTTATATTATATATACTTGTAAAAATTAGAGCAGATTTCGAATATTATTTTATTTCATATATTTCGCGTTAATGTTTGCGAACAGGTATAGGTAGTGAATGGGTTAATATAAACTTTTATTTTATACGATAGATAACTCGGACGACATGGATCATTACACCATTCCGTGATCGAATAAAGATCACATCGTACTGTTTTTATAAAATATTTGGCATATGTCTCTACTTGGGTAACACTGGCACAAGAGCACGACCTTAGTATGCCACGAAGGGTTTGATTCGGCATCGGTTCAATTGATTTAAAGTGGATGGAGTGAAAAATACGTATGTATTATACTAACAACTCGTCAAATTATTTTGCCTTTATTACATCTTTGGAGGCAAATACGGTGCCCTAAATCAGAAAATGTGGATTCGCTCAATCTGTTGATTTGTGCTCTGTTTCAAAAGGGTAAAATAAAATGTTTATATCGGACAGACAGGCAGAAGTATATCTACTCGAGCTAAGGAACATGTAAGATCATTCAACAGTAAAAAAACAGATTCACAATTCGCTAATCACGTTATTAATGAATCACATAATATAAATTCAAACTCAGCGCCTAAATGTTTGCATCTTTGTAGTAAGGGTCGGAGAATGACAGCTTTGGAACAGCTGGAAATCAATAGACACCAATTATCACAAAGGATTCTTAACGAACAAACTAACATAATAGTATCGCCACTTGTCCAGCCGTTGTACAAAGGGGTGGTCTGATTTGCTTATTAAACTTATTGTCATAGACACCTATTGGTTCATTTAGAATTTTGAAAATTTAGTGTCATTGTGTTAAAGTAACAAGCTAGGCCATTGGAACAGGAGAGAGGATGTGTTGTGTGCCTTTTCTGCATAGCTATCTATAGATAAGCGAATGTTAGTTTAAGCCCCCCTGGACAATAATACTTCGCCGCCGAGACAGTCATTTTTTTTTTGCATTGTATAGAATCACTGTATATTTTATGTATTTTGGTTTATATAGAATCCATGTTTTTGTTTAACTGGTGTTGCAAGTGACACGCCACCGTGGCAACCCACGTTTTAGGGCAAGTGACGTGTCACTTGCCCTAAAAGAGATCGAAAAAGCGTCACGCAAAAAATCTAGCGTGACGCTTTTTTAAAAAAATAAGAGGATCCACAAAAGAAACATAAACAAACACAAAACACCAGCGACGAAAGGGAAAGAAGGGCATTAAACGCGCCCTTAATCCCCATTGTAGTGTAATACGATACTACTAGTTTAAGCATAGTTCTGACGATGGCGTGAGCCGAAATAGCTATCAACTATATTTGTTAAAAATAATTTAGTAGAACTAAAATACATTGCTATTTTTTTCCACCGTGTTATAATGGAGTTCTACCAAGTGAATGCCGATTCAATCAAAAAAATATGTATGTAAGTGACTGAAATTAGTTAAATTGGATTAACATAAAATAATTTTCTGTGTTTTTATTTTATACCATACGCATGTGTAAATATTGTATAATTATCAATTAGTTTGATTAAACAAATTCAATTTATGAAAATACGGTTCTAAAAACCAGCTGTGATGTCTATCGAAAAAAACATCGTTGGTGATATGTGAAATGCGGTGTGTATTCCATTTCGATTAAATGATGTGAAATTTTAACGTGTTGATTTTTCTACGCGATCTTCCGGATTGGTTGGTTGATCTTTAATTTGATGCACATAAATAGGAAAAGTAGGAAAAAACTTGACAAATTGAAACGTTTTTTTAGTCGTTTTTTTTTTGACGACTCCACGTCCTGATTTAACAACTACGGCAGTATAATTATCAAATAGGAATAAGTAGGGTAATTGTACACGATCATTCAAAACATTGAAGGTATTATATTTACAGTAATTATTTTATTATTTTCTTTGACTGTTTATTAGCACTTCGGAGAAACGTGACCGATCAGAAACTGCAAGGTCTCACTGCAACGCAATATATCATTCGAGTTGATTTCAAATGTGGATCAAATAAAACACCTCTACGATATGAAAAACAATTCTTTATATCAGAAATATGGGTCGACTGCAAAATACGTCCAAAACGTGACATGTGAGACCGAATGTTAGCAAGTCGTGCAAAATAATTCTTCATAAAATGGTATAGAAAGATATGACGTTTGTTGTCTCATAGCCAAAAATTAATTGAATAATTTAATAAAAAGCAAACCTTCTCGGTAAAATTACTGTGAACACATGTCATAATCAAAAAGTCACCGCTCGTAAACAATATGAATACATAACAATGAGAATAGATAGAGAAATTGACAAAAAAAATATGATTTTGCTTCGCCAAACTCACAAATGAATTCCTTATTATATTTATATGGTAACAGATTCAGTCGATGGCCACCCTTCAGTGATGTGCCGCTCAACAGTAAAACACAATATTAATTTAAAATCTTAAATTGTGGCCTTGTCTTCCTACATGTGATATACGTCAGTTTTAGCATATTATTTTCTGTATTTGTGACAACACTGATTGTATCATCTTAGAATCTAATTTTGAGTATCTTATTTATTTCAACGGTTAGATCAAGAAGTATGTTCGTAGATTCTTTTGTAATGTTGGACACATTGCTTCAGAATTTTATTAAAAATAATCATTTATCGAATAATTTATGCGGAAAAGAGGTACGGTTTATAACTGTACAAAAGTGGATTATTGTACTTTTTATCATTTTTTTTCTTGTTTGTTTTTTGTTTTCATTTTGTGGATTATAATGATATATGTATACAAAAACATCGATTAACATGCTTGTTAAGTATTTTAAAAAAATATATTGATTGAATTGGCAGTTACTTGGTAGAACTCCATTATAACACGTTGAAAAGATAACAATCAACTATATCTCTAATAAATTTTGTAGAGATACATTGCTATTTTTCCACTGTATTAAAAAAGTGCATTAGAACAAAAAAACCCTACGACTAAGTTTGTGGACTTGCCTGTGTAACTTACCAAAGCAACATATACTTGTAACTGGCCAATCACTGTATCTGTTACCTCTTGATTAATAATTGTGATTGTGTATAAATTTGCGTGGTTTACTTTCTTACTAAAACGAATTCAGAAGACATATTTTATTATATTACACAAAATACTTAAGTATATTTAAAACTTTCTATAGTAGACAAGATCGTGTAGACCACTGTTTCCCAACCTGGGGGTCGCCAAGGGTTTTTTGGGGGGTCGCCAACTTATACGGTCAACTCAAAAAATATTTTTTTGCATGCTTTTGGATTGGGTGGGTGGGATTTAGGGGGGTCGCGGGTCACATGGATTTTATGAAAAGAGGTCGCCACCCGAAAAAGGTTGGGAGCCTGTGGTGTAGACTATAGTTTCTCAACCTTTTTACATCCACGGACCACCAAAAAGACCAAAAAATGTTTTGCGGACTATCAGCATTGTAAAATAAAAAATATTTATATAATTGATTTTTCAATTAAAACATTTCATTTTGCAACACCATATGGTGTTATAATAATATTTGAGTATATTAAAACAGATAGTAACATTTTAAATAATAAAAACACATTTTTTAGTACTTATTTCCACAATATATTTTTTGATCAGGACCGGTTCGCTCATCGCGAGCATTATCAACTGATAGAATACAATTTACAAACAAGTCTATTTATACAAAACAAAAAATTTATTTGAGTTAATGGTAGCAGGTGTACAAAACCATGGGTACAAGAACTAGGAAACGATTTACATAAAATCATACAATATTGATACAAATAAAGTAAATTAGTATAAAAATTAAATGTTCACAATCAATTAAAATTACAATTACAATTATGATAAATCAATAATTCATTAGGAGCTCTAAGCAATCAATAAGGAAGTAAGGAAGTGGGAAATTTTTAATGACGAAAATAACCCACAATCACTACTTAATGGAAAAAATGATTAATGCCGCGTACTAAATCATCTATGAGCGGTTTGCAAAATGGCACGTCATTGGTAGAAAAATTTTCCCATTGTTGAATCAAAATTCTGCATAGAAGGCCCAGTAGCGCATCGTATAAAATGCCGAGGTAAAATTTATGCTGCATGGGTGTTACACCAAAAAGAGCACTCACAACATACATAAACAAAACATAGCATTTCACTCTTCCTGCAATGTGATTGCAAAACATTTTCATTTCATAAACAGGACCGCAACGAGGAATACAGCTGCCATATGAGTTTTGTTGTTTTCATTTAATTGCCTAACTCATAATACATTTTTAGGCCAAGTATACTATATTTACAAATTTGAATTTATGGAACATTAATTAATTGAGTAATTAGAGGTCAAAATGAGAATTCTTAATATCAATTTGTATGTTACGGATATTTTTTTCGTGGACATAATTTATTTGTTCTTCCAAAGTTAGAAGCAGTCTGCCAATTGGGATGCCAATGGTAAGAGCATTAACAATGTGGACGTATTATGTGACGAAAATAGTTTACTATTGTAAGTTAAAGTAGTTGTTTCAAGAGCTTACTTGTTTTTTGCAATCCTCGTTTGTTTGTTTTACTGTGTATTTGTTAAATTTCCAACACTTTATGTTTAAATACGTTGCAAAAGCAATGAATTTGTAATTTTTTAATTTCGTACCGTATAATTATGTATTAATTAAGTATAATAAATAAAAAGAAATGACCAAGACTCAATATTATTCTTCAGTAAGTTTAAATTATCCATTAGGACACGATTTTCGTTTGGTTATTACTAGGGTTTCCAATCACGGGATCCCGGATCCCGGAATCCCGAGATCCCCACGATTTTCAATACCTGGTGAGTCCCGGGATTAGAAAACAAAATCCCGAAATTTCGGGATTAATCCTTACATAACAAAACAACTCGTAAAATTATAAAAGAAACTATCCAAAAACTTAATGAAAGGTTAAATGACGAAAAAGATGAAGATATGATCGAAATATCAGAGCCACTGGAAACGTCATCAATCAAATTTACTTCAACGCAGTCATCCCACCCAATTGAACAAGAAACAATGAAACAACTGTTACAAGATGAAATCGCAAAAAGCTTAACGACATACGAACCAAGAATTCAAAATTGCACTAGGTTCACGTTGATCATAAATAAAGAAATGATGCTATTTGACAAAGGATGCTCATGTGGTTATCACCTCAAACTAGTGTATAAATACCTATTGATAATACCCCAACGAGGAAAAAATTAGATCTCATTTAAACAATGAAAAACTCGATGCTTTATTGCTACTTCGTGCATATTTTTCAATAAAATGTTGTAAGTTGTTATCTAATAATAAATAAATAAAATTGTTTTACTTTTTCATTTTCCATTTCAACCCCAAGTCTAAAATTATACGTACATTATATATAGGGTTTCCAATCCCGGGATCTCGGGATCAATAATTCCAATCCCAAAATCCCGGGATTGGAAACCCTAGTAATTACCAGCTGAAAATACTCATGATGAGCGAAACCAGCCCTGATTATTTAATAAAATTACAGAATCAAAAAAAAATGTACCGTATTTAGATAAATATAATGATTTATGAAAATAGTTTTGATATCGAAATGAGCAGTGGTCATCAAACGCTTGGATTTGCTATTATGAAAAACATGTTTCGCAAAAAAAAAGATGGGAGAAATCTATTAAAGTATTAACTCCATTGTAATTAAGAGATAAGAAAAACACAAAAAATATAAGCAAAACAAAATCAATTATTGTGAAGTCAAAAAATATTTTTGATTTTATTTTATGTGTGCAGCCCACGAGACACTACTGATATTTTATTTGGGCCGCAAAGAAATCGTTTAAAAAATGTATATTTTTGTAGCATGTGACTTTGCTTTTCAATTTACCTCACACATTATTATTTAATGAAGCCGCCCCTGTTTATGAAGTGAAATCTGTACAGAACAAAAATTTCTAAAAGATATGAGTTTAAAATCCAACTGGAAAACTAAAAAGTGCAACAGACACCGCAAAACGGATATATTTTATGGGGTTTTGGAGAGTTGAAAAAACCTAGAGTTAAATTTATGATTATAAAATATAAAAGTGTATGCAGCCAAGAAAAGTGAATTCTAAAATGATTTAGTTCATAGTGAACTTTTTGGTGACGTCAACATTGCTTACCACGAGTAAATTATATCCAAACGGATTGCAACTTGATTAACTGAAAGTAAATACAACAGAAGTATTGAAAACTTTTACACCAAGCAGGCTTAAATAGAAGCGAGATATTTTACTTCTTGCTTCGCCCATTATTAAAAACTTTAAAAAGCGTTTCACGTCTATGTTCATTATGTGAGAAAAGATGACGTGCTAAATGTCGCCGAGACAATATTTACACTTTTTTTTAAATTTAAGCCCACGTTGTGTGTGTCATTGAGACTCATAATGGACAATTACAAGACATGTTTAAAAACTGAAGACTAAATTTTATTTAGTCATTAAGCTTTTATTTTCGATAAACCGTTCTTGCACCATACGTTATTCCGGATTTATCGTTAATTTTTTACAGTCCCGTCAAACACTTATAAGAACAATGTTAAATAATCCCGCATTAACCGTTCCCCGATTTATCGATTTCCTCGACCAATCATCGAAATATTTATTATAGTCCCGTCTCAAATATTATCCAGATTGACCGGTTTCAGTAGATTAATCTTTCTATCCAATACAATTTGTCAGTTTGAGCACATCAAATCTTATATATTAATACCAAAGAAATTAATTATGAATTTATATAGTTCACTGGAATATCTTGAGATTTTTTTAATAAAGAGAAGAAGTTTAAAACAATAATCGATCATTTTACTAAATAAGATTTAATTAATATAACCTTTACAAAACTCTCTCTCATATTATGCAATATTTGTTTGTTTTTATGCTAAGCTTTCTCGTATTTTTATAGGGCCTCTTGAAAACGTGGAATCGAGTTTTCACTGTATTGGAGTTGTAATTAACCAATCGATCTCAAATATTTTTTTTCAATCAGTGTTTGTTCTAAGGCATATATATGTGGAGTATTTATATGCCCCAGAAATTAATCTAATAGATATTTAAAAGAACAATTTTTTCCGAACACCTCATGGAATGGTACTAAAAATGATTTTTTTAAATATTTAGAGCTGCATTGTTTTACAATCGATTTTGAAATAATGATGCTTTAGTGTAGTGCTTCTCAATTTTTTTAAGCCACGGCCCTCTAAATCTGAAAAAATAGTCTACCTGTACAAAAACAAGTTGAAAATAAAAATCTGTACGCTACGTTGGGAAGAACGGATTTGGTTCATTTATATATATATATATGAAATCTACTAGTTATTCTGCGAATTTCTTCAGGGAAAATTTTCAGAACATTTTTTTTTTTTTTATATGGTCAAAAAAATGTCCACTGGGAGTTGTTCGGTTGGCATATTCAGAAGTGAGATTCAATAATTCAGCGAATACATTATGTTCCAAAATATTTCGAATACAATTTGCTTTTTAAGATTGCCGTGGAAGTAAAGAATCTTGGAGTTTCCGCGCTAAACGCTCCGAGTAAGAAGTATATAAACAAGCAAACAATATAGCATCACTGTTTTTGCAGACTGTTCTCAATTGTAAAGAACATTAATCGACTGATTTCCAGCGTCTCAGGGGTTGATACGGTTGTGTAAACTCACTTTTTAGGTGTTAAATGACACTTCTTGATGGAAATGCATGATATTTTAAATAATAAAAACGCATTTTTTAGTTTTTATTTCCACAATATATTTTATGATCAGGAACGGTTTCACTCATCGCAAGCATTATCAACTGAAATTTGAGTTGTTGTTTGATATGGAAATCCCATCAAGAGCCAACAGTCAATATAATAAATTATATTCGACCGGAAACACTAGTATGTAATTAGATCATCAACAGCTTCATCAATTGATAACTTTCGCAATGAAAGTAACCGGTCTTGATCATAAAATATTTATTGTAAAATATAATTTTTATGCAAAAATATAGCCTGATTTGTGCCGGTATCTCTATAAGTTTTCTACCGATTTTATGCCAATGCTTCTCAAACCGATGGCATTTTTTTTTTCATTTTTAACTTGTTTTTTCCGCGGGCCCTAGATGAAAAAAATAGGTTATCATTACTTAATGCGACTCAGCAGGAAACGGTTAGTAAAATCGAATATTTTTGCAATTTTGCATTTAGAATTTTTTGTTTTCATTTTGGGTAGCGAAACCATACATCTATCATACTTGTGGTCAAGTCTTATATATATATATGTTAAGAAACACTGATTTAACGAATGAAAAAATATAAGAGATTATGATAAAAACACATTATGTAATGAAGAAGCACGCGAATAAGAAAAAACAAGGATAAGCCGAAAGACCGGAAATAAAACGTGTCAAAATGAGTGGATGAGATAAATCTACAATACGAATATATAAGCGTATAGTTACGTTGTATAGTAGATAAGAAATAAATCAAAAGATTAAATATATACATCAAAAGATAACATGACTCTAGTTACTTCGGTAGCTCTATTTGGATGAAGAATAAAGAATATGAAGAAAGAAATGTGGACGTTCTAAACATGTTAACCGGATGGGACGGATATATACGTTCAATGTAAAAAGTAGTAACTATGGGTTTATTTATATATAAATAAACGAAAAGAAACATATTTCAGTGTTTTGTAATTAATTGCAATCATGAATCTTTACAAAAAAGTTGCGTAATTGGGGAAGTGAGCGCCCGGTTAACAGGTTAACCAATACTAACAAAACAATTTTCTAGTTAAGATTATAAATTATATTATGTAATAAATCAACGGCGAAGGTTGTGATAACCGTTGTAATAGAGGAGTTCAATTCATATGTTGAAAATAATATAAAATACACAACGCATTTATTCCTTGATATACGCGGCAGAAAAGCTCTACGAAAACCCGTGTAAATTAAGTTCGATAAAAAATATTTTTTAAAATTATTTTATAAAACATATGAAACGAAATAATAATAATTATGAACACGTTGCATTGCTTGAAATAATTTTGGCATATTTTTATGATATAAATTTTTATTAATTCTAGTAATTAATTGTCTACTAGTAATCAAAATTTGGATATAATTATATTTATTGAACAATAATGATAGAAAAACATGTTTTATTTATTTAATCATTTGTGTAAATCTGCGTTGAATAAAGCCCCGGGAAGTCCCCGCGTAAATCGAGGGATGACGAGTTAACAAACAAGTAAAGTTATGCGCGATCGATAAAAATTAAAAGTTTGGCATGCGATGTGTTAAGTTTCAAATTGGATATTTATTTAAATACAGATTAATATCAAAACCTCAGTTTCGAAATATATTTGCTTTTCTATACGAAATACCAACAAATTCATAACTTTGCGTCGACATTAAATGATCTTTAATGTGAGATTACTTGTGTAAAATATGATACATAGTTTAAGTTTTATTTCGACCGGATGTAGTCGAAGAAAAAATTTAATGAATTTTCGTTAGTTATGACAAAAATATTGTTTTTCTTATCAACAAAGTTTTAAGTTAAATTTCTGTTTAGTAAACGAAACGGCCCATATATTATTTCGTATGAAGAGGTTTAATGATAAACGCAAAATATCCGACGAGGAAAAAGATGTCTGTGACAAAATGTGAATAATGACCATGAAATTTTTAATTAACAATATTTATAAGAATATACTTATACAAGTTGTATTGCGACAGTAATTTAAAATTAGTATACGTCAATAGAGCATCAAACACACATTGTTTCGATTTGGAATAGCTTTTGTTTCAGATTGCCTATGACACTTTTTTAGAGTATGGAGGCATATCCGCACTAAAATGTCGTCATTCATTGCACACGAGTCCTATAACGACGAGAGACTTATTTATATATAAAATAATAATTTCATCAAAACAATAATGAGGAAAGAATCTCAAAAACTGATACAGAAAAAAAAATCGTAGTCGAAGAAAAAATACTGTAACAAACATTCTGTTACATAAACGGTTAGAAAAACTTTTTCGGTGCTGACTTAATTTCAGTGTAGTTCTTTTTCGGGGGATATAAATAATAAAATTAAGAAAAATAGAGAATAGAGACAGAAATTTACTTTATGGTGTAAGTTTACCTAACATATAACATGCACTTTATTTTTGAGTTTTAGTATTTTCGACATCATGTCACTCTTTTTCATGTTATAAACTGAAAGTGTATATTATTTAAATTCCATATTTTATACGCTCAAGACTTTAGTTTTTGTCTTTAATCATACCTGCAAGTAAAATTGATGGTTGGAAAATTTAACTTTCAACAAGACCAAATTAATAAACGAAAATTTTTAAAGTTATTCCGTTTTTACAGGCTTTATTTTCGTTGATTTTGCGTCCTTCTATCGACATAGTTAAAAAATGAAGAAAAAAAAATTGAATGAGCAATGTGATTCGGTCTATTTTTTCAGTCAAACTATGTCGCATTTTTACTGAAAAAAAAATCAATGTATCACTACTGAACAAATATAAACACTTTTATGAAACACGCGAAGAAAATTCAGTGATACCGTAATGAAAGAATTCAATACGTTTGATATAAAAAGAAATCGTGCAGGTATTTTCTTACGAAATATAAATAAACGAACGGGAGCGAGGTAACCGTCGACATATCATTGAATAGTCAGTAGAAGATATGCGTACGTCTTCCAATACAGAAAAGACTCGAGAAAAAGTTAATTTCCTGAAGTCTCGCAAAAAAAAGTATTGTATAAATAATAAATATGAGGCGCGGGCATATTTATGACATTGATGACGCTAAAAATATTTTTTCATTTCAATTTTCGAACACGCGTACGCATTCAAAACAGCTTTTTTTTTTTTTGTTCGAAATATTCAAATTACGAACATGTAGCGCTCTTTTTAGTCTTCGCGAAAAGGCGGGTAAACGTGGGGTTATTTGTTGATTGCAATTCACGATGAACGATGCCGATTGTGAACGGGATAAAATAAAATTGTGGAGTTAGTAGGAACTGTGTTTTATTATTTAAATATAACGCTTTTCTAACGCAAATATGACAGTTAACATCTTAAAAGTGTGATGGCAAATGGTAACAGTTTTGCTAGTTCATCACTGGATCCAAGTGGACATCGGAAACTTCAAAATGAATATCTACTGTTTTATTTCAGTTACTAAAAAGATTCCTAGTTTTTGATACATTTTAGGTCATCGAGTTTTTAATAACAACCATAAGTATCAAAGATGGGGCCCAGAGGTTGAATACATTAAGTATAAAAAAATATTTCAGGAAATTACTTTTTTTTTTAATTTCGCCTTTCGGTATCTTCAGGCATTCTATTACACGGATGCAACAGAACTGACAGTCAGTTGCTCAGCTGAACGTAAGTTCTGTTGCATCCATGTGATAGGATGCCCGAAGATGCCAAAAGGAGAAACCCGGGTCGTTAGTGACAAAACATGTGGAATCGTACAAAATTTTAACAATTCAAATTTTATATTGAAATTTCATCAAGCACCTTCAGTTGATATTATAAATTATAACAATTTAAGCTATATAAAAAACTGTGTGATTTTGTTTTTACTTTATATGAATTAAATATGTCTACTTGAAATTATCTTGCATTATAAAGTCATTCATTTCTGGCTTTAAAAACAGGAACGAGGACAAGGTGGAAAATTTATTATCCTATAAAAATCTAGCATAAGAGTGGACTAGACAGAATGCACAATGCATTCAGCTGGAACGCAGCCAGAAATTGTGATATTGCTCCGTGCAAACGGAATAAATATTCTTGAATGTTTTATACACAATATATGAAGCAGAAAATGGTCCACGAACAAATTAATGCATGGAGATTCATCAGATCAACAATTCATTGCGAAGATGATTTATCACCAGATTATTTTGAAGCTTTATCACATAAAATTCCACATTAATAATTATAAATGTATGGTTATAAAATTATAGGAACATATACAGTAACGCCTGACGACTTATACTGTAGAAGGACTGTTAGTGTCATACCTAAAAATGATGACTTATTAAAACCAAATATTGAGGTGTTAGGTTCCGTTGAACATTGAACATCAAGGGAATTTATAATGTTTAAATATTGTAATTTTTGTGACTGAGATATTTATATATATTTTTTCTATTATTCAAAGTCAACTTATGTAACATATGTATATACCATATTTTCCCCGTTTTTGTTTGTATTTTATCTATGGCAACACCTATTTGGTGCCTTTAGAAAAAGTGCAAAATGGTAGATGAAAGGCTATCACATTTATCAGATTCCATTACAAATTTTCAGGTCACTTACTTTTTGGCACAGAATGCTCTGGTGTAAAGATTTGTGACGTGTAAAGCAAGAGCAACTTGGTACTTGTAATCTTCTGGCACTAGATATCTTACTTCATCATGGAAACTTAGACAAAATCTGTTGAGAAAAAAAAATAGGAATCAGTTTTAAGAAGTGATTATTATTGAATCAAGTAATACTCAACAATTTTGATAATGCAAAATGGTTCTAGATAATAGAGAAAATAATTTGTTACACCTGTATGTTATGGGTGTCAATTTATCAAGATTATTTTTAAGATTGAAAGAGAAGGCAAAAACTATTGTTAGGAAATATTCAAAAATAGGCTAGACGCCTTGTGATACATTAAGTTAGTCTGAAACTCTTTCAGAGGTGAAACAAGTGTCACATTTAGTAACTAACACACAATCTATCATAGATAACAAAGTTTTTTTTTTTTTTTTAAGTAATAAAAACACATTTTTTTAGTACTTATTTCCACAATATATTTTTGATCAGGACCGGTTTCGCTCATCGCGAGCATTATCAATGATCAGTTGATAATGCTCGCGATGAGCGAAACCGGTCCTGATCAAAAAATATATTGTGGAAATAAGTACTAAAAAAATGTGTTTTTATTATTTAAAATATAATGCCTTTCCATCAAGAAGTGACAGTTAACACCTTAAAAGTGATAACAAAGTTACCAAATTTAATTTTACATAGTTGTTAACGCCTCAACTGTAAAGACATCCGATTAGAGTATGTCAATAGTTGACATTTATTTGAGAGAGTTCCAAAAAACTTTCGTGTAGGTGATAAAATCAGTATTGAAATATAGCTTGATTTTGGGTAGTTAATTTCTAGAGGATGTCATTTATGTGATTCAGGAGGGAAAGTGTTGAAAATGAACTATCACAAAGTTACCAGTGAATCTATCGAAAAGATTGTTCTCACCTGGCCTTTGTATTTGTCATCCAAGCCATTGAGACAAGCATGAGGTGAAGAAAATCAACTGCTCCGGATTGCACCACCCAGTTAACAGCGGTAGGGAGATGTTTCTTTTTTAATTCATCAGTCATCAAGGCTCGGGTCAAACGACAGCCCAAGAAAGGTGTTCTAGGCTCATCAGAACCTGTTGACAAAGGATATAAATCATTTTATTGCAATAAATCGTAAAAATTTTAATGGCATATACCTAAAAACAAGAACTTTTATTATGGAATGTGCACTGAGGAGACATCTCTGATTTGCATGTTGCTCATTTCTCAGAGGTAGTTAGCGACAAATTTAACATATTGAAAATCCAAAATAGCTAAAATTAACTTGAAATGCGAGCGAGCCAAATTGAAATTCATGGAAGTGCTAGAACATGGAACCTTTGTATTAGTCAGCCCAGCGTATGAACCACACAGGAATCAAATATAACCACTGGCAATGCGGATGAAGCAAAGAAATTCCAATAATGTGAGGAAGTTCAGGTAATCAAAGGTTTTAGGTTGTTGATTGAATTGGCATTCACTTGGTAGAACTCCATTATAACACAGTGAAAAAAATAGCAATGTATTTTAGTTCTACAAAATTATTTTTTAAAACATAGTTGATAGCTATTTCGGCTCACGCCATCGTCAGAACTATGATTAAACTAACATTTGCTTATCTATATATAGCTAGAAAAGGTACACAATACATTTTCTCTCCTGTTTTAACGGCCTATCTTGTTTCTTTCTCGCAATAAAATTTAATTTTTCACAAATTGTAAATGAAACTAAAAAATGCGGCTATGACAATAAGTTTACATGTGGCACAGAAATGATCTATTATGGAAGCAAATCAGACCCCTTCCACCCCATGGAATGCTTTAATTAATGAGCCATATATTAGTTTGTTCGTTAAGAATCCTTTGTGATAGTTGATGTCTATTGATTTCCGGCTGCTCTAAAGCGGTCATCCCATTCTACGACCCTTACTGCAAAGATGCAAACACTTAGGCGCTGAGTTTGAATTTATATTATGTGATTCCTTTATAACGTGATTAGCGAATTGTGAATCTGTTTTTTTACTATTGAATGATCTTATATGTTCCTTAGCTCGAGTAGATATACTCCAGCCTGTCTGTCTGATGTAAACGGATAAACATGAGCCACAGGAGTGGCGGTGGAGGAGTGGAGTTTTAGGTTGTTCGTTTTGTCATTTTCTATTGCATTTAAATTTAAAATGTTACATTTTTGCCCTTGTTTTATAAAAACCAACTGCAATTGATTATAGAAATTAACCAGCTATTTTGAAGAGTACACCCAGTCCTTTTTTTACACTATTTTTTTTTACGCGAATTCGATTATACGCGATTTTTTGGACGGCAGTTTTTCATACGTTTCTTGGACTTTTTCTCGCGATATTTCAATTTTTGGAACCAAATTGTCAAATTATATGAAAGTTGTGATTTTTTACGCCGTTTTCTGGAACCATTGATCGCGTAAAAAAAGGACTGGGTGTAGTTGTAATAATTGAATACATATTTCTGAGAGTAAAAGTTAGATTTTAGAGGTGCTATAATTCAGTTGATCAATGACCCAATGACCACTGTTTTATTAATGCAAACTGTTTGTATAAAGAATTTACTGAAATCGTAAAACTTTGATATGAACTGTTCATTACCTGCAATTTCTTCAAGCATATTGAACATATCTGACTCGGTACCTCCAGCCCATTTCGGTTTCTCAAACATGTCATCGAGTGTCATGCCGTTGAGCTTGGCTACTTTCATAGCCTGAAAATTGACCATAACCGTAGGGTGTGAAGTGTTGATTTTATCATTTCCATCTCCAGCTTGATACGATGATGACTCAGCAAAGAGCTCATCTCCGAAGACTCTTTCAATGTATTCCGGTTTAAGGCGATAATATCTCCGACCTTTTGTGGTGGTGAACATCTTGATTGCCTTGCTCTTGGCATCACCATCCGATATTGCAGGGTTGAACTGTTTCAGAAGACGCTCAGCAAAGTTTTGACCAGCCCCTAATGTAAATAATATAAGTGAATAACCAATTTTTAGAGATAGACACTGATTGTAGTGTATTGATATTTGATATTTAAAGATGTAAAGGTGCTAAAAATTTTCAAACTTTCATGTCCAAGTAATTTGTATGTCAAAATCGAGACTGATTTATCCTGACAATCCAAAGAATACCAATATTATTCAAAACATTTTTAAAGTCAACATTATTGAAAAATGTTTAAGACAGTTCAGCAGAGAACAGGTTAAATATAAATGAAAATTGGATTTACAAGTTTAGTGTTTTTGGGAAACCATATCCAATTGGTGATCCTTGTTTCCACATAGATTGTCAGAGCTAAGTTCATTACGCACCTTATTACCTGTTTGAGATTTTCTTTTCATGGCGAGGGTGACTGATAATTTGTGCATGCAACCTTTTGGGAGAAGGCATTAGAAATTGTGGCAGAATCACTTTCGAAAGACAACTCGGGACATTAATTGAATGATAGCTGTCAGTATTAAGGGGTTTTTCATATATGTCTTGGCAAAGCAATCAGCTGATGGATTCTTTTTAGAACATATAATGAAGAGGAATATAAAGAGTTATGTCTGTACCCACTCTAAAAATAATGAGCCAGGTTTTTTTTTCAGAAGTATAAATATATTTTTAATTGGAATAGTATTTTTTGGTAAAAAAAAAATTATAGTATACCATAGATTCTAGCATAATTTATGACTTTAGCATGGTCTCTTGTAACATTAGCAGTTTTAGCTGTGTGACTGTGCATATCAGTTCCTGCAGCTTTAGATCCGGCAAGAGTCATCCAACCGAAGGGAGTGGCTCCGTGGAGGCCAAATTGGGAGTCACCAAGCACTGCTGCTATCCATAATTCCTTAACATTGAAAAAAATAAATAAAATAATAATTTTTCAATTATATAGTAACTCTATCACGGAGAGGGTATTTCTAGAAACCCATGATTAATATAAATGCTTCTGTGTTGTCAGTGCAATTTGCTATCATTTACTTAAAATAGTAATACGTATCTGGTCAGAAATTTTGTCAAAATGATCATATGAAAAATATCAAACAATATGCTACCGACGACCATCTAAGATTAGTAGACATGGACAGTATTTTTTCCTTAATCTCTTCCACGCTAACGCCCAAACGTATGGGACGGCAATGTGCAAGGCCTGTAAGCAAGCGCCCCAGACGTTGGGACGCAAACATTCAAACGTCGGTAACGCAGGCAATCTTTTGCATATAGGACTGATTTTGGTTTTAAAATATCGCCCAATTCGTCCTGATACTACCACCTCCATAAAATTGTCAAAAGTATTAGGTTTCAGTGCTTAAAACATCGATTTTTGGAACCCTTCAAATTTATTCCGATCCCACCATTTTTAACATATCAATTTGAAACTGCCTGCTAAACTCGCCCCAAAGTTCGCACTGAACTTTGCACCAATCTCGCGGCATTGCAATGTGACACACCATGTCAGGTGACAGTAATGGCGCTTGTTCATTTACGTTTGATTGGTGGCTTGTTACATCACAGTAATGGCCATTTACGAATGAGTTATTTGTTAGGGATATATTTGTTAAGGTGATTGTGACAACATAGGACATTTCTTTGTGTTTTTTAATTTTGTGAAACATTCCTAATGCATCTAGCTTTCATAAAAGCCAACCCAATTATTTTTTATTTGTGTATTTATAGCTCTATGTGGAAAGAGAACATTTTGAAAAATAGCAACGCGGACAGATTTTATTTGTATGAAAAACTGTCGCACCCATCGGGTTAAGGTGAATATTTTGGTTTTTTTTTATACCATATATATGGCCTGTTAGAAATTACCTGAATGCAAAAATATTACTTGCATTTATCATATTTAAAAAAGTCTTTGGTTAAAACAAAACAGTACACAAAAAAAATCATAAAATGAAGCAATATTTGAGAAAAGAATCATTTGTAAATCACCTGCGAATCTACATCAGCTCCAACAAAATGGTATCCCGGTGGACTCTGAATCATTGCCCTTAATTCTGAACCAATCCTTTCTTTATGAGCATTACTTGCAGTCATCCATGTGGGTTCCATAGCTCTACGTACAAAGAAAAAGTCAATAACAATATGCATTCAGGAACAATTTTTATAAAATTTCTATGCCAAACACATTTGGAGGATTATTAATGTGAAGCGACTTCTCACCTTCTCGTTAGTGTTCCACACACAACAACTTGCGGCAGAATTGCTCCATACTTCTTAGTCCAAGAGTTCACCAAGTGGTTTGGAAGGTCGCTGTCATTAAGCCACATAACTTTTTGTTGTGTTATCCTATCACGATTGTTACGCCAGTATGATAGCATTCTAGCAGCAGTGAGAACCTTAATAAGGATAATACCATGTATACACGTAAATTGAAATAATCGATAAAATAAAAACAACTTATAATGATGTCACATTTATAGACGGCTAATGTCACAATTGTTGAGACAGAATTTAAGAATAATCTATTTGCAATCAATATTTGCATGTTGATAGTTGATACTCAAGAATATAAGAGTTTTATTAGTTGATTGAATTGACATTTACTTGGTAGAACTCCATAACACGATGAAAAAATAGCAATGTATTTTAGTTCTACAAAATATTTTCATAAGATATAGTTGATAACTGTTTCGGCTCACGCCATCGTCGGAACTATGTTTAAACGTACATTTGCTTATCTATATATAGCTGTGTAGAAAAGGTACACAATACATCTTCTCTTTTGTTCTAACGACCTACCTTGTTTTCTGCTACCAATAACACTAAAAATTTTGAAAATGTAAATGAAACTAAAAAGGCGGCTATTTCAGTGAGCTTAAGTATTGGGCGAAATGGTTATTATGGTTTATTACGGGTAGGTAATAGCCCCCTCAATGGTCTGAGAAGTGGTGACTGACATACATTTGTTTACTCATTTAAGATTTCGTGCGACCAATGATATCTATTGATTTCCAGCTGTTCCAAAGTCGTCATCTTGCGACCTTTATTACAAAGTAAACACGTAGGTGCTCAGTTTAAATTTATATTATGCGATTCTTTTATAACGTGATTAGCAAATTGTGAATCTGTTTTTTTACTGTTGAATTATCTTATATGTTCCGTTATATAAACAGATTTTACAAATACTGCTTTGGTCAAGTTTATTAATTTCATCTTTACTATTTTTAAGATGTCTGCCTAAATTGTTGTTGACCTTGAAAGTTTTATTAGTGTTAAGAACAGTGCTGTGGATTAGATAAAAAAAAAAACACAACTCAGACCAAAAAACCTTTTATTTTGTCAGGTTATTTTCCTATCTTTCCTATTTACGTGCATTAAATTAAAGATCAACAAACCAATCTGGCAAATTTTTCATATTGTACATGTTATCGTAATAAATAAAAATAAAACAAGTTCAAACATTGTTTCAAAAGATGGCGACAATGCTGTAAAGGTCAATACTGAATCCGTTTTGGAGACGCTGTTATATAAACATTTAAATTATAGGCTCAACGCCTTAACTGTTGAGACAGCTGATTGTAGTGTGTTGAAAGTTGAGGCATTAAAATTTTACAAAGAAAAAAGCAGCAATTTTATGAAAAAGCTATTTTTTGGACTGTAATATTCTTTATAAGGGCTCAGCAGGAACTGGAAAATATTGTTGAATTGATTTTATGGAATAATTATGTAGAACTATAATACATTGCTATTTTTTCACCGTGTTATAATATAGTTGTACCAAGTAAATGCCAATTCAATCAATAGATTAATCTAACCTTTTCAGCTTCCATGCCAGCTCCAGCCAGCACATTTTCACTAAATTTATTGATGAAGTCTTTGGCTAGAGGATTTCCGACTCTTTTTGCTGCTCCATCTTTATGAGCAAGCTTCATAAAATAGCAACAGCCAGCAAGAACCACTCCGGACCAAACGCCAGTACCGGTGTAAGCACCATCTGTTTTATCTACTTTTTTTCTGGCATAATAGTCACGTTTTCCAATATCATGCTAAAATACAAACAAAAAATTATTCATTAAAATTACAAACAGGACTGATGATAAGAAACTATTCTAACACGGTGAAAAAATAGCAATGTATTTTAGTTCTACAAAATTATTTGTGATATGCAAATGCTAAAGGCATGCAAATGTTCAAATAAACAATATCAAAAATTGTTTTACAGGTTATTGCATCGCATCCCTGAGTGATTCTAAGCGAAAGGGCGGTCACATACCTTATCGAGACAGTAAACTGACAAAACTACTTGCTGATAGCCTTGCAGGAAACGGAGTAACACTTATGGTAAACACCAATTTTCAAATTTCAATATTTAATTTGAATCATTCAACATTTTTCTACACTTCCATATGTTTGTCACTCACTACCTAAGTTTTGACTTTACAATCCTACTACATAGATGCACTTGAACTGACAGTCAGTAAACAGTTTGCGTCGATTATATACGGGAGGAATTGTGAAAAATATACACAATGAGTCAGCAATTCTCAATCAGCCGGTCAAAAATGATCATAGCCATCAGACAATTAAAAACATCTGGTATTGTTTTCAAATCTTCTGTCAGCAAACTATATGCTTCTTTGGCAGATCTCATAGGTTTAAGTCACAGACAAATAGGGTTTTCTCAATCAATTTATCGATTTCTGACCAAAGACATTGGTGCTTATGTCTAATAATTCCCTTCCACTTTTCAATCCTAAAATGAAAAACAGGACATAGTGAGAATGATTAGCTAACTGATAAACCTGTCCTTATATTGAATTTTAGTTGTGAATTATCGTGAGCCGAAATAGCTATCAACTATATTTGTTAAAAATAATTTTGTAGAACTAAAATACATTGCTATTTTTTCACCGTGTTATAATGGAGTTCTACCAAGTGAATGCCAATTCAATCAAGAAACTATTCTCTCACTAACTTCATAATAAATGAAATAGCTTACTTCTACGTCTTTCCATAAATTTCCGAGAACTCCCATGCTCTGTGATTCATTTGCTTCCAAATTTTCACACTCCAAGACTGGACAGCACTGAATGAGGTTTTCAAAGGGAACCAAAGAATCATCTCCATCGTCAGGTCTTTTTCTCAGGAATGGTACAATGAATCCCCAACCCTCGCCCCGTATGAAGTGCAAAGGATATCCTTCCCAGGTGAGAGAAAGAAGCTTCGGAGTAACCTAATGGATAATATTTATGAATTTAAAATACATATTTAAGCTAGATCATATGCCGACTGCCGGTTAACTGCGGGAAGGGTAGTAATACCTTTTACATCGTCTGGTGGTAAAGTCGGGAAAGGTATTAATACCTGTTTTTTTTTCACAAGTATTTTAGTTTATCTTGCTTACAAGGTTTAATATGACCTAGGTTTACATAAATGAACCATATTTATGAAACAGGGTGACCACAAACTATGTTTCATTTTTGGATATAAAAACTCTTCCATGTCAATTCTGCTTCATGCTGTGAACCACTTTCAATGAGAATATATATTTTAATTTCATGTGTTCCATCTACACTATAATCTGATAAAAGTATTTTTAATTAAATTGGTATTTTTATTAAATTAAATATGTAAAACTATAGCTTTAATGATTATACAATATGAAAAATATTTTATTTTTTAAATATGAAATATCAACATATAATTCAAATTAAAATTACAAAATACACATTATTCTGGGATCTGTGTTCTGGAAAGTCCTGTAGGTCTACTCAAAAGAACATCTGTAGGTCATAAATTATGAAATAGTGCAAACAAGCTTGACATTGAATGCCTCACATGCACTCTGCTGTATACAAATCCCTGAGATGGTGTAGATAATTGTATTTCCAACTTATTGCTGTGACAAATTGCCCATAAAACAAACTTTTATGAAGGTCAAAAATAAATGCATGACGTACTATGCGCCTAAATGTTGATTAGTAAATGTCCTTTATTTTATCATATATATTGAAATGTTTTATGTCTGAAAGAAGTATTCTTTCTATTCCGAAACATGAATATTTATTTAATAAACTGGTGGTGCTATACTTGGTGAGTACCATATTGAAAAAAACACTTAAATATGTGAGGTATTTTAAAAGTTATGGCATTTTATGTAAAAATGTGTTTTTTACGCGTGACATTGATTTTATGCCCGCACCAACCTATCAGCGTAGTGCGAATCTCTCCCGCAAATAGTGTGTTAATGCAGTTATTAAGTAGTGAATGTGTTAATACAATAACTTAAACTGATAGATAAATATTTTTAAAGATTATAAGAAAAATACAGCACCTGCATCCCAGTTCCGATGCCTTGTGGTCCAGGAACCCAATTCTCATCAGAGTCAGCCTTCGTACACATTTTTCTATACCATGCAGGATATCCAGGTAAGAGTGGTCTTTTCAACGGCAGGTGATGTGCCTCATTGAACAGGTATGCAAATTTCTTCTCCAATGGATCTGTTATACTCTCAATCTTAGGTAAATCATCTATACTTGTGGCACTATCGCCTTCATTATCACATTTTAATTTTGTGTGTGAAGGCTTCAGAATTTTTTTAAGAGTAAATTCTCCTTTATAGTCAAAAGAGCCGTAAATATTATCAAAATCGTCTTTGGCTTTATTCAAGTCTTCAAAATTTTTAAAAGATATTATGTCCTCAGTCGTGTCATTGTTAACAACCTCAGAAACGTCAGATTTTGTAGCAGTCTTTTTTTTGGGCTTTTTAATTATCGTTTTCTTCATCTTTAGTTGCTGGGTGGACCAGTCTTGGTCCCACATCCATAAGTCTTTGGAATATTGGTGATTGTGCATCAATCTGCAAGCTTTCTCTGCTTTCCTTGCTAGGAGAAATTTCGATTCCAGCTCAACATCTTTATATGTTAGGTGGGCTGTGTTAATGTATTCATTCCAGTTTGAATTGACAGGTAAATATGCAGTGCCTAAAAAAATGTCTTAAGTAATTGGCAATAACAATTTGTACCGTGTAGCAAATAACAATTGGTAATTTCAATTTCTAGATGATAAAATAAGATGTCAGCCATCCTTATTTTCGTCATTTGAAGCTACACCACTATCTTTTTAATATGCCATATTACAAAAGTAACCATCAAGGGATGGTAGCGATTTCTTAGCTTTCAAATCTAGACATCTGTAAATTTATGTGCCATGTCTTAAAAAAAGTTGCTTTTCAAACACTTAAAAACTTTATTCTAGCGTATAATTGTATTTTTTACAAGCTCCTCTTACATTGAATAATTTTACTTGAAAACTAATAGCTATAAAAAATTGGCCAATTATGATATCATTGCTCTTCATCTATATACATAGTAAATACCAAGAAATAATCTTGAAATTGATTTTTATGTTAAACAAAATGAAAACGCAAACCATTGATGCCCACATTTATATTTTGAGACATAAAAAATGTTCAATATCAAGAAAGTTCCTGCTGGCTGGCTATATATAGCTGGTCAAAAATATCTATAACTAGCCATCAATCGCACATTTCATCCTAGTCCTTTTTAAGTTATCTTCACATGTATCATGCAAAGTTCAATCACACCGCATTCAATAAGATGTACAGAGCATTCAAATATCTGGTATAGCAGTGTTGAATGGTGTTGGGAATCATGACAACTTTTGTTGGCCGACACATGAGGGAACGGTCAAACAGAATGAAAATCATACTTTCTTACATCATTTCAAAAACTTACTCAAGAAATGACTGATGTGAGTCACTTAAAAAATTTCTTTGCAGACAGTGAATGTAAAGAGAAAAACATAGATGTGACAGCGAACATTTGAGATGTATATTTTAGGGAATTCAGAAGGTATGTTTGTTATAAACAGTCACATAATCTATAAACAGAGAAAAAATTTATAAGAAAGTATAACAGGTTATCATATTCTCACCGAGTTCGAGCATTCCAGCCATGGTGACAGGATGTGGAAACCTCTCCATAAAGATCGGATAAAGATTTCGCAGAACATTTGACGTTGCTATCACATCTCCAGCGCAATACACCATGAGAGTTTGAAAATTATCCTTCACATCTTCTAGATTGCCATCTACAAATATGTTGCGGGCTTCTTTCGATATTGCTTTGCCGCAATAGAGCTTATGCACCTCGGCTAGACTGTTAAGTGAGCTGATTTCCATCCATTCTAAGTCATCGGGATCGATATCTTTGCTTTTAGACTTGAGGATTGCTCTCTGATAACTAGTGACTCCACTCACGCACACGTGCATTGACATAGTATCCATGAATCTGCAGCCTTCAATAGACAAGATATGTAGAAAATATTTAATACAGTTTTCATTTTGAGATATTGTAATAACTGGTCAATAAAGAAAGTTATTTGTTTCCTGGGTGATTTTAAAAAGTATCTAAAACTATATCTGTATAGCGAGTCTTGTGTCGACTATTAATGATCATGGGGCAAATTGGCTTCTGGGTATTAGCCCTATGGTAAGTGGGTAATTTTTAAAAAAATAAGATTTTTATTCATGCAATGATTGTGATTATGATTTATACAGTGAATACACAAAAAATATATTATTGTTTAATCTAATATTATGTACAACTTTGAGCAGTGAATAATTTGTTAGGGTTTAAAAAAATAGTTCAGTATTACTTTAAAATAAACATCTGGAAGCTTTTACTTGCGATTCAGCCTTAGATGTTTATTGCATTTATGCGTTAACATGAAATTTTTTATTGATGTAGATTCCAACTGAATATTAAATAAATGTATGGATGCACTGTTACGTAATTTCAAAATTTAAAGAAATGTATTCTAACAATCGTAAATGGTGTTTTCAATGCAGATTTCTCATGTGATATTAAAAAAGTAGCACAGGCAAAACAAAGTTTTGAAAATAACATCCAATCTTATTAACGTTCATTGTAACTGAAAGCAACCTGCCATGCATTGTCTTCTTCTTCTCTCTTTATTAAAAAAAATCACATGAAATTTTCATCAATAATTTCTTTGCTTGACATATAAAATTTAATGATCTCAAACTCACAAATCATATTCGTTAGAAAGAATTATCTACCAAAACTGGTCAATCAGGATAATATTTGAGATGGGACCATAATATTTAACGATAGATCGAGGAAAACCATAAATTGATGAACGGTTAATGTTAAGTTGTAACTTTGTTCTTATGGGTGTTTGACGGGACTATTAAAATGAACAATCCATCCGGGAAAACGTATTGAGCCAGAACGGTTGATCGCGGTTCCACTGTACATGATATTCCAATATGAATTTTGTTGAATATGTACAGCAACTTACTTATAGAGCTAGTATGAATATTAAAAAATATAACATTCATGCGTATATTACATAAAAGAATGATATACCAAAATGGGGGAAATATTGTGCCAAAAAAAGGTTAACTGAAAAAAAAATAATATTTTGTGTTTTATCCACAATATTTTTCATACGAATTTTAAGGGTTCAGAAGAATAGACACAAACACTAACTAATCAAGCCGTTAAATACGTACCGGTTCTTTCAATCCAATATTGTTCTTTGATTCTGGCCCTATCATATGATACATTATGTCCAACAACCAGCTTAGGTTTTAGTAGTTCTTTGGACAGATTATATCCTCGACATTCTGAATCACTTTCTAATGGAATGAGTTCATCTAATCCTTGATGCACTGAATCACGAGGTTTAGCACTGCCATCTATTAAAGCCTCACTCACCCAACCATACCTGAAAACACATAATTATGTAATTTATGATATCGACTGAAGACTTTTAATGGAATTTCACAATCAAATTTGAATCGATGAAGCCGTGACCCGAGTTTCGCCTTTCGGCATCTTCAGGCATTCTATCACACAGATTCAAGAGAACTAACTAGTCAGTTAGTGATAAAACATGTAGAATGATACAAAATTTTATTAATTGAAATTTGATATAATTATGTAATGAAGTTTTAAGCCTAGTAATATTTTTAATTAGATATGACACCACAATAAAATTTGAAAGTCTTTTGTTAGTCATTATTTGCTAAGAAAGAAATATGTTCAATTATAGATCAAGTTTCTACTTGATGATGAGCATCTGCGGCTATTATTTGCAGACATGGTTTGTTTCCAAAACCAAAATTCTTGACACGATGTATTAAATTATTTGATTGACATACTTAACAAAAGGTAAATTTGTAATCTTTTTTAGCTGATTGATAATGTAACATATTTATATTACAATAATAGAAAGTGACTAATATCTGTGTTAATAATGAAAATATTTTTGAGGATGAATGCAGAACAAGAAAGATATGAAGGCAATGTTTTGTATGAAACAGGGTTGAACTCAAAACATTTATTTAAATCAAAATTTGAAATACTCCAAAAGGAGCATATTTATAGAAGATGTTTAATGTGAACTCTGACTTACCAATGTGTCGGACTGACAGCACACGCCAGAGTAGGGTTAGTTCCAGCATGCATGCACACCTCCACATCAAAGATCAACGCATCTTCCGCTGGGAAAGGAACAGGTGTGGCTTCATTACTTGTGTTATCGTAGCGATGCCAGCCTGGTTTGAATACCCAATACTACGAATAGCAAAAAATTAAGATGAATATATTTCTCTATCATTTTCACAAAAATATAAATATATAGCAGTAAATACATGCATAAATCTGTCTATCTGTCACAAGAACTCCTTCTAAACGATAAGCAAAAGTAGCATGAAAAATGCATATCATATTTTACTTGTAATTTCACCTATGCTATTTTCAACTTTCAACTCGAGTCACTATATTGTTATTAAAAATTTACATTGTTGATGATAGATGGACTACAATGTTTTGTATGGTACATGGAGATATTTTCGACTCTGAATATAAGCCTTCACCAAAATATGATAGCATATACAATAATACCAATGACTAAATGTTAGCACCCTCTATTGTTGGGTTAGTAGGATAATAAATAATTTTAATTTTATCTATGTTAAAAGTGGTTGAAGAAAAAGAAAATATCCAACAGTTCTGATATACATCTTATCAATATATGATGAACTTCAAGAATAGCAGAACAGAAATAATCACCTTTGGCATTGATGGTATGGCATTTTTTACAAGACTTTCAATAAGTAGTCTGTAAGGTTGACTTTGCTTTTCCCCAATATTGTAAAAATGTTGCAATATATCTTCACCTTCTAATTTTGGAAGTTTAAAATTTACATCAGGCAACAATGGAGAATCATCAGTTTTCATTCCATGGGTCTTCAGAGCTTGATGGCACCTTCGCGCAGTATGAGAATATATAATCACAATCAAAAAGGGGTTTGAACAGGTATATAATTTTGAAAATTCGAATTGTTGTAATTTTGTACAATTCCACATGTTTTGTCACAAACGACCCGGGTTTCGCCCTTCTGCATCTTCAGGTATTCCATCACACGGTCAGTCAGTTCTGTTGCATCCGTTTGATGGAATACCTAAAGATGCCGAAGGGCGAAACCCGGGTCGTTTGTGACAAAACATGTGGAATTGTACAAAATTACAACAATTCAAATTTGATATTGAAATTCCATCAGCCGATATCATAAATTATATAATTTTGCTATTATCATTCATTTTTTATACAATATTTTTCTATAAAATATAAATAATTTCATACCATACTTAAAATAAATATCAAAATATTGAGAAGAGTATTTAAGAATGGTTTTAATTTAGGAATGAGAATTATACACAACCAAAAAGAACTGTAATGATTGTGTAAGGTCAAAATTTTGTTATGAACATATTTATAAAATAATGAAGTTTCACTTACCGTTTGATCGTATCTTGGCTTAGATTAGATAATGTGGAATCACCATGAAATAGTTGTTGGTAAATACTTTTATTAAGCATTTGCACATTGATTTCGTTCAACCGAAGTTCTCCATCAAGATGACTGTTATCATGATTTTTGGTGACTTGGTTTGCACAGTCAATTACAAGAGTGTCTGCTTTACAGCTACCACTTCTAGTTGTTTCTAAGCAATTTTTGGGTACTTTTTGTGTTTTGGGAGATCTTTTTATTACACGAACGTTGGTACTGGTTATATATTTGGTTTTACATGATGCGCGACGTAAGCCGTTAAATTGTGAGATGAATCTAAATTCAAAACGCCCGTTCAACATTTTGCACTTTTATAATTTTCCACAACGGCGCGAGAGAAGCATGTCAACATTTGACGTTTATGAAGAGATACAGGTTAAGTATAAAATATAATATGTCAAAGCGTTTTTACTAAATAATTGTAAGATTATCGTGTATAAACGAAAGGAAATGTTCTTACCTTTATTTGTCTTTTGAAAGTTTCGATTGTCAAGCTATCACAACACAATACGATGTAATCTTTAAAAAATGTTTAATATTTGACGTCAAATCAAAACATTGATAAACTAGTAAAAATCGTTGGTAAATTATATATGGTGTCTATGAAAAGATATTTTTAATATTCTTGGGTAAGAAATAAAATACTTTTTGTACAAATTTTATATACATATTTTTCATGAATTTTAAATATTGTAATTTTATCACCTGTGACATGTTGATTTTATATATATATATATATATATATATATCAAATGATAACAAATTTAATATTATTTGAAATCATTATAATTTATTTTATGTTAGAGAATTATCATTTTTGTCATACAAAAGTATTCAGTTACCATACATTTTATTTCCTTTAAAAGTTTTAGTAAATAGACATAGGCTTTATGACTACAAGCAACATAATTTGTGTTGTTGTATATAGTTTTATTCAGTATTTATCAGACGTATTTGCTGTGGTCAGTGTCAAAAGTTTGAGGTTAGGAATAGCTCTGTTTGGACTCAAATTTGTATCAGTTTATCCTAATTTATTTTTAATTCTTATGATTTTTATTACGAATTAATCATGGTTGCTGAAATTTATGACAAAAACAATCCCATTGTTTTCTTAGAAATCAGCATTAATGGTGAAAAAGGTTTGTAATCATGTTTCTTACTATCTTGTTTATTTAGAATTAATACTCGAATTTTAAAATATGCGATATGAATCGTGTGTAGAATATTGTCCGACCAATGGTGGTTATTCATATTTATGATTTAATTCCTAATGGTACACCAATCATGCTTATAAATGGCTTTGCCACTATAATAATTATATGTTGAGATTGTTTTTTTACACCGAAAGAGTACATGAAAAATAATTGAAAATCTTTAAAAAAATGTGTCAATCTATACAAATTGTGTTGATATTGGTAAATTGATCAGTCAATAAAAATTGCTGTTCTTAAAATCACTTCAAATTGATGCAAGTATGTATTGCGGCTTTATTGTGAGAATTCCATTCTGAGTTAATCGCAGTGTACCGGGGACGGAACGGGTTTTTTTTATCACTCCCTAAAATAATAATTCTTAATAATTGTCAAATTCTATATAAGTAATACATAGATAGTATTGTTTACCGAAATATTTTGTTGAGAATCTAAGAATATCTTTAAGAAATGTATGTTAAACATCAACATTTTTAAGCATTGTTGGACTAAATACAAAAAAATACTGGTTTTCTTACTATGCTCCCTAAATTATTTTTTTATGAGAAATTTTAGTAGGCAACAAAGTCTTGTGTTTCATGATGAACATTTAAACTATCTACAGAAATTTCACTCTTGTTAAATATTTTTCTAATTTTTTGTAGCTGGAAGAGTGATAATAGAATTGAGAAAAGATACAGTTCCAAAGACTGCTGAAAATTTCAGAGCTCTTTGTACTGGGGAGAAAGGTATTGGGAAATTTGGCAAACCTCTACATTTCAAGGGATCTAGATTTCATAGAGGTAAGGCAAAAAATAAAATTGTAATGACAAATACTTCACTGTTTAAGACAGCAAAATTAAATATTTAATAGTAGTATTTAAGTTTTATTAAAGCTCATATAATTTACTAAAATCCTAACCTATTCCTTTTTTACTTCTGTTATCAATTTTAGATGAAAAAGCATTAAATTTATGAAAAAAAAATTAAGATGGTTTTGATTCTATCTTGATCATGCCATTCTTCAAGACTCTTTTATTATTCTGAAGCTTTTATTTTTCTCATTTTATATGTAGCGTATAAAAAATCTTATTTGAATAGAAACTGACATTCTTATAATATAGTCAACAAATTAAAAAAAATATATGTATTTCTGATTTTAAATGTAATTGTTTACTGTTTTTTTCGCAGCTGTAACCCTTTTTATGATCCAAGGCGGTGATATAATCTCCAATAATGGCTCAAGTGGTGAAAGTATATATGGGAAAACCTTTGAAGATGAGAATTTTACATTGCTGGTAAGTCTGTAATCAAAATAAATTGTACCCAGAATTGAAGAGTTACTCAAGAAATATTATTATTGAATTACAAAGCTAAGCAAAGCAATTATTTCAGAGGTTGTGATTGAGTGGTAAATAACATTGGGGCTAGTAGCAGTGTTTTTTTTTCTTCTATATTTTATAAGGCTTTTTTCCTCGTTGAGAGATAAATATTTAGAACATATTTTTTGTCAGAAAAGATATCTTGATATCTTCTATCATTTCAATAAAACATACCATTTCGAAAAATAGATCATTATTTTAGTTTATAATGGATCTGCGATCAAATAAATCAACCTGCAGCGTTCATCAAAAAAAAGGGGGGGGTTGAGCAGTACTCAAAGAAAAACTTCTTATGAGATATGACCATCTGCAATTAGACTTTTCAAATTCAAAGTAGAAATTTCATAAAATTTCAGTCTGAAAAAATATTTGGGTTTATTGTTGGTTGTTTATTCAATAGATATTTAGAATTTCAAACAATTGTTGAGATAAATTATAGAATTCATAAACCAATTAAAAAGAATTGATGCCATTAATGGGTACCTCTATAAATTGTTAAGTGGAGCACTAATAACATGTTATTATGCCAACTAACCAAGGTATTCAATCGAGAGTTATTGTAAAAGACTGAATTTACTTTAAGCATAACGAAGGCGCTGTCAGTATGGCAAATGAGGCAAAACCAAATACAAACTCCTCCCAGTTTTTTATCACCACAGTACCATGCTCACACTTGGATGGAAGAAATGTTGTCTTCGGGCAGGTGCTAAAAGGAATGGGAATAGTCACTGAAATAGACAAATGTGAGCAGAATGAAAAGGATGCACTCCTTGTGGTGAGTAGGTTAAAACATATAAATCATATTATCTTCTTTGTATTATAACTAGGATCTTGTTTCCAAACCTCTCACTATAATAATGGTTATATTAATCAGATTTTGGTTTGTGTAGATTATCAGTTGTGAGTGCCATAGTCCATCAGTGGTTTTTCATGTGTTTTTCCACTTCAGAACATCATCTCTGCTTGCCACTACTAACAATCAGTGGGATCACTGCTTAACTAAAGGTTACTTAGATGTGATTGATGGGCGACATGGAATCTTTGACATGCTGTATGATGACCATATGCTTAGTTATTTTATTGTCTTAAAACAATATGAACATGATGAAGAAGTTCTTCCTATAATAAACTAATTGTGTCTTACTATTGTCCAATTCATATTTGGCTCTTTCAAACTAAATGTGTTGATAATAGGAATCATTTCTTTCATTTTTGAATAAAATAGTTAAATCTGACAATTTTAATCTTAGCTAGCAAGTATTTTAAAAATAGGTAAGTATATATATTACCATGAATTTTTATAAACAAGTGGATACCCTTGAATAAATAATTGGAAACAACACGTCATTAAAACTAGTTAAACGTAAAAGAAATTTGTTTATTATGCATAACAAATTTATTCAGGATACTAGCATATTATGGTCAGCTGATCAAAAACACCTTGCTTGCAAATGATACAAATAATAGACTTGGAACGATATTTTCTTCTGATCTTCAATTGTTTCTGACACTCCAAACTCAAAAATTGTTGTGCTTGATTAAAATATAATTAATGATATAGTGTTGGATTGAATGAAACTTGAAATTCACACAAGTGGATCTAAATCGGCTAAGAAAGATGCAACTTTTTTTCTCTCGATAAAACAGGTTTAAGTGAAATTGTCTTTTGCGAGTACTACATTACGTGCAGTAAAAAGATTTTCATTGTGTGGCATAGTCACAAATTTAACTTGATGTTTGAATCATGATTCATTAATTTTTGCAATTGGATTTTAAATATTGCTACTTTAATATTTTTTCAGGATTGCACAATTTCAGATTGCGGAGAGCTGAAACCAGGTGAAGATTGGAAAATTGGGGACACTCATTGTACTGATGACACCCTGCCTCCATATCCAGAGGATTGGGACATAGATCCTAGTGAAATTTCGGTAAATAAGCTTTTCTTAATTTGGTTACATCGTAGACAGCTCAAAAACATTGTAATCTTTGATCTTTCTTCATCAATTTTTTCTTTTTCTTTATTTATCTCCAAGACATACAAAAGTTCTCTACTTATAAGACTTATTCATTTCACAATGAAAATAAAAATTTATATTTTAAATATAGACAAAGTAAATTTCGTTAAATAAGTTTTTACAGTTTCTCATGATTATAAAATTTTGAAATTTGCAATGTACTATTGTAATGAAATATTGTCATACTTCACCAAAGTATTTATCCAGTTATAATGCAGAGTAGTAAATAACTGAGAAACCAATACAAAATATGTATTTTATATTTTTTAAACTCATTAAAAATCCCTAAAGACTTCATTTAAACACAAAACTTTACAATTTTATACTTTTCATACCATCCTTTGAATAAACTACTTAACCCTTCAAGTCCCAGACTATTGATATTCAAACAGACAAAAGAGCATTATACTCACTTATTGTTAAATGTAGATTTGTTCTTCGTAGTTGTTTTGCTGTGGAGTTGGATTTGTAGGCATTTAGTCACTCTTTGGGTTTTATGCATTAGGCTGCAAAGAATGGGTTCGAATTTTGGATTGGGTACTTCTTTACGTGGATCAATATCCAGATTCATAGATGTTTGTTATATTTTTACACCTCTCAGAAAACTGCGCACAGGAAAATCAAGCAGTTTATTAATTATCAACTCATTTTTTTCTTTTATAGCCTGCTGATATAATGGAAAAAATTGAACTTATAAAGAAAAGCGGCAATAAAATATTTACCACTGGCTGGTATGCTACATCATGTAGGAAATACAGCAAGGCCATTCGATACTTGAACTGGCTAACTGACAGGATGGCTTTGGATGAAAAACATGATGCCGCTGAGAAGAAAGCCGGTGAAAAAATTAAGGCAACCTTGGATTGCAAATCTCTCAGTAATGGTAATGATGAGGATCTGGAGGCAAACGAGAAGAAAAAAGCGGCAAATAAAAAACTCTCAACGCATATTAGCCAACTTATGACTGATTGCTCACTCAATTTAGCTGCTACTAAACTAAAACTGAATGCTCACAAAGAGGTTGTTATTCTTTGCAATGAGGTAAGTCATCTTTTTTTTTTATTTATATGTACTTTAAATGGCTTGTAAATAAAAACAATGCTTGCCAATTGGTGCTGTGTATTTGATACATATGCATAATTTTAATAGAAGCGCGTTAATAAATAAAAGTTTTTTTTTTATGAACTTTGCGTGAAGATATATTATAGTTGATCAAGTGATAATTATCTGAATTTCTTTGCTGAAAACATTTAAAAAAGTCTACTAAAATGAATTGTCTTTTTTATTTTGACTTGTTATTAATTTTGATTCAGTGTACATAGTTTATACTGTGTACAGGGAAGCTAAATTGTTTGCTTGATCCACCCAATTATTATTTTCACATTAGGTATTGAAAAGGAGTCCAAACAACCCGAAAGCGATATTCAGAAGAGGGCAAGCAAATATGTACCTGAACAATCATGCCGTTGCCATCAGAGACCTTCGACTGGCAAAGAACATGTGCCCATTGAACAATGCCATCAACATTGAATTAGCCAAAGCTGAAAGGGTTATTGCTAGATACACAGACTATGAGAAATCGACTTACAAAAAAATGTTCATATGAAGGTAATCAATTATTTCAATTACTAAGTATAGGTATATAATTGTTAATGTTCTATTAAACAGTCATTTGAACTTTTCATTGCAGTTGAGGAAGGTAGTGAATTTTATGTACAAAGTTTCAATTGATTGTTCATTCCACCAGTTTCTAGTTTTAAATTTGAATTTTTACAACTTTGTACGATTCCACATGTTTTGTCACTACTAACCCAGGCTTTGCCTTTCGGCATCTTCAGACATTCTATCGCACGGATGCAACAGAACTGGCGTAAAATAAACAGTTAGCATCATATATATATTTAAGTTATTAATTACAGGAAAACACTTACCCCTAGGCAAGTAGTAAAAAGTAGTAAATTACAGCTAAAACAAATTTAACAACATCAATCTAATAATAATCAACACAATTGCCTGTGATAATTTTCATTAACGATCTTGCTAATGAGTCATAATTTTAATGTTTTAATGTTTTTTTTTTACATACACAAAAGTGTCCCAAAGCTCATCCACAAATTAAATAAAATACAACAAAAGATTGAATAGCTATCACAATCAAAGATGACCATAAGTGAACATACATTTTCTGATTGGTACAGTGCTGTTGTAATCCTGACAAATGGTAAAACACTTTGTGTGACTGTAAACTCATGATCGATATTTCAAATTCTCATCAAACAGCTTATATATAATATTACCAAAAATTCATTTTATCTTTTGTTTGATGCTGAAATCAGAAGTCATTTGACATCTATCCACTACAGCACTGATTATAATGTTATATGGTCACAACTTATACAGTGGCACAATTTAGAAAATGTATAAAACTGTGATTATTGTTGCATTATACACAACTAATTATCGTATTTCTCAGTGGCTCCAAGCAGGCCCGAGTATACACCGGTGAGGGATGAGTTCAATGGCATTCTTCATACGCACACAATTTACCTAACTATACGAAAAACAGCTGTAAATATGTTTTATATTTTTTTGAAAACTTAACATACATTTTTTGAAATGTGGGAGACTGTATTATTTATTTTTAAGCCACTTAATGTTAATTTGATGATTCAATTAATTTAAAAAACTATTTTTTCAATATGCAACGATCACATTCATGCATTATTGATTGTTGTTAATTTATGTATAAATTATTTACTTCATCGATGTTTGAATAAACAATTTAAAATGTAAAACAATAATTATAGTCTATTGAAATCAAAATGAAGATTATTTTGTATCAAATAAAAATAAATAGTAAAATTATTTAAATCTAACAGACTACGAAAGAAAAAGTGATTATGACTTAGTCGACAACCTTACAAAAAAATCTATTTAACACTTTTCAAGTGTACACAAAATAATTGATGGAAAAGATGTGCATGATTTAACTGTATAATTATTACAACCATTCCTCTTACAACAACAAAATTGACCTACACATCTGACTTATATGAAAATGTAATATTGAATATAAGTGATATTTTTATGTTTCTTCATGTAAATCATTATAAACATATATATTTGTGTTGTTTGTTTGTATTAAATGTTTTCGTATTGTTTTAATTAGCTTTAAGGGACTTAGTGTGGATATGTGTTAATTTTTTTTTATTATTTAATTTCTAGTGTTAACTAGTATTTTTAAGTCATGTCTATATTCAATATATATAATTATTTGTCTTTCTAAATATGTCAGGCCGGAGACAAGGTTTATAATTCAATATATATATATAATTTTTATGGAAAAATTGTTTAGGCTCCAATTTGCAAAATATAGCTTATGAATATTGAATCTCATTACCACCACATAATTATCTTAGAAATAAACAAATTATTTATTTTTGTTCATTTAAATTTCTTAGTAAAGTTATTGATCAAATTACAAGTTTTAATAAATTGTCAGTTATAACAGCAACTAAAAAGGATCATTTATATTGTGCTATTTTCACTATGTCAAACAATATTAGAATATTAACCCGATCAACGCGACAGTTTTTCATACAAATAAAATCTGTCCGCGTTGCTATTTTTCAAAATGTTCTCTTTCCACATAGAGCTATAAATACACAAATAAAAAATAATTGGGTTGGCTTTTATGAAAGCTAGATGCATTAGGAATGTTTCACAACATTAAAAAACACAAAGAAATGGCCATTACTGTGATGTAACAAGCCACCAATCAAATGTAAATGAACAAGCGCCATTACTGTCACCTGACATGGTGTGTCACATTGCAATGCCGCGAGATTGGTGCAAAGTTCAGTGCGAACTTTGGGGCGAGTTTAGCAGGCAGTTTCAAATTGATATGTTAAAAATGGTGGGATCGGAATAAATTTGAAGGGTTCGAAAAATCTATGTTTTAAGCTTTTTAAACCTAATACTTTTGACAATTTTATAGAGGTGGTAGTATCAGCACGAATTGGGCGATATTTTAAAACCAAAATTAGTCCTATATGCAAAAGATTGCCTGCATTACCGACGTTTGAATGTTCGCATCCTAACGTCTGGGGCGCTCGCGTACAGGCCTTGCACATTGCCGTCCCATACATTGGGGCGTTAGCGTGGAAGAGATTAATGAGATCAATATGATAAATATAAATTGTGTTATTAATGGAAAAAAAAATTCAGTTGCATTTTTCTAATCCATTTAGAATGCATTCATTCTTTGATTGTTCTAAATCGTTCTATTGAGTATTAGTAATTCTTACAACTGTAAAGATATTCCCCTATAAGTGTCGATTTATATATACATTTTTACATATGCATACATCTAAACAAGCAGATAATTCAATAAACTGGAAGTAAAAGAGTTTCAAACAAATCTAAAATTATAATTAAATGTATAATTTCTTATTTGAAGATGATCGTATT
Source organism: Himalopsyche japonica (assembly GCA_028555115.1). Classification (NCBI taxonomy): domain Eukaryota; kingdom Metazoa; phylum Arthropoda; class Insecta; order Trichoptera; family Rhyacophilidae; genus Himalopsyche; species Himalopsyche japonica. The sequence goes on along the minus strand of JAHFWJ010000534.1, from coordinate 102,944 downwards.
AAAAAATGTTATAAAATCTTTTACTCATCTTAGTGTGCTCAAAATACTAATTAATTTTTATTGAAATAATGTTTCTCGCATTGATTATTTTGTTATATATTAGGGGTACCGAAAAGAAATCCATTTTTTTCTCATGACGTGTTTGGGATCAGTCTGTACCTGAACGCGGCGAAGTAAACATCTTTGTAAGTGTTCCATTCTATAGTACTTTTCCTCGGCTTTATTTTTGTATCATTTTTAATTTTGCATCCTTAGGAATAAAATGAGCAAACCAGAAGCAACCGAACAACATATACGGCATTGTATGCTGTTCTTTTTTGATCAAGGCTGGAATGCGACCAAAACGACCGAATCAATTTGCAAAGTTTACCAAGCAACGTTAACAGCAAACAAATGTCAATTTTGGTTTCGAAAGTTCAAATCCGGGGATAGAAGCCTAACAGATGATCGGAAATCGGGGCGACCACAAAATTTAGACGATGATCTACTAAAAGCCACAGTTGAAGCCGATCCTCGTTTAACCATCGAAGAAATAGCACAGAAGATGCATGCTCCATGGTCCACAGTGCGAGATCATCTACAAAAAATCGGTAAATCAAACAGAATGGGTGTTTGGGTTCCGCACGCGCTCTCCGAAATCAACAAAGAGGTTCGAATGAGTACGTGCGACTCACTGCTGTCACGACAAAAACTACATCCATTTTTGGATCGAATTGTGACCAGCGACGAGAAATGGATTGTATATGATAATGTTACAAGAAGAAAACAATGGCTGTCAACATCCCAGGTACCTGTCCCTACCCCTAAGCCCGGTCTCACCCTTCGCAAGGTCCTTTTGTGTGTCTGGTGGGATATTCGTGGAATTATTTATTATGAATTACTCAAACCAGGAAATACGGTAAATGCAGAGGTCTATTGTCAACAACTATCCAAGCTAGACGAAAAATTAAAAACAAAACGCCCACATTTGGCCAATAGAAAGGGCGTGATTTTATTGCACGACAACGCTCGTCCTCATAGTGCAAAAATGACCCGAGAAAAAATTTCCGCCTTGAATTGTGAGGTTTTAAAGCATCCGCCATACTCTCCAGAACTTGCGCCTTCCGACTATTACCTGTTCAGGTCAATGGAACATTCCTTACGGGAAAAAAAATTTTAAAATTTGCAAGATGTCGAAACTCATTTGGAGTCATACTTTAAGTCAAAACCAGCAAGTTTTTACAGAAAAGGGATAGAAAAACTACCTGAGAGATGGCAGACAGTATTAGACAGCGAAGGAGAATATATATTGTAATATTATATTAAATATATAAAATTTGTGATGATAAATATATTTCATATAAAAAAATGGATTTCTTTTCGGTACCCCTAATATTTATAGGTGTGATTTTGAAAATATATTTAGATATATTTAATCATGTTTGGTGTTTTCTGTATTGTATGTAATAATAATATGTCCACGGTAAATAAGGGTTTTAAAAACTGTTATTTAATTTTCAGATTTCATTCATGTCACCATTTTAATTGCATAAAATTGATTATTTATGTTTATCCTTTCTTGTCAAAATTTTTACGACCCTGATATATAGAATGTTTTGTTTTTTATTATACCAAATGAATGATCAATCAATTTGGAAGCTGCTTTTCAAAATTGCTTATGTATTTCAAAATTATCTATGTCCCGTTTGATGTGATAACAAAAATCAGCTTAGAGAAATAGTGCAGGCTTTGTTATGATAAAAATTAACTTATGTTGATTGTGTCTCAATGTTATGGCAACCTAAAGATTTTTAAGAAATATTTATCAATGTTGCCACAAGATTAAAAATTTGCCCTAATTGGTAGTGAAATATAATATTCATAAAAAATACTTTACTATTTTTGTTGCTTGAATAAATATTCCAACTCTAAAAATTAAATTTTGTGAAAGAAAACAGTCTTTTTTTTTTTTTAGTTCAGTTATGATGAAGTTCAGCACAATTTTATTTATTGTTAACCTTTTTAACTCTAATTTTATATATTTATATATGTGAAAAACTCCAGTCATTTTATGGTAAAAAATCAACTAAAAAACTAAGTTTTTTTTTATTTCACTTAATACTTTGTTTAATTTTAGTACAATTTTTTTGTGAGGACATTTTCACTATGTGCTCTGTATCTCATAACATTTAATAGCTAAAAATAATTTAAACAGTAGGAAAGCAACACACTGGTGAGTCATTATCTTTTGACAGGTTAACTGTATGCAATAATAATAATCTCAAATCAAGATAAAAAAAAAAATGTGCAAAAGCTGTTGAACTTAGATCTGATTGAATTTTGCATATACTGTACGACTAAAAGGGTTAATGTTTTAAGAAATAAGTATATTTATTTTTAGTTTAAGGGGAAGAGTTCTGATAAAACTGCTATGATTGTGACATCTATTAATGAAAATTACAAGCTTGGTAAACTTATGAGTGTAATTTATTGAATGAATCTAGCTTACTATAGTTTTTGTAACTTCGCAGTATATTTAGGTTTTACTAATAATACTGTTTCTTAAAATCGATGTCAATTAAAAAAATTGAAGACATTTTGAAGAATTTAAAATAATATACATGAAAGTGACATAGATAGTTCCTAAAAAAATTAATTGAACAATACTGAAAGATGGCCCCTTTTTCACATGTTCCCAATTGTGCCATTGATCTTTATAATTCAATGATTTTACAATGAACTGAATTCTAGCTAAAAATAGCTATTAAATATGTTTTCTCATCAATAGATATCATTACTACAAATTACTTTTAATAGATATCATTACTACAAATTACTTTTAAGGTGTTAACTGTCACTTCTTGATGGAAAGGCATGATGTTTTAAATAATAAAAACACATTTTTTAGTACTTATTTCAACAATATATTTTTTTGATCAGGACCGGTTTCGCTCATCGCGAGCATTATCAACTGATGCTCGCGATGAGCGAAACCGGTCCTGATCAAAAAAATATATTGTTGAAATAAGTACTAAAAAATGTGTTTTTATTATTTAAAATTACTACAGATATTTAAATATTATATATTTTATAAATTGCATGAACTTTTCTAAAATATTTGATACCTTGCACGCCACAGTTTTCAACTCTTAAATTTTCACATATACGAAAAATCATTTATTATTGTTTTTTTTTTTTTTATCAGAATTACTAAAAAATCCAAGCTTATTTTTCAAGACTGCCACACAAAAAAAAAAACATGTTATGATTAGATATGATTTATGAGTTTTGTCTTTCCAAATTATTCCACTCTACTATGAATAACAAGATGATGGTTCAGCATTTGAAAATTCTGAACATCAGATGACATTCTATAGATGTCTCTGCCTTATATTTGATTTGAAAAATCCATTAAATATATATTTATAGATGTCTTCACTGTGGTGTTTGCATGCCTGTACACAATTAGAGTCTAACCATTTGGAGTCTAACAACTAATGTCAACAAAATTAATTGCATATAGATTTCATTGAAATGTCAAGACACGTACAACTTCACTATTCATGTGACCACACTGTCTTGTGTGGGTGTATGGCATATTTCATATTTTTATAAGTAGTGATAATTAAAAGAGAAAAAAAACATCACAGAGACCATACCTAATTATGTGATAAATAATACTGTTGTGAAATCCAGGCCTTTAAAATCTGATATTATTAAATATTTGGAATGTTGTGAGAGTAATTGAACAGGGGACCCAAAGAATATTGAATTTTATGTTTATCTGAAATTGTGGATAAATTTTAATAAAATATGTATTTTAATAAAAACGGTTGTTTCATTGACTGCTAATTATACTTTTTTCCAAACATTATTTGGAGCATTTTTACAGAACCTCATGTGCCAAAAATTCGAAAATTCAACTAATTATGCAGAATTGTAAAACACATACCATGATGAGCACATTCCTACATTTACAGATATTAGATGACATACAACATGTCTAGAATAAAATGTCACTTCTGTGTAAGTTTTGAAAACGTAATTATATTTAATTTATTTGACTAATTAAATTTTATTTACCCATTACATTTTAGGTAATGTTGAAAAATTAAAATAAGATGGTCATCCAAAATGTTCTCTAACTATTAAAAAACATTAAGATCTAGTAAATTAAGTCTGTGATAATGTTTTTTCTCCATCCTGAAATATTTATTAATTTTCAGTTCTTAGACAAATCAGGTTTAAACTTGATAGTAGCAGAAAACCTTGCTGGACTTTAGATTGACGATGGCTATCTTACTAACTGGCAATATTCAAGATTTTTTTCTTATTATAGCTGCTAAGCCTCTTATATCAGGTAAGAAAGGATACAGCAAACAGAATAAAGTAACATTAATCTGTCACGCTATTGGTAAGAATACAAAAAAATGACATTATTTAACACTTTTCATCCTGAGTTATGTAAAGCTGTGCTTCCCAAATTGTGGGCAAAAAAATTTTTCATTTTCAACATTTTTTTCAGATTTTAGAGGAGGCCTTTGCAAAACAAATTTGGTAAAGCATTGATGTAAAGAATATTTGAAAAGCTTCAAAAATCCATTCTAAAAAGATTATCAGGGTGAGTCGGGCTGTACTTGATATAAAAAAAATTACCTTGTAAGCGAAAATTTTGACTCTGATAAATTCTTTTATTTTTGAGCATCATTTAATAATACTCTACAATAAACCTTCTTAACACTTGAGACTGTAGCACTCGAAGGGTTAAGTTCATATAATTCCATAAGTTTGCTTAATGTTGATACCTGGATCGTTAGTGAATTTGACCTTCGATTTTTTAAATTATTTTATTCAATTCGAAAAACACAAAAAAGATTGCTTATTGTTAAGATACATCCTTGGTTTGATAAATGTACATCGCTTACTGCACACTGCTTGTCTATGGTTATAGATGCTATTCAAATGCACCAAGATGCAGCTGCATGGAATTAAGCCCGTTCCCGGGTGCATTCTCATAAATAATCTGATCCGGCTCTGTATTTCCTTCCTAGGGTGTGTGGAGAATATTAATGCCACCCTGGTTTTGACGTAGGTATTTTCCGTTCAATTCTTTCATGCATTTATTTATTCAGTGAAACAGGTCGTAAAATAATATTAAAAATTTAATGTTTGCATTTCGAATTCAGTTCTAACATTAATATTTTATTGATGAATATGTTATATACAGGACGTATTTTTAGTCGTATAATATAAGGAAATAGTTATGTAAAAAACATTTGACTTCGCAGGTCGTCGATAAAAATAGGGAATGGGCTAAATATTTTAAAATTGACTTACTTGAAAATTGTGCAGTACAAACACTCGGCTGATTTTAAAAGGCAGTTAAACTCCACTAGAAGAGTATCTTCCATTACTCCCTATACCATTTTTCAAAATCAAATGATCACGATACAATAAATAAACAAAGAAATGAATATTTCAATAACAATTAATTAAAGCCTAAAAATTTTAAGACATTTCAAAATTTTTAAATTTATCTTTCTTTTTCTCAAGATATTATTTAAATTGTGTTGTATTTGCGCTGATGTCTAACGAAAAAATCTATATTTAAGAATAACTCGAAATTTGTGTTATGTTTTTTTATGTATCCATCCCTAAATGCGGCAATGGTCCTTGCAGGAATTTGACCTGAAACCCACCTTTTTACTACGGTAATGCTTTTCCCACTAGACTACAGAAGCTGATACATTTTTTTTGGTCTATGGCTATTATGATTCAAATGAGATGTCATACACATTAGATGCAGTAAATTTTTTTTCTTATTTAAAAAGAATTTCAAAGAATCGAACGTTTTTCTATTTCTTTTTACAAGCTGCGTTGAAAAAATAAAATCTCAACTATTCTTTATTAAATGCAATTTTCATACTAAAAGCCACTATGCCAATTATTTTAATAATCATAAGATTGATTTTAAATGAAACAAGGTTTGTAAGAGGAATACTGAATCTTATTGGAATGAGTGTATTTTTTTCTTAATTTATATAGCGATTAAATTGATTTCAAACCGGAAATGTGTGAAGTATTCTTTTAAGTTTGAAGGAAACATTCGACTATAAAATGGATGCATTTTGAATTATGTCAATATCTCCACATAATATTTCAGATATATTTTATGTTGTTATTTTGTGCAGATATTGTTTATTAAAAAAAGTTTCTTATTGAATGCGGCCATAGTTAAAAAAACAAATACATTTAAGAGTTGTTATTATAAATATATAAATTAACACGATAAAAATTCATATTGTCTAGAACAGAGTTTCTCAACCTTTTTACATCCGCGGACCACCAAAAAGTCCAAAACTGTTTTGAGGACCATCAACATTGGAATAGAATATAAATTTGATTTTTCATTTTTCATTCATATTTAATTTTGCAACACCGTATGCTTATATAATAATATTTAAGTATATTAAAAAAAACAGTAACAAAGAAATATAATTTAAAAATCCATAAAATACAACATAAAATTCGATTGTTTTGGCTCACCCAAAATCTCCGCGGACCACTTGTTGAGAAACTATGGTCTAGAATATGTATGTCATTGGTCTAGAGCCCGCTGTGTTGTCGAAGTAATATAGTTTACTGAGAGAAAGTGGCAACACAAAGTATCAAAGATTTTAGATAGACAGCTGTTGAGTATAATATAATTTAAGTTGTCTATGACCACTCATTATTGAATTAAATTATTCAGCTTGTGATTAATGTTTGCAAAACGTCAACGCCATCTTTATAGATCATTATAATATTAATATTGCCATGATAATAAAATAATCTATTAAAGTATTGCCGTAAAATACATCTTACGTGTATAATATATGCACTTACCAAACCATATTTGTAATATAATAATTTACGAAAATACGCTATTCTGTCGGAGTTTGAGCGAAAAGTCGTAAATGGTATTTTCGTCTATGCAATTGACGTAAAAGTCGAGCGGGTGTTTGGGGCGTTAAATTATCGCTTTCCCGTCTTTAACGCTTTTTCCGCTTATGACTTGTCGCGCATTAAATTCCCTATTACGGCAAGTGTTATTTTCTCTCCATATGGCGCCATGTAGCGCGAAAATCTATGACGACTTTGCAGGGTTGTCACAGCATATATATATCAATTATATAAATTATTAATGCTTTAGGAATTTTAATAGTTGTTTTTTTTTATTTCCACATTTTCTGTCCTCATGATGCGGGTTTCACCTTTCAACATCTTCAGGCATTATATCACACGGATACAATAGAACTGAATTTTAACAAAGGTATGGAAATATACAAAATTTCAACAATTAAACTTTTTATATTGAAATTTCATCAACCTGCCATAGTCGATATTGTTAATGTAATACATGTTTTATGCCATTGTAGTTGGCTCTAAAAAAGTCAATAGTGCGTAGTTTATTGTTATAAACATTGTTAGAATAAATTATTTTGTTTTAAAAATATGGATGAATTTTTATTGTAATCTGTTTATATCGTGTCTGCTTTACATGATGCTATAAAACAAATTTAGCTTACATCCTCCAAGGTAGATGGCAAAACTATCAAAATGGAATAAGGTGACTAAAGATATAATTGTTTTGTTGAAATGCTCTCATCGGTTTAAAACTATCGCAGATTAAAAAATTCAACTGTACCCATATATAATTTGTGAATACGATATTGCTTTTTTTTAGCTTCAGGAAGCTAATATTTCATTTAAAATAAGAGTATATCTTCGAAATAGTATAACGTAGCAATATATCAATATTTTTTCGGATTTTAAATCTATTATATTAAAATAAAAACCAAGGAGAAGAAAATGGCGTCGAATTATAAATTTCTTCACCTAACATTGAATTAATGCTTTATAATATATTTAATTCCTATCAATTGCTTTTACATTTTAAAATTAAATATAAATAAAATCATTGATAACGAATAATAAACTATATCTGTCATCCATATTTATTTTATGAAAAATAGTTATATTAATTGTTAATTAGATTTTGCTCTTCATATATATATATTGATTTAAAATTTTGTAAATGCACAAAAACTCTAGATATAATATTGTTATATGTAAAGTTCCACTTATTTGTGAATCAAATTGATGTTTGAAAGTTTTTGTCAACCCTGAATATGAAATGTCTGGTAAGCTGATACGTTTTTACCGAAAAGCGATAAGTTTTCTCTGTTTGTGGAACTCTCGTCTTGTGTTTGTGGAACTGTGGTGGAGAGTTTGTAAAATAGTGGAATATGCTTCAGTTGGGGAGTCCAAAATACTACAGCTCTCAAACTCCATTCTGTATCACATATTTATTTTTGAAAATATTTGCATTGCTTTGCGCGTATACAATGAAAGAGCTTTTAGGAATTGAATTTAATTTTCTTTACATAGAACGATGATAAACTCTTTGAATTGCTTAAAATTAGAGATATAAACAAATCGATATCGTCTTGAGCGATTTTTCCCGTTCCCATGCATATCCGGATTTTCTCAGAGGATGTGATCAGTAACTTGAATCATGTTGCTGTCATACTGGAAGAACTTGGCAACGAAATAACCATGGCCAATTATGAATTGGCTGGTCAAGAAGATAATCATCAAAACATTGTTTATTTCTATTCGCAAATTGAAATTTGAAAAAAATTTCAATAGTTAGATGCGCTTTTAAAAATATATTCCAAAATTTATTAAATATACCTATTCATCAGCCAAATTGCTCTAGCAATTGGCGTTTCATAATAATATGATCCGAAAAAACAAGTTATTTTTAAAAAAAGTCCTGAAATTGTTTCGGGAACAAAGGTTAAATTAAAATTAAAGATATATTAAAGCTAATAAATACAATAGTTTTTAGAAATTAGATGTTATAAACACGTCCAAGAAACTTGGCGAAGAAGAAAAATATACCATATAATAAAAAATGATTTTGGAGCTTTAAAAGAATGAAACAGAAACATTTGATGGAATTTTTAGAAATGTCAAAAATATTGCACTAATGCGGCAAAGACACTTCAGTGCAACCAGCATTACACATTGCTGATAATTTACTAAAATTATAATATAGTAAATTAATGCGTCTATTATGCAAACTGTACTAAAAATATTTGTAAAATGCCTATAAGTAAATATGCACGATTGAGTGTCTATCCAGCTAAACATTTTTGATGAGAAAAGTAAAAATTTTAGTTTCATGGAGAGTATATTCACTTAAGGAGTTTCAAAAGTTTTTTCAGCTCATCTCAAAAATCGTCAATTTCGACTAATCTATTTACCCATCGTTGATATTGATAATCGGCTGGCAAATTTATTGGTTTACGTAAACGATATAATTAATATACGATAGAATAAAAAAACCTTTGAGAACTACTGTACATAATCAAACAGTTGCTAGGTGTGGGAAGGCTTTGAAGAATTGTTTGATATGAGACTATAAAATGGGATTGAAATGTTACATTTTCAATTAATACTAACTGCAGACAAACTGTCTGACCAAATATTTACTAAGCAGTTATTGCATTACAGATCGTGTATTGCAAGTAAACAAATGATAGATAATATTTACTCTGATTTCTTTGGAACATTCTTTCATATAATGCATGCAATAGCAAAGATAATTTATCAATAATGTATAAAATCTTTAAAGAGAATTTTTACAAATTTTAATCTATTTACTCGGGACTAGTTTCAAAGATCGCAAACATTACCAATTGAAGTATAAATTTTTACAAGAATATATGTATGAGGGTTAATGTTCCCCAGACGTACAAAACAAATGGTTAAAGAGCTTCGAAAAAAATGTAAAATATCGTGCAACATAAATACTAATCATATTTTATTCAATTGGTATTAACTAGGTAGAGCTCAATTGAAATAAAGTAAAAATAACGAAGTATTGTGCTTCATATAATTTTACACAGCGGTGATAATAGTTATTTCGGTTTACGCTATCTATAGTGCGATGATTATTTTAAAATTAAGCTTAGCGTATATACTGACTCAAACTTTTATAGACAACATATCGTCTTATTTATTTAAGCATTATTAATTTAATATACAAGTTAAATATTAAATATGTAATTTTGTTAAGAGTTTTTCAAAGAAAATGGAATTAATAGTCATATTATTTAATCTTTAAAATATATGCATTGAAATTTAATAACTATGCCTCATTAGGTGAGTTTGTTTTTGTAATGGTTCATGTATGAGTAATGAAGTGATATAACCAGCCCGTTCTTTAAATACTGGCCACGAAATTATCTAACCGTTGATTTTTTCTATCTCTGTTCAATAATTCTAACCGTATCTAAAAAGAGAGAGCGAATGAATTGGAAATAGTTCTTATGATGGTCTGTTCGTAGTTAATTTTTTCCATCGAACATAAATATATTCGAGGTTTAAAAACCGCACTCTAGACGCCACTTTTTGTCGTTGAATTGACAAGAAAAATTTTATGACAATCTAAAAAATATTTGAATCGTGCGAAGTGTTGATATTCATAAAATGTAAGTACTTCTTAATGTGTCCTTTGTTTATTGCGCACAAAAGAAAATACAACGTAAAGAAATTGCGATGAATACCTGTAATGTTGCCGATAAATGAAAATTTCTTACGTGCTTAGAAATTATTTCAAAAAGGTATTCCTGAAAAGGCTCCCATCCTCATTTTCCGAAATATAGATTTGTGTTTACGTCATCAGAATATTTATTAAAACACCTAAGTACTTGTACAAAGAAATCTGTTTGGGAACAGACCCCCCTTTCCATAAGAATCATTTAATAATATTACGGGATTAATTAATTTACCTGAAACCCTAAATGTGATGAATATTTTCTTCATGATTTATCTTTTATAATCAATGTGAATTTTCCTAATCATATTTTAAGTAAATATATAAACCCCATTGACTTTTAACATTGATAATATCGTAAAAGAACATTATTATTCTATTATATGTCTATGGATTTAGTTTAATTTAAGTCTGAAAATAATCCAGTCATCGATATCTAAATCATTCATTGTCTATGATAAATGTTTAATGTTTAAAATAGCTTCCAAATTTAAAATTGTTCCTCGTTTGATAGATTGAAGGGTATTATGAATTTATTCTCAGAAATATAAGTTTGTTAAAATAATTTATGATATCAGCTGAAGATACTTGATAGAATTTCAATATAAAATTTGAATTGTTGAAAATTTGTACGACTACAAAGGTTTCGTTTATATCGACACTGGTTTCACCTTTCGGCATCTACGATTATCAACAATTCAAGTTGTTAAAAGAGAAAAAAAGGTTTTTTTTTTTTTTGTAAAATAATGGATCAATTTATCGTGATGATCACCATAATTTATTTTGTCTTACACCAATATTATTCACTGAATATTTTGAATGTCCTTAACGTGATTCAGCAGGGAATGGATTAAGCTATCCAATATTAAAAATATTATTCTCGATATTACAACATTCTATAAATTTTGGTATTGTTTCAAACAATGCTAAAATTATTTAATTACTTGTTAGTTTTTTTAAAGATAAGTTATACATATTGTATTATTGATTGCTGGAAGAGTAATGAAAATTTAAACGATGAATCTTATATAAACGTAAAATTGATAATCTCAAAAACTTAAATTAAAATAATCAGGGTCAAACATCGTATTTAAATATTGTTAATTCCATTTATAATATTTTTTTTGCTTAAGAATTATTCTTTGTTCCAAATTCAAAACATTATTTTCCTGATATGTGAAGATTAATGGTACAAACATTTTTCATCTATCAATTATCAAATTTGAACTGTTGAAACATTGTACGATAACACATGTTCGTCATTTCTATTACATCCATTCGATAGAATGCCTGATAATTTTGTTTCAAATGTTCAAATTTATATCTATCATTTAATAAGGATAGTAACTTACATACAAAAAACTATAATTGTACGATAAAGAAAAGAGTGACAATTTTTTTTATCAATATAGAAAAAAGGCGTAGATGTTAAAGCGGTCAGCTAGTAATTATAGTTCTTCGAATTAAATTTTCAGAACCATCGAGGGTAATCATTAAGATAGTTCAACTAATTTCTTTAAACGTTATTAACCGTCAATTTGTGGTAGAAAGGCATTATATTTAAATAAGTAAAACACAATTTTTATTACTATTTCTTCAATTTTATAATAAAATGATAAAAATCAGTTTCGTTCGTTGAATGCATTATCAACTGATACAGTACAAATTAAAATTAGGTCGCATATATAAATTGATGGTTAATGTTTATTCGATATGCAAAACAATTGGTTCATTAACTAAGAATATTATTGATGATCGTAAAAAAACGTAAACTTGCTTAATGGATCAGGCATGATAATTATATTAAAAAATAGTTCTAAATGTTGGTTTTATTCATAAAAAATCTCTTTACTCTTTAGAAAACTTTAAATAAGTATTTTGTTTTTGTTAAATCATTAATAAATTAATGCATAAAAACTTTTTTTCTTTCGATACTCTATCTACTTATGCCTTTTTATAATTTTTCATAATATCAATGAAAAGCTTTCGAATGTATCTTTACATGATCGAACTATTTGAGAGTATTAATTTGATTTTCATTTTTAAGATATGTAACGATATTAATTTCAAGGAATGTGCAGTATTGCAGTTTTAAATTTAGATTGGATTAGAAAAAATATAGTCAAATAAGTTATAGTACGGTTTCACCACCGTTTCCTGGCATTCGACTTTCTTTTGTTGTAAAATAGTAATCAGGAAAAACATACTTTGCTAAAAAACCGTTGTTTTGTCGAAATAAATAGCCAATTTCAGTTACGCGCAAACTTAAAAAAAATACAATTTAAAAAAACTTTACCCCAGCTCTTGATTAAAGGGTTAATAATTCCTTTCTGGAAACTTGAGAGGGTCTTTTGTTAAGTTCTCCCGTATTTATTTTCAAATTAATTTGTAGCCCGTAGACTTGAAAGGTGTCGCATATTATTAAAACCCGAGATTGCGTATTTTTTGTTTTCTGTATTTTTTTTTTTTGTTTTTTTGTCGGCTTTCTCCTTCGCTTGCAGACTGAATACATAATTCATTTATCTAGGAAGAAGTTTTGACTTTTTATATTATTTATCTCGTGCGATTTTTGTGTGTATTGGTGAAATTAACATAATATTACGCAGTCAAAGTTTTTGAAACATGTTCTTTAGGCTTTATATTTCGAAAAGTGTATTTATAGTAGGTAATCTTTGAACCATTCTCTAAAAACGTGGTACTCTCGTAATATTGTACTGTGGCCGCATTGCATATACTAGCCATGTTATGAAAAGTCTCGTGGCGGCATCGGTTAAAATTATTTTACAAATATCAATATTTTATATGATTCCATATCAACAGATTCCTATATGGCCGCACATGAGAACCACTACTCGAAAATATGAATTTATTTTTCAAATATTAAACAATTTCACCAATATTTTATTAATATTCAAGAAAAAACAGCGGCTAAGCGCTGATATAAAGATTATAATAATGTGCACTTTTTTGAGCCGTATTTGTTTAACTGTTTGGAGCATATGACCACAACACAGCCGATATAACTCCTTAACCCTCGCCAGTATTATTTCATCCTCTCAAGTCATTCTGGTGTCTCGTAGCTCCGTCGGGTACAACATATTAAGCGTCATCAACGGCTTTCCAGTTAGGCGAAATCCATCTGATTGTTACAAGAAAAGCGCTTACTTGGGGTTTCCACAAGACATTTCCAAGCCAGATCCATCAACTCTTTCTAATTTTAGACAGAAAGCAGTCTATTTCAGCACTATTAAATATATAACGTATATCTGACCTGTTGTATTGTTTTTGAAGCACAATACACGGTTTCTATATGATTTCGTAAAGTGCTATAACTCGCAACCGTAAAGCACCACTGTAAAGATGCACGAATTGAGTATGTGGCGTTGATTCTGACAGAACAGTCCATCAGTGAGTACCAGATTTTTCGAATTGAATCACAAGTTGCTTCGGCTATTCGCAGTCAGATTGCGAGTTCATTGCAAGAATTTCGATCACCAGTTATGTATACCTTCAGAAACATTAAACAACCAACATTCCGATGTCATCAGAGAGTATTCTAGAAGTCTACCATTCTCAAAAAGTGTGAACAAAATATACTTATTAATTTGAAAAAATTCTTTCTCTTCATCTACTTTACAATATGGCCAAAAAATATGTTTGGTATTTTTGTACCGCACTGCGTATAGTATACTATATGTGATAACAATACATTTACTATCAATTAAATTTATATACCATAATCATATAAAAATATGTATATTTTAATCCCATGGTTGTTAAAACGTCACAATAGTAAAGACGCAAAATTATAGTGCTTAATTAGCTGGACACTGATACATGAGAGAGTTAACAAAGTCAAAACTTTTGTCTGGGAGCTAATTTTCGTTAAGGAATATTGCAGTCTAATTTGTGTTGATAATCTACATAACTTTTATTACAGCAATATTACTGCATTAACTTTTAGTGTTGGAATATCCTTTATGTGGCTTAGTAGGGAACAGGTCAATAAATAATTATTTTTCACGACCTTTTATAAGAATTAAAGCTCAGATTTAAAAGAGTAAATAAAATAAGTCAAATGAATCAACTGGTGTTGATCCGATTCTTTTCAAAGAGTCATTATCTCTGATCCAGGACAAAGCTGACTTTTATCTTAAGTGATATTCTTCAGTGTGTTTTATTTGTGTAGACAATGCTGCATTTAGGAAATTTAGGGCCAAAATAATAGATTTTTACTGTAATAAAAAAATTTGGACCAGAAAAAAGAACATGTAACACCTCAGTGCTTGAACGTTCTGATATATAACTAATGTTTATTGAGGTCAAATGATTAAAATATTCCACGGTGAAAAAAAAGCAATGTATTTTAATTCTACAAAAAATCTGCGTCTGCTATATGCTTTTTGATTTTTTTTGTGGAAATTAATACTAAGAAATGTGTTTTTATTATTTAAAATATCATGCCTTTCCATCTATAACTGAAAGTTTACACATTAAAAGTGTTTAAACATACATTTCAGTCAACGTACGTTTAAAACAGTTCTGACAAAGGCGTTAGCCGAAATAGCTATCAACTATATACTTTATAATTTTTGTAAAGCTAAAATATACAACTATTTCATCTCCATGTTATAATGAAATTTTATCAAGAAAATAATAATTCAATTAATTTATTTAAATATTCCATGTGTAAGATCTAACCAAAACTTCAGTCAGATTAAGAATTTAGAGTAAAAAATTATATATTTTTGATGTACTTTACGGGTACTGACTATCATAATTAAATTGCAAAGTCTTATCAGAAATTATTTATGATTTCAAACTTGATAAATTATCTTGTCATGTTGGCAGCTAGTATTTGGGGCTGACTGGATTGTGAGAGAGGGAAATTTTTCAGAAGACTGTGAAACATATACACCCGTATCGATGATTTTATCGATTTTGGCTGTCGGATTTATTGATCAGATTCAATGTAATGGTTACATTGATAACGTAGCATGAAAAAACGCGCTATGATCATACTATAAAATAAATATAAACATTATAAGTTACTCTGAATTCGATATAGACAAAATCTTAAATAAATATGCTTCATTTTTATTTAAATAAACTAAACAAAGATTTTATAGATATAAACATTTAAAAATATAAATTTATTTTGATAATTAAATCGTTTCAATTAAGTAAATGTTTGTTTGAGTTCAGATTCTCAGAAGCTTTCTCTTTATACTATTTTGAAATGTATAACTTTTATAAGTTTCAATTTTTTTTTCTTCATAATAATATATGAGATACAAGAATAAAATATTTTAGCATGTCTTGCAGAATAAATTTATAGTTTGTTTTATTAAACTATTTCACTGAATTAAAAATAAATAAATAACTATTATAAAGCAATTTTGAAGTAGAAAGAACAAAAGCTGTAGTTATTTAGGTAAACTGAAAAAAGCAGTAATTACAATTAATTAAGCATACATTAATAAAGCACGAAGGAAAAAAAATAACCAGTCAAATATTTTTATAGATACAGTAAACTATTGTATACCGTAAGATAGTATTGGAAACAGTGAATAATATAATAATAAAATTGACCATTTGGTTATCTTGCCTTTTAAGATTACAAAAAATATCTCAATGTTAACACAAATACATATCAATATGAAATTATGTTTTTCTATAATTTTAAGCGAAATATATTTCTGAAGCGATACCCAAAATTAGAGGTCTGCATCGGTCCGACCCGTTGTCCGATAGCGCAAAATAAATTAAGGATTGGACCGGTTAAAGAACATATTTTACAGTATATTATTTCAGACTGTAATAAACATAATATTTTTATGAATATTGTTGATTTTGTCAATCATTATGGTGTATCACATATCAGAAATAAAATGCTAAGTAGCTAAGCTGTGGAGTCGGAGTTGTGGAGTAGCGATGTTTTAGTCGGAGCCGTGGAAAACGAGCAATTCCGACTAATTTTTCGATTAGACAAATTCGAAAAATAATTCGATGAACAAGTTGCGGGATTGATTAGTGGATCATTAATTTAATGCACACACATAGGAAGGTTGTTTGAATAATATTTGATAAAAATTAAAGTCAAATTTAAAAACAATAGTTTTTCTGAAATCTAAGGCTTGCGTTCGGATTGATAGAAAATTGTATTTTTAAATCTCGGGCTTGGGCCAGGCTGGGGATTTTTTACCCGTGCAGGCCTTTACTTAAAATTTATCGAAAGCTGATAGATCGGATTTTTTCATCAAGAGAGTTCTACACATACGGACAATATAAGTTATCACTTAAATAGATATTTTTGATGCAACATGTATCACTATTTTAATATCACGTAAATTTTATATTACGGCTTCTTTTTTTAGTTTTTCTTATATTTGAAGCGGGTTTTAGAAGACAGATAATTTTATAATACAAACTTATATTCCTAAATCCTCTTTAGTCTTTCTGGACTTTTTTAGATAAATTATAGTCCGGCCCATAGAAAAAGGTTGATGTGTTAAATTTTTCACAGCGTCGATGTTCAAGTGGTCGAGACACATTTCCGACGACGTTATACACTGACGAATCTTACAGAGGGTTTTCGCGGAATTTCATCACATAGTGTAAGAATTATACACCTTCACTCACTGAATCGCTTTGACGTTATTTACAAGCACTTTAAATAAAGAATTAGTGGTATTTAGTAATATATTTAACAAGCGAATCCTAAGCTTTTTTTATAGGCATACACTTTTCAAAACACTCATTCAATTAGTGTTGTCATTTAGATAAGTATTGATTTGAATGATATAAAAACCCAATAGCTGCGCCCGCAAAACACGATACCAACATTTTCCCTTCAGGAGCGAAATTACTGTGACACCGAAACGATGGAATAAATGACAAGCTCTGCCCTGTATTTTGTTTTTCATTTACTGTCAAAATAATCTATGTTTTTAAGAGAGTCATTATCTTGCTGTCAATGAAAAGGGTTCACAATTGTATTGTAATGAAATAAAAAAATATTATTTAATATTTTTAAATCCTCGAAACTATGAAGGTAGTAGTTTCAAAGAGGCTTCCAGTCTCGGATTAAGTTAATAGTTAGCGATTTAGATAAACTTTAATCCTACTACGGCAAAAAAATGAATGTAATGTCATTGCTTAGGTATGCTATTCTTTGAAAAAATAATGCAAACATATACCTTATATATGGTGTTTTTTAGAGGTATAAAACTTTAAGTTGTCAACACTTTTTTAACAGGCGGCCATTTTGTTAGTTGTCAAGTGATTTGTGTTAAGTTTAGTTTGGCATTTCAACATGAATAAACTGACGCCTGAACAATGCTTCCAAATTGCCCAAAACAAGATTGCCGTTGATCCCAATTTTCATAAGAAAATTTTGTTTAGCGATGAAGCTCGCTTTTGGTTTAATAGATACGTCAATAAACAAAACTGCCGTATTTGGAATGATGATAATCTTCAAGTGCATGTTGAGACACCGTTACATCCAGAAAAAATGACAGTTTGCTGTGCTTTATGGGCTGGTGGAATCATTGGTATGTACTTCTTCAAAAACGATGCTGCCCAGAACGTTACAGTCAATGGTGACCGCTATAGAGCCATGATTACTGACTTTTTCGTTCATCAATTCAACGCCCATGGCGTGCAGGAGCTGTGGGTTCAACAAGATGGCGCAACATGTCACACAGCTTGTACCACAATTGATTTATTGAAGGAAACATTTGGTAGACGCATAGTTTCACGTTTCGGACCCGTGAATTGGCCTCCAAGATCGTGTAATCTAACGCCGCTAGACTATTTTCTGTGAGAATTTGTAAAATTGCTAGTCTACGCAGATAAGATCAAAATGATTGACCACTTGGAGGACAACATTCACCGCGTTATTGCCGATATACGGCCACAAATGTTAGAAAAAGTCATCGAAAATTGGACCTACAGATTAAACTACGTCCGATCTAGCCGTGGTGATCATAATCCAGAAGTCATATTGAAATTATAATGCCAGATGATTATCTTTTGGATAAAGTATATTTCATGTTTATTTAAAAAAACTATGTTTGTTTTATTCCATTTCAAAGTTTTATATCTCTAAAAAAACATCCTATATATTGCAGCATAAGAACGTCTTCAAGTAGATGTCATTTGTTATGAACAAAGCTTTTGAGGCTCCTTTGTAAATTTATTTCAAATACTCAACCGTAGTCACTTAAAGATAGAGTCAAATAAATAATAATTAAGATATAGTCTTTTTAACCACATAGCTGCCAAGGCGCCACGTCAGCGATGTGGAATTTAAAAGGGTGGACTCTTGAAATGTTACTCAAAAAATCGCCATAATATGCTGGAATTAATATTTAATCAATTCCAAGTGACCGGTCGAATTTGTGATACACACGCAGACTCACCGGCGAATCGTTGGCGTATGAAATAAATAAATTTGCGACTCACCAGTGAGTCGCTGGCGTGCTAGTGGTTAATTGATATTTGAAAAACGGCTGAAGGTTACTGTTATCATATTATATCATAAACAGTAAATAATGAGAGTAAGACCGTTTTTTTAAATATATTTTTTTTTTAATTTTAAATTATATTTCACCTACAAAAAGTTTGAGTGTGTTCAAGTCAAAAGCGTAAAAATCAGTTTCAACGAAATTTATAATAACTATTTTTACCGAAAATCGTAAATTTCTGAATTGAGCTTTTGGCGATGAAAGAAAAATAAATTTTAGTTTCCGGTCGTGCTTGTGAGGCTATGGTGATATAATATATTGTAATATAAAGTTAGGCCTGGGCCTCTAGTCCGAAACTGTGAGTGGTGTTATGCGTAGAAACTCTGCTGATTAGATAGAATGCCTGAAGATATCGAAAGGCGAAACCCGTGTCGTTAGTTAAGTAAATTTGAAGTTGAAATTCCACCAAGCACCTTCAGTCGATATCATAAATGAAACAATATAAATTAAAAAAGACTTTTAGTACAAAAAAAAAAAAGTTATAATTACCAGGTACACAAAACTATTAGTAAGTCAAGAACTAAGGAAATAATTTACTGGTAATCATACAATATATTATATTTATCTAAATAATGAAATATATTTCACAAACGTGAAGAAACTCTTTGATTACTAATTTGTTTTAAAAAAATTCGGCTTTTATAATTTTATTTTATATTAAAATTGGGTTTACATAAAATTCAACAGAGATATTTCTTTTGAAATTTTATTTCATTATCTTCTTCGAAAAGATCATAAAAAGATGGAAAAATATTATTGAAACGAGTTTCCTGGATCTTTGAGATTGATCAATTAACAATCACAGTCTTCTTTTGGAAGAGTAGATATACAAAACTGATTTGACCAATACTATCTATATATAGATTTATCCTTGGATTATATTTGTATAAATAAGGAGCCTTTGTAGAAGCTAAAGCCATGAAAAGTTATCGGGTAGATTTTGCTGAACAACCGTTTCATTTCTAACCCTCACTTCGGATGAGTTTATGCAGCCATGAAAACACAGCAAATAAATCATAAATCTTTCTAGACGTATTTCACATTAAACTTTCTAGTTTTGTTTCCAAGAAATTAATATTCAATCCTTTTTTTGCTATGCTGTTTTCCAAGCTTCGACAAGAATTACTTTCAATAAATAAGAGACTTTAGTGTTTTTTAAGAAACTTAAATTTCTAATTAATTGATCATTGTATGAAAACGTTTTTTTATATATAACTGATATTTTTTATATCTTAATAGAACACAACAATTATGAAATGTCAAAAAAGTTTAAACTACGATCGTTATCAGTTTAATACGTTGGCTTCCGAATACGCGCTTAGTGCGTATATTTTTAGAGACGCTGATTATACACTTGGCCCATCACTTGGCAAGTCAGGAATCACTCTAAGCTAGTACGGTACTGGATATTATTAAACATTTACCACATGCTATATATTATATAAATGTGCTGCGATGAGCGTTTTTTTAGTCGTCAACGTGTTAAGCATTAAGATTCGATACGAACGCGCTTTGGCAATAAGTCTATATAATTAAATGACATGAGAGCTTTCTTCTTTTTTGTTCATTAAAATATATAAGCGATTGAGTGATGGTATACACGAATTTTGTATGTTGCAATGGATTATAAACATGATAAAACACACGAGTATTTTTTCATATTTAAACCCTTCATAATTTTACATAGCCAGACACAAAATTATACACGAGCGTAAATGAGCTTTAAAAACCCTCCGTCTTCAGATAAAATAACTTGATATATTATGAAATTAAATATTCCACTCCAAAGTACAAAAATAAACTGTAAATCATATACGCACTTTTGGTGCTACCTGGATGTACTGATTCGAGGAATTCAGAACCTTTACGGGGTTCGTTACGATGTTATTGTAAGCTTTTGTGTTATTTTATGCTGTCATATTTTATATGAAATTCTGCCAAAACGTAACGATAATAAAGTTAAACAAATTATGATTCTAAATGTTGGTCTATTTATAGTGTTAGCACACTATCAATGTATTTTTCACCACAACCATAATTCACGCAAAATTTATTTGCGGTCCAATCGCCTAGAAAAGGTTATAATACATTATGTATCGCTGAATTCAAGAATGTTTCACTATGAAAAAAAAACAAAAATGTTTAATATTCAACTTTTTTCAAACAACTTTGCATATGTACAATATATAATATAATACCTTCGACAGACATACGACAGCTAAAATAATTAATATAAAGACGAAAATTGGGATTCAATATTGATTATGCAGTAATTTTTTATTTATTATTTATTGCCACCGAAAGACTTATATCAAGGTATCTGAAAAAAGCTTATTCTTAACCATTTACTTGCCACATTTTTAAATGTCAAAATTTGTTTCTATAGTGAGAAATGCGGGATCTTTAGTATTGTAGTAGTGAGATAATTTTAAAAAAAGTGTTCGCTACATTTTCAACAGTACTTATGAAATATTTTCAGTTGCACAAAAAAGTATGAAACATATTTTATTTACGTAAGAATCGGAAAGACTCTAAAACTATCGCATTAGAAAGAAATGAAATATTTTGATAATCAATACAAGAAAAAAATATCTGTAAATTATATATTAACTAAGTTTGATACCAAATATAACAAGAAACAGAAATAGTGTCGTAAATTGACGTGTATATTAAAATTCATGCTTTTACCTTGTATGCATCACTCAACCCATTCAAAGTGATCCATTTATAAGCTATGAATAAATTTTACGCGCAAATCATATTCATTATGCGTTAGTTTCATAAGAGAGCTGAAAATGAAGCATACCGTATTCCACTTTCTGATTCAGCCATTCAAATTGACCCTCGAGTCATTTAAAAATTCACGTATAACTGGTTTTCAGTGTAGCAACTTTTTATATGTTTTGATTTTGAATGCTGTGGCGATGAAAGATTCATTTTCAAAATAGCTTTTGATTAGTTTTAAGATGAGAAAGTTGATTTATTACACTGTCAAAAAGAACAGGAAGTTCTCTATATTTTGATTATATTAAATAAATTTTATGATAAAATATATGTAATATTTTTCATGAAAGCATTTAAACCAAAAATGTGGTGGATTAAAATTTTTATATATACTTGTATACATAATGAAAACTTGTACTTCTAACTGAGTTTTTGACAGGGATATATTTTAATGAGAGCCGGAATATAAAGTTATTTTGATGTTTAAAGACTTGATTTTAGTCCGCTAACTGTTAACATCTCAAATTGACATTAACAAATGTTTAGAAAGTTAATTGCAGTGAATTGATATCCGAAACAACAAGACTATAACAGTATCAAAACATTCGTATAGTTGCTAATAAATTTTAATAGTAAAACTGCTTAATTCATGTAGTGCTTAGTGGTCAAATACCTTTTACTTGACTCGAGAAGGACAGGTCAATGTTTTGTTATTGATGGAAAATTAATCCCACGAACATTTATTTATGCACTCGATAGTGAAATGTGTCACTTCCAAATTTCGTTTTTTAATATCTTTATGAACCACATTGAAAAACACCAAATGAATAGATATTGAATAATAATGGTGGCTTTCGCAAAGTTTGAACAACTATCTGTCTAATATCACTGATATATTCGAACCGGGCACTGTTTCCGGGACGCTAACAAATGGCCGCGTGATTATTTCCGGTCGGCCGGACATTTTGTTAATACATATTATTGCTTAGGTCGGCAATTGGCGCGTTCGTTAGTTTTGGTTTTCACAAATAATTTAAATCGCCAACGCAGTCAAATTCTAATTCGACTGTACCAGTGTCATGGAATTTATCACACAGCTTTTTTTAAGGTCTTGATTGATCCATTCACTGGCCATACAATAAAATTATCATTCGATTTTTTTTTAATTTGTCAGGTTGGCACAACACTGACGGATTTTTTATAAGATCCGTTTAATGTAAAATGTTTAATTAAAGCCAAATATAAATATATTTTTATTTATTTTATCGCTTACTACATCAGTTAAAAGACTTCGATATAATAATTAATAAAAATATTAATGCTTTGTCAACGTATTTTTTTTACAGAGCACATAAAATTGATTTAAAAATCTTATCTTTGGTTACTGCTGACAAATCTACTGTAATTATAACCAATAGACTATCGAATTCGCAACAATATTAAATCTTCTTATACTATTTTCGTGAATGTATATTTAAATTTGAATTGTTGATATCGTGTGCTACTTCCACATGTTTTGCTATTCACGACCCGGGTTTCGCTTTCGACATGTTCAGTAATTTCATCATACGGATAAAGATAAAACAGGATTTACACAAAAAAAGACATCAAAGCTAAGATCTAAATGAATATATGAAATAATTTTATCGACAGCAAATTTTATTAAATGTTATTCAATTTTCGAAACGATAATCCCAAAATGAATAAAATTTGTCATCAATATTATTGCAGATATTTAATGTTTTATATCATCATCATCATCAGCCGGGGGTCGATCCACTGCTGGATGAAGGCCTCCCCCTGCTTTCTTTTTCAGGGGGGTTATTTTGACATAGCACACAACGCTGCCCAGGCAGGTTGGTGTGCGGTTTTCTGTCTGGGTTTTCCTTTCCATAATGTATTCTCTTGTATAATCTAATATTTGTGACTCAAGCAAGGAAAAACATTATGCCACTTTAAAAATATTGCATCATTATGAAATTTGAGTATTATTCAAAAAATACATTACCTGTCTCAAAGAAATAATTGGCACGGCATATTTATGTGTAACCAAAGACTTTTCAATAAATTTCAATCTCCATTATTTCTATTTACAGTAACTCGATTATTTATATATGTTTTCGATATGATATGTGTACGCATCGCATCATATTGTGAGATAAATACAATACAAAGATTTCATAAGAATATTCAAAAGATATTTGATACCATTATATAACATCAATAAAAATGTAAAATAAGCATACACAGTATGAAACTAAGCGTATTCTTTGCTGATTGTTTGTGTATCTGAAATCGTATTCCGCGTAAATATTTTTGACATTATAGCAGGGCCGAGTCAAAATAAAATATAAGTCGACGTACGAGTCGATAAATTATTTTTTGCTCGTTCATTAACCTCCAAATATTATTTATGATATCGACTGAAGGTGCTTGATGGAATTTCGATATCAAATTTAAATTGTTACACTTTTGTACGATTCCACATGTTTTGTCACCAATGACCCGGGTTTCGCCTTTCGGCATCTTCAGGCATTCTATCGCTTTAGCCATCATTTGAATTTATTCGATAGAACTCAACGTATTTAGTTCTACAAATATTTAAATAATGTGTTATTTTGTAACTTAAAAAAATGTTAAGTCATTACAAAAAATACAATAGGAAATTTGGTACTTATTAGAGCATCAGAAATAAATTTTTATTATTTGAAATATCATTTCTTTTCATCAAGATGTGACAAGATAAAATGTAGGGGAAAGACAATCGATATGTATAATTGTATTCGGCGAAAGAACAAAGTTCAAAATGATATTGTTATTGAAGAATATTTACAATGTCATGCTTGTGTTTGGTAGTACGTAGAAATCACAACTCCGCTGGGCCAAATTAATTCGCGCAATGTATTTTGATGACCCTGCAAATGTGATAGAGGAAAGAAAATAACGCGAAAATACGATATCTTTACAGCCTAATGGAAAAAATTAAATAGAAGATTACCTTAAATTTTCTCGGCAAGTTCCCCATCCCAGGGCTTCGACGAATGAGAAGCCTCTTCCTCTAAATAAAAACAAGCACTTTGCCGATTAAACGCCTTGGAAAGCTCGCCTTTTCCAAAACAGGGGTCGACAACGTATAGCTTGAGAGCAGAGCGAATCTTCCGGGCGACAATTTAATCCGGCGCAAACTGAAACGGTAACAATCGATTAATTTTATCACATGCTTTCTGCTATTTTATTGTTTCATTGTTTGCGCTAATTACCATGTTAAATCGATCGTTATAGTTAATTGGTGATAAAAATCCCATTACTGTTGTTTTATAAGAATATTATTCATGATATAACGAGGTGTAAATAATTAGAGACATTTTGTTTTTGAGAATCAGTTCTTTTCTCTTGGCATCATTAAGTATTGTATTAATTAGACTCAGAAATTTTAAAACTTTACATGTGGATAATAAAAGTAATGTTGTGGGAACGCAAACATTTTTTTCTTTGCAAACTAGTTTTTATGAAATCTTTGTCAGCTAAATAATGAATCTTTATTTGAATACCGTCATTCTGTAAAGCATCCGATGAAAATTTACAGGATGTACACAGGAAATCCACCGGATTTCAAATATACAAGAAAGAAACATTGACGCTGGTTGGACTCACCTTTTGGTAGATTTATGCCCCTGGAATTATATGTTAAAAAAATCAATATCTGTGAAACACTAGTTTTAGTTTAATTCGGAGGTTTTCAAATACATTTTTCTTCAATGCATCACTATAAAACATTTTCCAGCTGAGTCGTGTAAAGGATATTTCAACACTGAATATCAAAAAAGTCATTATGCAAACTTGTGAAGATTATCGAAATAAATAAGACAACTTTTTAACAAAAAATAAATACAATACATGGAATCAAACAAGTTTCGACACTATTAACGATCGTCAATTTTTTAGTATCAACTATCAACACACTTTAATCAAGCGTCTCAACAGTTAAGATGCTAACAGTGAGTAAGTTAAATATATATTTCAAATATAAAAGAAGTCTGAAATACATTAAAAATTCTAAAATTATTAGATTTAAAAAGTGCATGACGGTATGCAATATGTCTTTAATTTACATATTAATCACTTTTAAGGTGTAAACTGTCACTTCTTGATGGAAAAGCATGATATTTTAAATAATAAAAACACATTTTTTAGCGAGCATGATCAACTCGCGATGAACGAAACCGGTCCTGATCAAAAAATATATTATGGAAATAAGTACTAAAAAAATGTATTTTTATTATTAAAAAAAATACATATTAATAATGTAGGTGTGAAACAGTTATACAGAAGATTATAATGACAGCCAAACCAAGCTGAGTTGACGATCCATGCCCGAAGGGTTTATATATTATTATATCGGTTGCCGCAAAATAATTTTCCATCCAAAACAAATACGGATCGCCCTAAAACTCAATACAAAAGGTTAAAACAAAAGACTGCCTCTCAATTTGCGCACAGGATTTTGCAATACGCAAATAATAAGTTTTGCGGAAAACACTCACAGGAATGCTGAGCTTTCATAATGTGTTTGCCGCTTTATTTATGTAGCTTTCAATAAACTTGATTAACAAATACTTATTTCAAGTGCCTTGAATACTCATTATGTTTAACGGGTGACTGAGACAACGGCTTTAAAACTTGTGTGAAAAACTTTGTGCTTTTGTAAACGGCAAGTATTCGCTGCTTAATTGGATCAACAGCCGATTCCGCTTAATTGGGACACTTAGGGCACGAAAATCTTATTACACATAATTGCTTGAATAAGTGAAACGGAATATTTTATCAGTAGTTCTTTGTTGGCAATTTTTTTTCTGAAAATGAATGATTCAGTGGTTATGATTGTACGAGAATGGACATGGTTGAAATGAAATTAATATTTATTATTTCAATTTTATTGGATGTTGGGAGGGAGTTGGACACAAATTGGATTACATTAGACATAAATTTATTATCGTACTGTTAAGTTCTTGATTTAACAAAAATGAACTTGTTGTATATGACTCGGACGTTATTTTAGTATAACTTTTAATGAAAGACGACAATTACAACATGGGGGAAAAATAGCAATGCTTAACTTCTTAAGAATTTATTATTCCAATATAAAACTAGCATGTTAGAACTGAAGCAAATATGTATTGTGTACGTTTTCTACACAGCTTTATATTGATAAGTAAATGTACGTTTCAACATTGTTCTGATGAAGGAAGGGTAAGCCGAAATAGTTATCAACTATATACCTTATAAATTTTGTAGAACTGAAATACATTGCTATTTTTTACTGTTTTATAATGGTTATATAATCAAGTAATTGTTAATTCGATCTATAAGCAGAATTCGTTTAGCAATCCTTTCAAGTTACTTGTCGCTGTTTAAAGCAGCGAGATTTTGCTACGTGTATTGATTATCTCAAACAAAACGTGTAATCTTGTTACCCGCAAGTGTTTTAGTGTTCTATCTGACATTCAAGTATTATCTGATTTAACATCAACTCAAGTTTATGCTAACTGACTCCGCATTAACGTTATATCATTATTACGATTTCTGCGCGCCAATTCGCTACAGGAAGTATTTTATTTTTAAGTGTCAAATGATGAAGTGTATGTATTGGTTGAATTAGCATTCACTTGGTAGAACTCCATTATAACACGGTGGAAAAAATAGCAATGTATTTTAGTTCTACAAAATTATTTTGTAAAAATAGTTGATAGCTATTTCGGCTCACACTATCGTCAGAACTACGCTTAAGCTAACATTTGCTTATCTATATATAGCTGTGTAGAAAAGCTACATAATAAATTTTCTCTCCTGTTTTAACGGCCTAGCTTGTTGCTTTCTCGCAATGAAACAAAAAATTTCAAAAAATGTAAATGAAACTAAAAAGGTGGCTATGACAATAAGTTTACATGTGGCACGGTAGTGGTCTATTACGGAAGCAAATCAGACCCCTCCCCCCCGTGGAGAGGTTTAATTAATGGGGAAGACAATATATTAGTTTGTTCGTTAAGAATCCTTTGTGATAGTTGATGTCTATTGATTTCCAGCTGTTTCAAAGCGTCGCAGAATGACGGCTACGATGACAGATAATATATATATAAATACCAGTAAAAGATTTGATTCAGTTCTTTTTTAAATTTATTTCGATTAATGGAGAAAATTTGAATGTGAATTAAAAATACAACTCAGTCTTAATGTTTCTAGCATATTTTTTTTCATGTTTAGGAACAAAACTTCACATTTGATTTTTATAAATAAAGAAAAATTGAATAATTGTTTCAAAAAAATAAAATGTACGAAAACGTTGATTATGTACACAAGAAAATGTTGTTGATTGATCATATTAAACCTTTAAATCATCTAAAAAATAAAAACACATTTTTAGTACTTATTTCCTGAATATATTATATGATTAGGACCGGTTTCACATTTTGCTGATGATCAGTTGATAATGCCTGTAATGAGTGAAACCGTTGATTATGCACGCAAGAAAATGTTGATTGATTCTATTAAATCTATAAAATATGTTAAATAATAAAATCACATTTTTGAATTTATATACACAATGTATTTTATGATCAGGACCGTTTTCACTTTTTGCTGATGATCAGTTGATAATACTCACAATGAGCAAAACCGGTCCTGATCATAAAATACATTGTGGAAATAAGTAAAAAAATGTGTTTTTATTATTTTAAATATTACGCCTTTTCATCAAGATGTGACAGTTAACACCTAAAAGGTCTGTAAGTTATTCATTGAATTGCCAATACTTGGTAGAACTCCATTCAGATAAGGTAAAAATGGCAAGTGTTTAGCTCAAAACATTTTTATATATGGTTGTTAATAGCCGTTTTCGTTTATACCATCATCAGAACTAGTTATCTTTATCATAGATTTGTTGAGCTAAATTATTTGTTCTTTTTACCTTATTTAACATACTTTCTTTGTATCTTTCCTTGTTACTCAACGCTATTCCCACCGTTTACTATGTATTTATAACCAGACTAGGTATATCTCGTGGCACATAAGCGATAAGTCCTAACAAATAATTTTTATGATTGTCTCAGGAGCAGTCTCTCAATACTTGGTTTTTGCCCACTAAAGAGAGGTAAAGTAAAACTAGGTTGAGCAGTTTGACAAGTTCTACAAAGTCATATGTACTTTATGTCCATATGATTTCGCAAACTATTAATTACAATATAAATTCCAATTGCTGACATCTACATCATCATGTTATTGTTTATTATCTCATTCCGGATATTCCAATCGTTGTCGTGCAGTTTATTGCTTCATTTAAATTATTTGTTATACTCATATAATCTATATGTAGGACAATTGTTTAAGCTCACTGTTCAATAATAATTCATTTTATAGAACCCTAAATTCTAACCTTTGAATTAAATAATAAAAAAATACATTCGTACGGTTCAAAAAAAAACTATTGACTTCTTTCTACCATTTTTGGTATAAGAGGTAAAGAACAAGTTAATGCAGTCAATGACAAATGATTAATAATATTACATTTAAAAGGCACACTAACTATATTTACACAGTTGTTCTTTAAAAAAAGCTCACTACAGTTTATTATTGCATTAGAAAAAAAGGAGAGGCGGAAAAAAAGTCTGGTGTTAAAATTGTTAAAGATGGACACAAAATGTTGTAATAGAAGTGAGTGTGGGAAAAATTGCGAAACCTAATCATATTTTATAATCAGTTTAGATTTACAGGATAATTCATTTACTGGGAGATACTTTTACAGCGAGGTTGTAAATATTTTTACGCTGAAAAAATCCACTCTATTGCAACATCCGTTGAAGGTTAATATTTTCTGAAATACAGTAAATACTCGGGAAAAATTGAACGCCGAAAATTTCCTACAAATAAAGTTATCTTAAGTCGATTGGTTATGTCAATAATTAAAACCGCAACTCGTTATTTAATGCTGTTCACCAAGTATAGAAATCAGTTTGTGTCGTTGAAAAACAAATTTAGTCTCGTGTTTTTTTGGCGGAGCAATTTTGCTATAAAATAAATATATGGTAAGTTTACGAAGTAGAGAAATATACAATAGTTTTAGAGCTTAGAGCTTTCATAACTTAGAGCTACATTCTATTAGGGGTTAGCGATACAATTAGGGTATCTGAGGGTAAACTAGGTAGAATTAATGTAACAAGAATTATAAATGTGTTTTAATTAATTCTGAAAATATTTGCTTGATTTTAATTTTACTTGTTTACGTTTGTGAGTATCACGTTACAATAATTTTAAAATAATAGCTTCGCATACAAGTCAGTAATATCAATGAAACATATCTCTTTCGCTACCGCCATGTTATGAAGCCACTTAGTATAGGGGAAATAATTAACAAATCACTTATTACTGTATATAAATTGTACATTACATTTTCAAAGCAACTTACTATGAAAAAACATCTTATGAGATTGAAAAGATCTTCATATTTATATATGCCAGGGAAAATTTTTAGATGTCGTGATTTTCAAAAATATAGATGAAACCTTTTCTTTTTTTCTACCGAGATTTTTTTTGTTGATTCTTGCGAAATCGTTTCGGTTTACTGTTGCTTAGTAACTGCGTTACCTGTGATTTTACGTGCTTAAATAACAACGTTTTCAGATCCTTATGTAACTAACTGCTAGCAACAAAATGTAAATGGGAACAGTGGGAATTTCGAATCAGCCGCAAAGATTGAATATCCCAATATTATTTTATTATATATTATTAATATAATATTGAAATATTTGTGGAGTTTAAATCATTAAAATAGTATCGATCTTCTGTTTGCCAATAAAAAAACTATTAAATTGGTTTATACAATAAACAAAACGAATTGCCTACATTCGTCGTAAAAACTGACAACATATAACGATTTTTCGATCAAGAAATCATACTCACTTAGGTGTAATCTATAATTTCTTGGTTTAAAGTTGTTATATTTAAATAACAACATCGATTCATAATGCTCTCAAAGAGCGAAATTGGTTCAGACATTATTTATAAATAAACACGGAAATTGTGCTTAACGTTGTATTTTATTTTTGTTTATTCAACATTTTCAAACTTCTTTAACCAATATTTCTCTTAGCGACTAGTTGAAATCAAATTGTTTGTGATACAATCCAGTTACATTGATTGATTTATCAATATATTATATATGTTATTCACGTTGGAAATGTCTCGTTTTCATTTGTTTATTTGAATTCCTTCTTTATGTGATATATCTGCTATATTCTCTAATATATTCTCAAATAAGCTCCGCTTATCACATATGTATATTTAAAAAAAGAATTAAAAAATTATCACGATGAAAAAATAGCAATTCATTTTAGTTCTACAAAATTTTATAAGATATAGTTGATAGCTATTTTGGCTCACGCCATCGTCGGAACAACAACTAAAATACATTGCCATTTTTGATCAAAACTTGTAGAACTAAAATACATCGCAAATTTTTCACAATGTAATAATGGAGTTCAACCAAGTAAATGCCAGTTCAATCAATAAATTTATAACTTAATTTAAAGTTATAGCCAGCTCATACTGTATAATTATCTGAATGTTGGGTGATGGACCTTATCTCACCTTTAAAACCATAAATTAGGTTATGAAAATATTTTTTAAATAGTTATTAAGATAATCAGTAAATAAAGAGTTTGGTAAGCTTATTCAATGTGATTTTTTAAGATTTTTTTGTAATAATAATTCATTACTTGCATTATATAACTATAATTTAAAGCTTTTCGAGTTGATGAAGGGCTTAAAGCAAGTGTTCTCTGAAGTTATGTCTTTGGACTTCACACAGATACAAAAGCGCAAGCAGTTTAGAAAATATCATAAAAATTTTGAATGTAATATAAAATAAAGACAACACAGTATTGCAAAGAAAACAAGCATAACAAATTAGCTGAAATCTTTTTAGTACTCGTTATTGATTGGCCTTTCAGCGTCCATTAATATCTTTCAACCATTTATTAGGTTCTGTAAATAGCAACACTGTTGTACATCCTGAAACTGTAGGCGTTTGAGAAGTGGGTGTATCTATCGTCCGTTACTTAGAGCTTTTAGACTTAAAAGTTGTCGTAGTATTCCGGAAATTGAATATAAATAGAGTTATTTAATTCTTTGTTAAAAAATGATTATTGGACCATGAGTTTAGAGGATCATTAAAAAGATGGAAAGATTAATGTATATTTTTTTCATATACATTTGAAACTTTTTTGTTTTTCTGCGGAAAAATTAAGAAATATCAAATTTTATACCGCACAATATTTGTGATATTCAGTATTTAAAGTGTAATTTTCTCTGTATTCCTGCATGTCTTTTTTCTGTTATAATGCCATAAAAACACATGTTTTATATCTTATCATTCATGTCATTAAAATAATAAATACGACTCAAATCTTAGTTTTGTGTTATAGGCTAGCAAAACATTTTTGGAGCACTGTCCAAAAAATTGGCTGACAAGTTCTGAAGAATACATCTCTATACCTTTCTACTGTTTTTGAGTAAACGTCCAGCTTAAAGCTTTCTGATATTTGGGGCTTAATTGAGACTTTCAATATGTCATTATCGAGCTACAAAAGCCTCTTAGTTCCTGGATATCAGCCAATTAAATCCTATTTAAGATTTTTGTGAAATTATAATTTTATCCGTATACACCAGAAAATTTTTGGTTTTTTTGATTCGAGATTTTTTTAAAGGTATGGAAATGAATTTTTGACCACATATATAAAAAAATTCTCTTATTCATATGTTGAAAAAGTCAAAAATGAACAGAAGGTAGGACCTAATGACTCAAAACAAATATTGTTCATCAGTTTATATTAAGAAAAAATATTATGATTTCATAATATTGTAGAAGAATGTAAAAATGTTCAAATGTCAATTTTTATAACCTCCATAGCAGGCATTACTTATTTTAATAATTTCTTAAAGAATTTTTAACAAAAAAGTTATTTTATTATTTTTTTATAAATCTGCGTTGAAATTTTTTTCAAATTCTTTTTTGGGTTATACTGGGTAATTCAAAACTCTTTTCCACATTTTCATTGTCTTGAATTAAAGTGGAAACTATTGTCGAACATTTCGTAATTCACGTTTAATGTTATCTATCACATCGTTATGAAAAAGAATTCTACTTGAATAGTTAACACACAATGTTAATTTTAATTTCCAAAACATTATGGTTTAAGAATCATGACCGGTTTTCCTCATCGCGACCATTATTAACGAAAATAATATATACTTAAGTAAAACTCTTCATATTGCTGTAAAAATAGTGAATAATAGCCGAGTATACGTTAATAATACGGTAAGAATTCCAGAATGACTTAGAGGTTTTAAACAAAATAAAACCAATAAAGTAAAGTAGTAAAAAAAAAATTTCTTCTCGTTATGGTGACTACAGATTAGGTGATATTTATTTTTATGAGGTAATAGACATAGAATATTTTTAATACGTAATAATTTTGAAATCTACATTAAAACAAATGTTATTGTGTAAGTTTGTATTTTATCACTACCTTTATTGTATTCGATCTCTATATTATTAATTTGAGGTGATAGTTCTTAATAGAGTGTTATTATATTTAAAAAATATTGTTGATAATGAAGTCAGTTAATTAACTTCATTAATTGACAAATTTTCAATACATAATATTTTCATTGCCTTCTTCAATATGTATTCAAAAAACCATTGAAGACAGTTTAATGTGTCAATTATATGATAATTGTTACTTTTAACATTACTTCTGAAAAATACACACCAATAAAAGCAACATTTAAAAGTCAAAACTGAGTCATATTGTAAATGATGGTTTTTATTAAAAGCTTTTCGCTTTCCACTCTATTATATATGTTTATTAAAAGTTATATAAATTTTGATATAACTAATCCACAAAAATCTTTGGTATCATTATGATGTATTAATTATTCCCAAGTAAAGGTAAACTTATTTGGTATATGGTTTTTGGACCTTTCTTCATTTAAAAGGTATTTAAGGGGTATATTCAAAGTATTTGCAAAAAGAAAATATTTTCCTTTGGCCTTTGAAACATTGTAGAGATATTTCAAATCATTTCCCAGACAAAATATGCACTGTTTTCTTTTGTTAAGTGGTTTGTCGAAATTTTAAGACCGAGCTAGAAAGGATATCCACTTTGCAGATTTGTTTTCAGTAACAACGATTGATAGTTGTCTTGACGAATTCATTAATCAATTCATATTATAATCCAGATATTTCAGTTACTAAATAATTTTAAAACTCAGTTTAAGAATGAAATATTCCAAAAATCAAAAAATTTCTATTTCCCATGGCACTGATTTAATCACAATATATATCGACGACAGTTTACTAAATTCAATATTAAACATTTTGAAACTGTCATAAATTGTAATGTGATAACATTATATTATTAAATAAAATGTCTTATCAGATATCAGCCAATAAATATTGCGTCCGATTGATTTTTTTAACAATATATTTTCAAAATGCTTCTTTTTTGCAGACCACGAAAATGAAAAAAGAAACCGCAATTTATAGAAATTCTGAAATCCACCCCTTTTCATGTTTCAATTATATTGTATAAAAACGAAAAAATAATGGGTAAATTGCTCAGAACTTGTGTGAAAGAAGTAATAAAAATCAAGTAGTCGAGTTCTTGGTGCAGTGTTTAACGTGCTTGACGATGTAAGCGAACTTACGAGCTTAAAGCTTCAGTAAGGACAGCTTTTTTAACCGTTTAATGGATTTGTTTATCTTGTCTATTTTTATACACTTATATGATCTAAAAAAGTGAAGAATAGAAAGAACAAATAATTAAATATCAATTCTGTTTGAGTTCTATCTTTTTATCCCAACTGAATTTGAAAGTAGAGATTATATGCCTTGAAAGTACTCATGGATTTAAAGACGCTAAAATTATCATGTGTAATCGCATATATATAAATATATATATATATGACTGTTTGTTGTGCTTTATGGGCTGGTAGAATCATTGGTCCGTACTTCTTTAAAACAGATGCTGGCCAGAACGTTACAGCCAATGATGACCGTTATAGAGCCATGATTACTGACATTTTCGTTCACCAAGTGAACAACCATAACGTGCAGAAGCTGTGGATTCAAGAAGACGGCGCAACATGTCACACAGCTCTTGCCACAATTGATTTATTGAAGGAAACATTTGGTAGCCGCATAGTTTCACGTTTCGGACCCGTGAATTGGCCTCCAAGATCTTGTGATTTAACGCCGCTAGACTATTTTCTGTGAGGATAGATGAAGTCACTAGTTTACGCCGATAAGCCCAAAACGATTGACCAGTTGGAGGACAACATTCGCCGCGTTATTGCCGATATACGGCCGCAAATGTTGGAAAAAGTCATCGAAAATTAGACCTCCAGATTCGACTGCTTCCGAGCTAGCCGTGGCGGTCATATGCCAGAAGTCATATTGAAATTATAATGCCAGAAGATTATCTTTTGAGTGAAGTAAATTTCATGTCTATTTAAAAAATCATCTTTGTTTCATTCCATTATTAAGCTCTATACCTCTGAAAAAACACTCTATATTATTTTTTTAAATTAAGAACTCTTCATTGAAAAGTTATTGCAGAATAAAATATTTCTCAATTAAAATTAATCTATGAATATATTCTTAATACATATTGAAACATTGCTACATGAACGTTTTCTTACAGAGTGTGTTCCAATAAAGCTCCTAAAATCGTTTCTAAAATATATTATAATTCAGCTTAGCTGCAGCGTAATTTTCTGGGCCGAACTATATTATCATGCATGTAATAATACAGTATGCATCTGCCGGTATAACGCTAGGTTGGATCATGCCTCTCTTAACAACGAGGAATATGCTTATAAAGTAAACGTTGCATTTCATCAAAATGCAATCAAAACTTAATCCCTTATACGAACAGAATTGAAAACATATTTAAAATTTATAAACTTATAGGTTGCAATGGAGTCGTATGCAAAATTTTATGAATATTTTTTTTATAATATATGCTTCGCATATATAAATCGAGAATCATTAGTAAAAGAAATTTATCAATGTATTAGACGATTTAATGTTGTTTTCAGTTTAGATTTTTACAGTGCGGGATAAAGCAATTTTTGTAATATTCTTTAACTTGTATCTTCGCAAGAGATCCGCTGGAACAGTAGTTCTCATGTGCCGCCACTAAAAGCTTTGTAGTAAGTAGCAACATTATGAAAAAATGTGTTTTTTCTCAAATTAATTAGTACCGTTGCGGCCACGAGACATTTCTATGGGAATGTATACATATATATATAATCCGGACACAGTACAATTTTACATGAGAGTCACTGCGCTAGGATGAAGTTCTACTACTTCGATAAAACATGTTTTTATTGCTATGCAATGTGAGGTTATGTTTGTGTAATTTTATTTTAAATTTAATAAACGGCAAGTTTTTCAATTAAATAGCAATTCATAGGAATGAAAGACTTCCCAGCATGCGGCGAACGATTTCCCAATAAAATTTTTCTTACTAAAATAATATTGAATCAAGACTTAAAAATCAGTTTTTTTTGGCAAAAAATACGATTTGTTTTGTTATATTGAATTTTTGGAACCACTGATGTGTTGACGTAATAATTGACAAAAAATATTACGTATTGGACTTTGGCAGTTGCTAATCAACATATAAATGAAAGTTTTAATTTCAATGTACGACCAACAATTTCGATTTATGATTTGTCATAACATGCATAATATTGTTTTACCAATGACCACTGAAATTTGAGCGCCAGGTAACAAAAAAGTTATTTAGCACACATAATCATGCGAACTAGTCGATGTATTAAAAAGGTTCGTCGCAATTCGCGAGTCGCTAATAATTCATTCATTTTCCAAGACAAATGCGTAATTTTTTGGCGTTTGTTCATAATTGAACGGCCACATTTTCGCTGAAAATGACAATATTGATGAATAAAATATTTATATATTTATCCAAAAGACGTTGTTATGCTAATTCTACGAGTAGCCAAATATTTCTTCTTCGTTACTAATACAACGTAGGTATTATGATATTTTCCACGACGGAAATTCGTTTTCGTGAACTAAAAAGTGTCAAAAAAATAAAATGCAAAGTTACCCATGTAAGAAATGAGGTTATGTTGTTGTCGAGTAAATCCGCGACACATTGTGACATCTGTCGTCTGTTTACGGAATGATTTTAAATTATTTTTCGTTGCTGAGATGTGGATTCATGATAGCATTAGAAATTTTACAATATCTCATATATTTTTTTATTAGCTGTTACTTACGATCTTTCCCTTTTTGGAATAATGTATTGTCAAATCGAATTTTGGATCTATCAAAACTGGTCGGGGTGACACCTGTTATTTAGATTTTAGATCTACAGTGTTATAATAAAAATTTCCGCAACACGTTGACAAACCCTTCTTTGAACTTTTAAAACTTTAATTGCACAAAATTATATCAAATACGTTTCTTCACTTGTTCGGTTCTAAAAATGGAGAGCATCGACAATTAACTGTTCTATCCCTATTCTTGTATTAATATTTTCTTTCATTTAAAATAATGAAACGCGATTTATTTTCCTATTTCCAGAATTTTATATTCTTCATATCAGGACCGGTTTCACTCATAATAAGTATAATCAACTGTTGCAATACAAATTTAAATAAGGCTTTCTTATAACATTTTGAGTTTATAATTACCAGGTATGCAAAACAAATGGTTCGAGGACTAAGATAATAATTTACAGGTTATCATGTAAAATATATTTTTAATTATGAAAAAGAGTTTTTTTTGTCTTACAAATGACTTCTTTTATTTTTTGTGTATCAGTTGATAATGCTTATCGCATCGCGACCCCGATTTGGAAAATAAAATTTTATTGTTTTCTGTTTAGACTATAAAAATGATTTCGATCATAAGAAGAGAAAATCCGAATTACTGATTTACTTTTTTTTTTAATTTTTTTTTTCATCTAAGTAGTGTTGTAGTTAATTATGATTAAGTGAACATGGGCAGCAAATATCTATTAAATATTCCTTTTTTTTAGCGAAAAGTTTTGATTTTTTAGAGTACCGTGAACGTTTTACCATGAAAATGTGTATATATTTTCTATTTTAGTAAACTGATTTATATTCAACTTGCATTCTCGTCTTTCGTAGTTTTGATGTATTTTTTTGCAGGCTTACCATAAAATGCACTCTTGCATTGCGGACGTGGCTGCCCCTGGATTTGCTAAAAAAGAAAATACAGTCGATTTTTTTTTATAACAGTATCATTAATATTATTTATGACAACACCGTGCTATGAATGGTAAGAATCAATCACAAATTGTTTCCACAAAAGATTTACGATAACATTAATAAATAAGAAAATAATTATTATTTTTTGACAATGCATATTTAATGAAAGGTTTTATTCAAAGCTTATTTTTGCAATACATGAAAATACTACAGTAAGTAATCGATTTTTTTTGAGATGATACCTAAGAAATGGTTGGGAAAAACTGACTTCCTGACTGTGGCGGCCTGCCAAATTCCGAACTAAAATAATCAATATAAAGCTTGTATCTGTTAAACTTTAACTCAAACATAAGAACCATAAAAGTTTCCATGGACGTTAATAAAGTATTTTTATAATTTAATGATCATAATCGCTTTATATAATTCAAGTCAACGAGTGACCGTAAACATTTAAAATGATATGAAAATAATATATGGGAATGCGCAGAAAGTTTTATGAAAATTATTTCTAACGATGAAGAGTCTTAAAAAGAATTGATAATGCAAAAAAATAAAAGTATTGTTTGAGGTGGTATTAAAGGTAAAATATTATAACAACATTTATTATGTGACACTAGCACCTGTTAAAAGCGGCCAACTTATAATAGTCGATTATTTTCTTTTCGTTTTGTATCAATCGCAATTGTAATTCAGCAACGTGATTATTCGTGCATTCATAATAGAATAATTAGACTAATCTTCTCTTTACAAACCGGTTTTGGTATCACAAGGAATGTAAATAATATATTATAAATATTCATTCTTTTGGACACCCTCTCGGTTGCAAGATCAAACATATAATGCCCTTTTTGACAAAAATGTTAATTTGCTTCTACCACCTAAAAATTGTGTACGACTTTGGTGATATAATTGTTTTTAATAATACTGCTATGAGTAAAAAAATATCTATTTCAGCGATTTTAAAAAAAGCAACAATTTACTTAAAAATGTTACTTAAGTTTTAAGCTGTGAAATTGAAACTGTAAATCATTGTTATTTATATGAATAATCTGAGCTTAAAGCTTAGTGAAAATAATACTTCAAAACGTTCATAAATAATTTCCAGTCACAAAGCATTAGAAATGTTACCTGTTACAGTCATATCTCTGAAAATAATTTATTTAATGCTGCGTACTTCTGAAATAAGTAGCGTATTGTACAAAAATCATAATAAATCTGAATAAAGAAAATTTCCAACTTGTTGATTTTGATAACAACAAAAAATCTACATTCTTGGAGCGTGAACATCCATTGTCATCGAAAATTGGTGTATAGAGCTAGACTTAGAAGGAGGAAACATTGAAACAATACTATTTCAAAGAAAATACTTAAAATATTTTTCCAATACGATGCAAATATAAAATTTGTTAATCAATGTTATATTATTGCCAGATATTTAAAATTTTTCTTCAACATATCGAATGCTTGAGAAAAGTCTCGTTATGGTTCTATTGGAGATCAATAATTAGGTTTAATTGCTGTCACTTTAATTTTGCTGACCAACAACTTTGATGTACTAGTAATGAACAAGCCATATTCCAACCACGCAATTTCCACTACAAAAAAATTATCAAAAATTACCAATCATTTATGCGGTATTAAAAATAACCTTTCGCAAAATACTCTCATAAGGTTTTGTCGTTCTAGAAAGTGTATTGTTTCAAATAAGAATTAAGCTTAATATTAACAGATGCTCGGTTTTTTAGATGTATTGTATGTAAGATTTACGGCTTAAAATATATGGTATTACAATTTGTATGTGAACATTTATCTATCATGTAACATATATATAAAAGCTGATGATCACGATATGAAAAATAAAATACAAATATTTATAGAAATAAATACAGAGATATTTTTAAGCTATCTGAGTGTTAATATAATTACCATAATATGGCGTCATTTATGTGAGATTGATGGAATTTCAATATCAAATTTGAATTTTTACAACTTTGTACGATTTCACATGTTTTGTCACTAACGACAAGTTCTGTCGCAGTTCTGTTGCATCCGTGTGATAGAATACCTGAAGATGCCGAAAGGCGAAACCAAAATCGTCACTTTTTGGTAGAAAGATATTGTATTTAAATATTAAAAATACAATGATTAGTACTATTTTTGCATTTGTATATAATATTTAAGAATAAAGACTGGCTTCGCTTATCACGAGTATTATAGACTTATACAATACAAATACAAACAAGGCTATTTTTAAAATAAATATTTCAAAAGCACAAAACCAAAGATTCTAGACCTGAGCAAAATAACGAAAAGTAATAATACGATATACTAAAAAATATAAAAGGTAACAATACGACATACTTATATTTAAATGAAATAAAATAGTTGTAGTTTTATAATTTGGTAAATGTTTCCTTTAAACAAAATCAAATCAAAAGTAAATTATTAAGGTTTCATAAATAATTATGAATTTTCATATGCAAGAAAAAAAGAGTAGTAAATTTTTTGAGTTTTATTTACCTGGTAAGAATAAATTCAAACTTTTATGTAAATAGTTTTCATGAATTAATTTTATAATACTCGTGATCAAAGAAACTTGTCGTAATTTGAAGATTATGATAGTTTGGAACTATAACTAAGCATTGGGTAATTATTTTAGATCAAACTTATTTGATGACAATGTTACAGCCTTCTAATGGCATCATTTTTTTAATATTATTTTTTTGGTTGAACTTCAAATACTCATATTACTTTTATGGAAAGGAGGTTTTATTTCCGCACATATACCTTTTGATATTAATATTATTTATAAGATATTCACTTTGTATCTATTTGTGTTCCATCTTAAGGAGGGATTTGTTTTTTAAGCTTAAAAAATAGAAACATAGCATAAAAAATTCTGAGTATTTTTAATACGATTCTTGAGCATTTTAGAACGCTATTGCTATCCAAATACGCAAGATTGACACGCAATTAAAGATAATGACAGATTTTTTTATTAAATCTTATAAAATTCTAAATAATTTTCAAGATTGTTTTTTCTAGACTATTACAATAAATTAAAATCTCTATATGCTTTTGGAATATCAATGACACCGTTTTGATTTTATATTAAAAAATCATAGGAAATATGACAAAAGTAATAAGAACAAAATCGTATAAAACGGTATAGTATTATATAATATAATAACCTAATATAAATTGGAAGGTAATAGGAAGCAATATAAAACTGAATATTGATTTATAACGTCTTATTAATATTTGTCAAATAAAAGGTATAATTATTTTATTCAATAATTTACTGTCAATAATATTAAATAAGATTGTTTTATCTGCTGTCAGTGGATATTGAAATCGATGACTTTTGTAATATACCAAAGTATTGTTAGCAAACAGTTTCTGGAGTCGAATGGTCATCGTCGTTGGTTTCAGTTGTAGAGATTGCACGATAAAATGAAAATACGAAGAGTTAAAATTGACTTTTCAATTGTTTTATAGCTAAATTTGATGTTCGAACTTGCATATTTCTACTTATTTTATTTTTAAGCCATTACGTAGCGAGAGTGATAAACTAAGCATTGATCGTACTCTAGTAATATTCATGTGACGTGTTCTTGAAGTAAAACAAATGAGCGACTGTAAAGCAAGCAGTTATTGTAGAAAACTTCTATGGACACAAGCTCTATAAAGAGTTTCTATACTTCAAATAAAAATTATCGATATTCTACATTTGGAGTGAAAGTGTTTTTTCAAAATTATTTGGGCTACACATGTTTTTACCTAAAGCCACCTGTTACCGCTTTTCACTCTTATAAGAAGGTTTATTCCGCAGAGTAACAATGTTAAGTGTATTCAAATGCTCTCCTCCAAAATTCCTGATTTGGGTGGAGAAACCCCAAGATTTAGTTACATGCACTCTAGAATGTAGAAATTTTAAATGAAAAAAAAAAATGATAAATGCAATAATTGAAGAAAAAAATAGTTTATGAAAGGGCACAAAGGAATTTAGTTCCAATTGTATTAAATAAAACAAATCGAATTTTTCTAATGCTTTATGATGTGTTGTAGATGTAACCAAGACAGCTTAACTTACGGTGTCAATAGTAGAATTGTTTTGAGCTTTTTCTAATTCGTTGTATTTATCAGAATATGGTTTTTAAAGTTTTTTGACGTTCATTTCAGCACATGCGCACTAACTTTGTCATTGAGTTAATCATGTTTTTGAAAGATAAAATATCGAATTACAGATATAAAAATAATTGAAAAAATCAATTTCTTCGCAAAATTCAAGTATATTTTAATCAATATAATTTGTTTTTTTTTGGAGTGTTTGAATTTGCTTGAAC
The DNA here is from genome assembly GCA_028555115.1 of Himalopsyche japonica. Taxonomy (NCBI): domain Eukaryota; kingdom Metazoa; phylum Arthropoda; class Insecta; order Trichoptera; family Rhyacophilidae; genus Himalopsyche; species Himalopsyche japonica. The sequence continues at coordinate 60,444 of JAHFWJ010000534.1, read as the reverse complement.
AAAATAAAATATGACAAGCGCAGAAAAAGTGAGAAAATTATAAACTCTTCGACATATTATGAAAAATAAACGCATTTTTAATGTTTCCCTAGTTATCGTGTTGTTTTAATGTTTTGTTTTATATCAAAACTGTTGAAACAAATTCTAAAATAAATTACACAAAAGAAATCAAAACCAATACGCTTATCCGAATTGTTGTTGCTTTTATTACAACATTGTATTCCTGCTCTTAAATTAAAAAGAGCTTCTGGCTGGGCCAGACCCTCCTCAAAAATCCATATGCCCCTTGTTTATAGGAGGTCTACCCCGAAGACGCTAAAGATGGCAACCCCCGTCATGGAAAACACCTACGCCCTGGGGTATTTCCCGCAACATACATACCCTTTCTACTACCCTACCTGGTCAGAAGTATTTACAATATATAGTTTGTTTTCTTTATTGGCTGATGGCACAGCAGGACAGCGAAAGGTTGAGTCAAAGTTTCTAGAACTTCACAACAATCCTTGTTGTGTACAACTTTACATTTTTTCACTCAAAACGTTCACATTGAATTTTCATGAAATATTATGTACCAAAACGACGTGACTTTTGAGTCTAAGTAACATTTTATTCAAAACATATTTACGTGCCTTTAATTGAAAAAATATTAAATTACAATACAGTTCAATGTTGCTAGAAAATATATCTATAATGTAAACGATAAAAAAATTTGATCACACTAAAAACGTTAAGTTTTTACTTTTAAGATGTAAACTGTCACTTCTTTGTGGAAAGGGGTGATATTTTAAATAATAAATACAATTTTTTTAGTACTTATTTCCTCAATATATTCTTTTATAAGGACCGGTTTCGCTCATCACGAGCATTATCAACTGATAAAATACAATTTACACACAAGTCTATTCATTAAAAATATTTGAGTTAAGTAAATGATGTACTGTAAGCCTTCGTAAAAAAGATTTGTCAAATCTATGAAAGAGAAGATAATTCTACGAGATTATTGCTGAGTTTATTTTTAAGATTAATAAATTATCAAAGAAGGAACGAAATACAAGTTTCTTCCTATTCTGTCAACTAAGTTAGAATAGCTTTTATCCATTAATCGCTTTTTGTTCTCTCATTTAGTAATATCTAAAGATATATACCTAATTCTCGTGGTCGGAAAAAGTGACACGAAGGTTGAAGATCTCTTCAAGGATTTGCATTACGCACCCCAGCCAATTTCAAATGATTCTCTATGAATACTGATGAAAAATAAAACTGTCTGATACGATCATTAATCTTCGATTAAAGCACAGAGGCTGACCAGATTATCTCCATTACTGTTCTCATTGCAGAATACGTTTATCATGATAATGATTTGATACTGATGAACAGCAATGAAAGAACGAAAACGTAAAATAAATATATTATACTCTTAACTAAAATTATTTTAATTAATGATGTAAACGTCAAACAAACCAGAGCTTAAACCAGTCATAAAAAATCATTCATCAAACCTTTTTCAAAATTATAATATAATGGATGATTATCGTCACAATTTAATTGAAAGCATAATACTTTGCTATTTGTGTTTTTCAATGTAAGGATATACTCTCATTACGTTAAGACGTTAAATTTAAATAATATAAAAAATAAAAAAATTTCATTGATCTAATAATTTAAACATGTACATTTTGTTGCTTAAATTGACAGCCTTTTTTGTGTAAAATAAAATACAGTGATTTCCGAATGTATATTTTATCACATTTGAAAGCGAAGCACGCATTTTGAGAAGAGTGGGTCAAATTAAGGAGTCTATTTGACCTTTTTTTATGCTCGTGTGCCACATTTGAGCCAAGGTTGTTATTACAAAAGAGAAACAAATTACCGCATTGTTTTGGTTTGATTTTTTTTTCACCTTTGAATGTAAATTTCATTTGCTACTTTATTATCGTTACAGCATGGAAGTAACATTTTTATTTGATAAAAAAAATAAAATAAATATGATCGAGATATGATTTTTGATCCAACAAATAAAAGAATACTCTAAATCACTGATGACCGACACATAAATACATTGATCATATTCTTTTGATAAATTGAGAAGTTTTGCATTTAAATTTCCTAACGTTATAAAATGATTTTTTTTAAATTTATGATTTATTGAAAGGCGAGAGTAATATTTTGTATCCAATCCATTCGGCGTCGAAATAATAAAATGATTTTTAGTTCTTCTATGCTTTTCTGTTGTCAAAATAAAAGTATTTAAATGTTTTAAATGTCATTGTGGAAAAGTATAATATGGATTAAGTGCCATTTTCAAAATTTTATAATATAAATATCAAAGATGGATTAGTTATTCATGCGCTCTATCGAAATATATTTTATTACCAATTATTAATATATATTGATTCCTCACTTTTAAGGTGTTAACTGTTACTTCTTGATGGAAATGAATGATATTTTCAATAATAATTACACATTTTTAGTGATATTTCCACAATATATTTTTTGAACAGGACCGGTTTTGCTCACTATCAATTGCTAATATAAAAGTTATTTTAAGCGAAACTTGTCTTAATTACAAAATATATTGCTTAAAATATCGTTGAACCTATTATCAATACCCATTGAGAAAAATCTATTTGAAATACATTTTTTCGTTTTCCCGACTTTTTAAATAATAGTGTACAAATTAAAAATGCATTAATAAATATTAAATGTATTCATTAGCGACCAGGCTTTCAGTTAAGAAAAATACCCAATTTTTCGTGCTTATTTTACTTTTTCATTATGTTTAGGTTTTGGTCACCTGAACATTATCAAACGATGAGAAATAAATTAAATTACTGCCAATTAGTTACAACTATTCTATAAAATAAAAAAAGATTATATGTATGTTTCAATCTGTCACAAGTATTCTTCCAAAACGATGAACAGTAGTGACGTGAAATTTGTCATGCAATTCTGTTTTTTTTTTTTTATTATTTATGGATTTTTTATTGATTGATGGACTGCATTTTATGAATTTTTAACATTAGTTTGCAACAAAATAACTTAAAAGTAGCATTGTCTTAATAATGGTGCCGTCTTTCTACGGAGGAGCTAAGTTTTAAGCACTAAAAAAATAAATTTGAAATATGGTGAAAAAACAGCAATGTATTTTATTTCTACAGAATTTATAAGATATTTAGTTTGTAACTATTTCAGCTTATGACCTCATCAGAACTAAGGCGTAAGCCAAAATAGCTATTTTTTGATCGTTTTATAATGGAGTTCTACCAAGTCAATGCCAGTTCAATCAAAAATGAAATTTTGATAAAACTGACCAACTAGTTAAAAATAAAAGTGGGGAAAGATATGAAAATTTAAAAAAATCATTATATAATTACATTATACATTTTTATGTATGTTAAGCGTCCGTTACACTTTAAATACAACTGGATTTATAAAAAAATACCAGAATTTATTATTTCTACTTGTACTACAAAGTTACGAATAAACGGAATTGTTAAAGTGTGTTGAATCTTTATGAGCCAAGGCATTGAGTATATTCATTTGTACGGGTTTCAGTACTTATTTGCACTCAAAAGTGCAAATAAACACAACTTTGTATCGCATCATTAAAGAGCAAAGTAATACCATCGACTGGATTGAACGGCGAAAATACTAACAGGCGTTTATCCATTGACTCGTTAGGCATTTTTACTTTTTATATGCAGCGAGTTTTCATTGCTTATTTTGGCTACAATTAAACTTGTTTGTAAACAATTGTGGCATTGGTATTATAATAGCAACACTGTCACACATAATTGATATTGTCTTTTCATGGATAATCACAGCTATTCAGTCATTACAAAATTATTCTGCATAAAGTGAAAGAGAATTTTAGTATTGGAATGTATTTTATGATGTGAGATCTAATCAGTTTTCATAAGACTGTGTAAACTTACTGAAAGGTTTAAAATATGCCTTTATTACTACCAAGTAGTATGTATGACTGAACAGGTAAACCCAACTGATTCAAGTGTTTTCAAATTAATTAATTGTTATGGATATCTCGAACGAGTATGATCAACGTTAATCCATAAGTAGTGGTTCATGAATTTGCTGGTAAAAATCTCAAGACAAAATTTTGGTTTTTTTCCGAATACAAAATCATATTTCAACGTTTATCATGGTGTGTACAATTAACATTGATAATGATGTTTATTCATTATTTCGATCAAATTACTACGATGATTTCAAATTTACATGAGGCAGGCAAATATCTATTATCATTTTTAAGTCATACTCGATTATCTTAAGGCATACTTGTTCATCAAAGAAAAAATCAACGACCTCATAGAAAGACCAAATTTCTCGTTCGAAGAAGAAGTAAATGGAGTTTAAGGCCTCCCAAAGCGTACATTAAGTGCTGTGCGTTCAAATAAAAACCACAAAAATTTAATATATTTGTACGTATACAGTATTTAAATGCATTATAAAATTTATTGTTATTCTTTGTGTAAAACATTAATATAACATTGATGTACTTAAATATGTGGTTAAAACAGCTTTGTAGTAATTCTATTTGCATACCATAATAAAGAAAATAAGTAGCAATTTTAAGTAAGTTAACATTTAATTACTATAGCACAAAGAAAAAAATATTTTTTTAACCCCATTAGATCCTCTCCAAAATAAATAAACAATTTTTAACTATAAAATGTAATCTAAGAGGTTTTAATATGTAAAAGCCACTAGGCTTTAACTGAAATGTGTTTGCAAACTTAAAAGTGATATTATTGCTATTTTATTAATGTAATAAAGGCTTTAAAAGCTTTTTGTGAAGGTATAAAAACATTGACGCATTTTGGATTGTGTATACGGGAAACATAAAAACCTTTCGTTGCTGTATTATGCGTTGAAAATGCCTCGAATATTTATTGTCTTTTGTATAGTGAATGTTTTTATATTTTTTACGCAATCTGCCATGCACGTGAAAAGATATTCATCAGAAAAAAATGGTTTTAAATTTTCAAACCAATTGATTGAAATTAATTACTTTAATCTATGCATGACTGTATAACGCCTAACTGAGAAAAATGATATGTCGTCGTACAGTAATTATGCATCGGATTTTAAAGTGACAGTTGATATTCAAATCATAAACTACGAATTTGAAAATTCTTATTTAGATATGAAAAACAAAGGAGTGCTAGTTGAGATATTCTTTTAACATTCCATTCATTGTCTGTCACTTCACTGTAGTATATATTGTCGCAGAGAAGCGATATAAAGATATTTATATTAATTGTCCGAAAAACGGTTGTTTATATTATTCCAATGTGTAGATCGGCAATCATTATTTGTGATAGTGAAACGAAAATGAAAATCTATTGATTTACTGTTGATAAAAACTGCGGAGGCAGTTATCTTGGAACTGTCATAGATAAGAAGACCCTGCATGTAAAATGTTCAATAATTGATCCACCAGACAAGAGCTTGGACCATACGTTGTGTAGATATAAAATATATGTCAAATTTTGTTACGGACTGTATGAGGATCTGTATAGGCTAAAATTAAATGATCTTTGTATATTTGATATTCTAAGTATCATCATTTTTAAACTAAAAACAAAAAATATTTTTTTCTCCGTGAAACCTGATCAGGTTATACATATTAGTCCATTATTCAAAAATTGTTCATTTTATGTATGAAAATACCGCTACACCATCTGTGGAAAGTAATTTGAGATTGTATACCGGAAGGCTACGGATTTGTATGACAAACCACAATGTAGTTTGGTTGGTAATAAACAGTAAAAAGTTTAATATTATACTACTATAAGTGAATTACTTATTTTTGTCACTGTCAATAAAATAATCATTTAGACATGGTTATTAATAATTTTTATTGGAAAAATTATTGCAAAACGTTTAAAAAATCCCTCATCACTAGCATTATCAATTGGTTAGTTGATGATTCTCGTGATGAGCGAAACCGGTCCTGATCTAAAAAATATTGTGGAAATAGGAACTTAAAATGTGATCCCATTTGTGTCTTACTTGTTCCCGATATTCAGTGAAATAGAAATACCACCTCTCTTTTAATTTTTTAGTTAGGAATTCTAATAACAGAAAATCTTTAAAATACATTGTCTTGCAATACAATAAGTTTAAATACACAAGACACAAAGGAATTATATTTCGTTTTGTGTTGAAATTAGCATACTCAAAGTCGATATTAAATATGAAAGTTGCCTGCGTTTTAACCGTAGTTTTTTTCTGAAATTTAGGTACTCTTCGTCGCTTCTTGGCTTGTGTAGTTTTAGGAATAAGGTTTACTTAGATTGGGAAATTTTGGAATAAACCACGGTTGGGATAATAACAAATTAACCGTAAATTATTAATGATACCGATTAATTAATTATTGTTTAAAAGGCAAACTGGAGAAAATATGAATATTGATATTTTCTTGCTAAATTAATTGAGTAGGCCCGGCGTTGTAACTTAATTAAAACGATATCGTATAGCTAGAGATTCGAAGAAAATTAAGAATGGCAGTGTTGCTCAAACACCATGTTACAACAAATTAAGACCTGTGGCTTTAAACATTAAAGAAATAATGATATGTATTTTTTAAAATATTTTTTATTCTATTGTGAATTATTGTCAAAAAACAGCTAACGGCAGTGTGACGTAAAACACCTGATTCGTGCAATTTGCAGTAGAAAGTTGAATATAATAAATTATACTTTTTTTCTTATTGAATTAATTCTTTCATGAAAATTTTACCATTTATGGGATGAACAATTTTATCGACAGTCAATAAACGTCAAATGCGTCTTATTTGATTGATTAAAACCACTAATAAGTAAAATAAGCTCAAATAAATGCTTGTATAATCAAAAATACACAATGTAGCAGGTACCGAAAAAGGGATTCTATAAAAAAATTCCCATATATTCCCACTACTATAAGTGAACCCAAAAATAGTTTTTAAAAAATAACTTTATAAATACTTCAATAAAATAAATCTTAAATATTCCAATTATTTTTTACAAAAATAACGTTAATTTAATTTATTTGGTTATTTATTGCCTATTCAAGTACAAAATGTTACTTTAATATATTATTTTTAAATATTATAAATGCGATACGTGTTATTTTTCTTAAAAAAATCATAAAACACATTGAATTTTTGACATTTTTTTTCAATATCAATTAAAAGAAAATTTATCACATTTTCCGAATTGAATAAATGTATACTTTTTAATTTTTATGTCATTGCATTTCTTTTAAAATTATTTCAATTTCTTTTTAAGCAAGTGTTTTATTGATTGATTTAATTTTTATTTAGTGGAATATCATTATATCACGCTGAAAAATAGCAAAGTATTTAGTCCATAAAAAATTTGTGGACTAAGTGGAAAAAGTGTTTTGTTTCAGGCGAAATCATTGCCACCTAAAGAAATTGGCATATAACTATTTTTATATGCTGTCTCGATAATAGAAATACTGAAAAGTTTGGGAAGTACTTTAATTTATTAAGCAAAAACAATTTTGGCAAGTTCTTGGCGTGGATAATGAAGAAATCTGCTTTTAGCTTGGTAAAGTATTAATTACTTCATCAAAAATTACTCACGGAGTCTAAATCAGCACCGGACGAAAAAATACAACAAACGTTCGTACAATATTTTGTTTTCTCCGTTTCATCCGATTAGATATTTTATTTTTTTAATTAAAGCATTTCTCATCAAATGATTATTAAATACCGCTGCTATGGAAACGTATAGTAGAGCTTAAATATATATTATCTTAGGTGAAGCCAAAAACAATGCTTCTCAACTATTTTCATGTCCATACCGAACAAATCTTATTTACAATAAGCACAAGCCTTATTTATATTTTATCAATAAGGAAGAGCAACTTTTAAGACGATCCTGAGTTGTATTTATTTATAACGACGCGTACATTCCTGATTATTATGATTTAATAGGATTATCCAGATTTTTATAACAACTTAAAGAACTCAATATAATGATTACATTTTTGCATATTTTCTTGCTTATTATACATATTAAAATATTTGAGCGTATATATATTTACTTTTTATTAATTTCTACAATTTATTTTCAGAAAGAAAAAAACAGATACAAAATAAACATTAATTGAAACCTTATAAAACTAACAGATAAGAGAATAAGCATAAAATAAAATAATAAAAATCAATCTCGATAAATGAATCTTCCACTGATATAAACTTCATAATATTCTTTTCATGTTTGATAGTTATTAAAGTTAAATCATTTGTGTACAAATTAAATTGCAAAACAAATATAAAATGTTTTGAAAAAATATGCCGAAACGAAATGCTATTCACTTTTATTTGTATGTTATTCTTATGAAAGGCCAAACATCTATGATAATAATATCACAATATAAATATATTTACTGACTGTCAGTTCGAGTACAAATGTGTATTGGAATGCCCGAAGATACCGAAAAGCGAAGCCTGGGTTCTTACGTCGCTAATGTATCTTTAAAAAAAACAGTTTAAGTGACTGAATAAAAGTTATCATCTTTAGAAATGCTTTCTGATTGAGTTTTCATCAACAACGCTACAACAAACAGAAATACAACAGAGGCTATAAGTTTTACAGATGTCTTATCGAATAGTGTAAAAAATAGACAACTCTGGAAATATTTGTATAGAATCCTTATACACGTAAGTATGCCGTAATGTAGACCTGACAAACATTTTTGTTATACTTATGTATACTTTATAACAGTGCTCCGCAACCGATGTGCCACGTCCATCGATGTGCCGCCGAACGATACTTGGTGTGCCGTAGCGCATTTTATAACATAAGAAGTCATATAATTCATCTACACTATAAAATATTTTGTGAAAATGTAATCATCGGTAGATGTCATAAGTAGATAAATATAAAACACACGATCTACAATACACAATGTAAATTTATTAGAAGCCAAAATAGTACGAAAATGTAAGTAAACAATGCAGAAAAAACAAGTTTCAACAAATGTGTCGATGTTGCATATTCCGTTCTTTTTTATAAATATTGACTAGCGGTGTACCGGGAGATTCCGGAAAAAAGAGTTCGTGTGCCGTGGAAGACAAAAGGTTTCGGAGCACTGCTTTATAATAATTAAATGTTAAGTTTTATTTGTTAACACTTTATCATGATAATTAAAATTTTCTATTCAATTTTATTATTTTAATTTCTATTCAACGTGAACTGTTTTATTAAGGAACATACCTCTTTAAGTGTACTTAGTCTAGCTCACACAATGAACGACTGGTTAGCCCTATAAACCACATCTGCCAGTTAGGGAAATTCTACGAATCTTATCAATAACAAGTCAATACCCGCATGGTTGTAACGTCCGAAGATTGCTTAAAACATTTGAGAACCATTCAACTAAATCATAGTTTCTATGGTGACCCCGGGCTGTTGATTGAGCAATACAGGTTCTAACTTAGTCAGGGATTAAGAACATTACACAATATTTATAACATAAATGTGTTTCTTTTTGTAGCATGTTACTAAATATTTAGTTAAGAAAACAGCATTTTCAAAAAAATATTCGTTGGCATAAAAAAATGATGGCTTTGTTATTCTAATTGGTGTTTTAATAACCGTAACACGTGTTTCACTTCTTTAAAAAAGTACCATAAGATAAACTTTCTAGAAATTTCATATATTTTTTTTTAATAAATTAATTATTAATACACACCATTTTGAATATAACAAGTTGTTTATCGCTATTAAGAATAAATACCGATTATTTATAAGTCCACACAAAGCATTGATCGTTCAATATAATCAATCGGTAAAAATGCCAAATGTAACCGTAGAAAATCCTTTAATAATTCAATTGAATAAAATTGTTAAAATCAGTCTTTCATAACCTGTTTCTTCTTATATTTATAAATTTGTTTTTGCTCACGTAATAAGTATATAAATTTTTTTTCCGACCGAATATAAAAGAGTTGAATTTTTTAAATATTATACAATTCCACAAGAGTTTCGCCTTTCGACATCTTCGGGCATTGTATCTCAAAAGTTCAATTTATTTGACAATTGGTAAACAGTATGCATCGTTTATATTCAAAGAGAATCAATATAAATGTATACATACCCTAAACCTAGAATTAAATTGTATATCTGAATTTTTAAAAATTAGCTAGCGATTTGATTATATTGACATTTATATTGGGATATAAAAAAAATAATCAAATCATTTTTTTATGAATAAATTATGCGAATTGTGTGCTAGTTTAATTGAATCCGTATGGTATAATCTGAAGATGAAGAAAGGCATAACCCGGATAGTGAGTGAAAATTTTGTAAAATTTTACACTGAATATTTAAATTTCATTAAGCATCCTCAGTAGATAAAGTAAATTATTATTATTATATAATGTTTTTTTAAATTACAAACATATACTGTTCGATTGTCATATACTAAGTTTTTTTTGTGCTATAAAACACAAAATGAGAAATTCAACACTATAAATTAAATTTAAAAATGTCTTGATACATAATATAAATAAATGGCGCTATGCTTAACGCCGAATTTAATAAATTAAGTTTATCGGATTACAAAGAATAAAGGCTGGCCTTTGATCGTTTCTGAATCAAAATGAAATGCCATTTCAATTAAATCAATTTTAGTTGCTTATCCTCACGTAGTAAGAGAGTTCAGGGCTGGACAGATAAATTTAATGATTGAAGTATTGTGGATCGGAAATAAATTCCGTGGCGTTATAGCTGTCTGTAGGTCAAAGTTTTGCTGGAACCTGACTTATTTCAAAATCCAAAAATAAATAATGCAAACTGAATTTGTAATCAGTTCCTCACCCCTGCCCTTACGATTAGAAACATGGACACGCCTAACAAACTTCTTGAATAAGATCTAATTAAACAACCTTTACGTAGACAAGGGAGGCCATTAACGAGACCAAATATTTGAACTACCCTCGGGTGGTTTCGGAGGGGTTTAGCACACCGTCCAAATAGGGGTGGACGGACAGCGGAAAAGTAGGAAAAAGTTGAACTGGCAGGGTAAGAGGGGAAACTCAAAGAGATTCCATGTCTCTCATCTCAACTAAAGACACCGAGCTTAACGGCATCATCATTTTTGTTTGACAATGTTTTGTGTATAATATTATTTTAATGATTTTTTTAAATGGAAATGAATACGTTAAAAGTTTTGACAGCTTAGATTTGTCAAACAAGTGTCGGCTGTAATTAATTTAATTAATTTTCCCGTCAATATTCAATTAACTGACTGAAACCACGTATAGCCAGTGAAATATACTATCAATTTCTTGTTTAATTAAATTTTAGGTTTCATATAGACTATCGTCTGCGTATCCATACCCACATATCTCGCTAATAATTGCTGACTAGTTTAAGTAGAAACTATACAAAAGACCTACGTACAAATACTAACTGTATAGCTCAATAGGTAGGAATATAAATGATTAGGTAATCTAAGAGCGATGACACAACGTTGATAGCTACTTTAGTTTAACACCATCATCACATCTAGTTCAAGGCTAGTAAGATTTTTTAAGAATCAATTATTATTGGGTTTGATTTCGGGACTTACACTTACCTAGTTCTTGAACGGAAAGGCTCATTCATTATTTTTTCTATTGAGTTATAGTAATAATTAGTACGAAATCAAGCTTGTTTCTGAAGTGTAGTCTCTAAATAGTCTCTTCCATCGATCGAAACATATAATTGGAGAGAAGAAAGAATGATTCGGTTACCACAGAATGATTAGGTAACCTGCAGTAGCCATATCATTGTAATCTACTATATACGAAAAATGAGAGTATAGTTTAGTTATTGCAGAAAAAATCCGCTTAGTAATCTCCATTAGGTACTCATGTATATTGTCCAGATTCGTAGGAGACATCGTTACGCTGTGAAAAAAGCTGCACTTTCAGAAAATGGGTGTAAGAATAAGACATATATAAGTATTTTGCTGATATTATGAAATTGAATCTTTATTTAGATACGCTAGAGTTGGAGTTTTTCAAGACAAGAAGATAGCCGCCGCAGAGCTGAGCAATCCACGTTGAAGCCAGTTCATATAGACACTTAAACATTTATGTACATATATACTCTATATCTACACATATAAATGCGTACAGACGCATACAAATATACATACATACACATGCAATACACGAGGAATTGAACCAAAAAAGTCATTTTATATAACAAGAATTAAATACTAAACTAAGCCTCAAAACCAGACAAATTCGTTTTTTGCATGCTTACATTTTTGCCAACTTAAAATCTATTTTTGTTTGATATTGATAAATATTGAAAAAATTTACATTTTGTTTTATTTAATTACTGGAATAAAAAAATACGTTAACCTAATGATAAGATCTACAAAATTTTCTTTAAGATGGTGAATAGGCAAATCTTACAATCATAGTGCTTAGTCTAAAGATATCATTATTCACTACCTAGGTGCTATTAGTAACGTAAACGATTTATGTGAAAATTGTTTTTTTTTTTACAAAATAACTTTAAAAGATCTTTTCCTTGCTGTTTATTTCTTACGATATGCGCTTATTAATCAATATAAATGAGAATTTCAACTGAAAAATCAAGTATAAGCCATGTTTTACCGAAATTGCATTTATGTTTCCGTTTCAAGAATTTGATATGTAAAATATTTCATTTCAGGTTATAAATGTTTTTATTTCAACGATGTTAGATATTTAAAGCCATACTTGAATACATCAATGCAAAAACAATGGATTTGATACAAGCTTTATAAAAAATTTAAGTTCTAACAATATTAGCTAATAAATTTTTGCTGTAATTGGTATCCTATAGTATAGAATTAATAAATATAACACACCAATCATACACTTTCCATGTGATAGGAAACTAATTGTCATGTATCTTTTGTAAAGGAAAATTGTATTTTCAAAATATTATATCTAATCGCCGAATGTTGGAACAATTCCTATTGCATTCCACTTGAATATTATCATATTATATTTATTTAGAAATCCTTAATGCCACTACTTTTTTCTGTGAGATTGGTTGTATTGGATACTTATTAAAATATTTATTGTAGAAGCTCGAAAAAGAAAAAGAAAAATAGTTAAATCGAAAATATTTGTTTGAATGAAACACACATTGAATGTTAGTGAATACAATTAAATAACTGCTAGCATAAACATAAACTTAACAATCTGACTGCTAGCATGTCAAATATGAAAACAGCTGATCGCTATGTGAAAGATTACAGTATTAAAACTTTCATGTGAGAAATAACTTTTCTAATATAATTTAATCTAATTTTTCTTGATAATCTACATAAGTTTGCTTAGTTTGAAAACCACGAGTAAATTTTCTACAGTTGGCTCAGTAGAGAACGGGTTATATATATTCTCGCAAATATTGAGAATACATGTAAATACTTAGTGAAAAATATTAACACAACAGAGAACTGGAAGTCATTCAATCGCGAAACCATTGATTTTGAGAGAGATTTCGGATAAAAGAACGGAGCTGATACATCACTAACATTTAGCTAATTTTGAATAGTTTTAGTATTAATTCTAAGATTTTGAAATTGAACGTAATCATAAGTATCAAAAAAGTGACCGTACTAGTATTCAAATAAAGGGACAAAAATGTGAAATTTACCACTCAGTTGCAGGCTAAACGATAACAGAAAAATATATGCGTTTTTGAATCGGCATAAATATTTTCTTAAAAATCGAATGTGGCGATAAAAAAAAATATTAATTTTTTATTTCTTAAAAAATATTTTTACCCAAGTGATAATTATTGAAAGATAAAAAACGATTTATGAAATGATTTCTAATGAAAACCATTTTAGAGAAAAATTCTACATTTTATGCACATTACTTATTAATAAACTTTGGAAGTCTGTGGTTATCAAAATCTCTAGTCTCGAAGAAGCGGTTCATTATTTTATATACACTAGGTCATGGCGATGTATGCAAGTGCAAATATATGTCAGAGAATTGAATTGATGTTAAGCCAAAATGTATGGCCGTTTTAAAACACTCGATAGAAATATTCATGAAAGGTTGTTCAGAGATTTATAAAAAAAACTTTTTTAAATTATTTTTTCTTCCTAATTTCATTTTCATTTAGCGACAAATTGCTTAGAGTAGGGTTTCTTAAATATTTTCAGCAACGGAACACTTTCGAAATTTTACAAATTCGAAAATTTTAATGAAACATCATTTTAAGGTTTAGTGGTTTAGCGGGTAACCAATAATATCAGTGTTTTGAGTAATGTTAGATTAATGTATGTAGTTCAATTTTTTAAGTAATCAAAAGATGAAATAACTAAGTTTACAAAGAAACGGTTAACAGTCTAAAAAGGTGATCAAGTCTCATTTAAAATTCAATTCATCCACAATACAATTAAGGTATTATATTAATTTTAATAAATGTAATATTTTGAACGCTTGAACAAAAGGTGAAAAATATCTCATGTTATTAATAAATAAGGGCCTATTATTTTATTTTTATGGTCATAGTATTGTGAATTAAATAACACTAATTATAAAAAGGAGACAAAAGATTCACAAACAATACAAACACAATTTAGCAGCTATGAGTTTTTTATGATTAAATAATTAATTTTTTATATGTGTAACATTATGTCCGATATGGTAATTTACAATTTTCTTTAATATATTGGTAAAATTAAAAAGTATTGAACAATGGCCTTTGGAGCATATATCATTGATTTTCTTAACTGTAACTAACTTTCGAAAACTAACGAAATTTTGATAACTAAATGAAGTAGTGATATATACATAATATATTGTATGATTACCTGTAAATTATGATTTTGGTTATTGAACCATTGGTTTTGTTCACCTGGTAATTATTTTTTTTGAATGAATAGCTTTTCAAATTTGAATTTTTACAACTTTTTACGATTCCACATATTTTGTCACTAATGACGCGGGTTTCGCCTTTCGGCATCTTCAGGCATTCTGTCACACGGATGCAACAGAACTGACGTAAAATAAACAGATGCCTAAAGGCGAAATCGTGTCATTAGTAACAAAACGTGTGGAATCGTACGATGTCGTAAAAATTAAAATTTATTATTATTAAAATATAATGTCTCACCACTAAGAAGTGACAGTCAACAAATTAATAGTGATATAAATCATTACTGTACATGACTGTAAGTTAATTAATAACATAATATTGGTAAAAAAAGGCATTTCAAATTAACCGATTGTAAGTGAAGTTTTATAAATTGTAGAATTTATTTTAAAAAAACTGATTATGCACATTTATATGAATAACTAAAAATTAAAATTTTAGAAACTTTGAACAATTCCATATGTTTTGTCATTCACGATCCAGGCTTGGACTTTCGGACTCCTAAAGAATTTTATCATAAGCATGCAATATAACTGTCTCACAATCTATTATTTGCAGCGGTTATATATAATACAAGAGGAATTACAAAGATCAACTGAAAAAATATAGATAAAAATAAAGTCTGTTGATTTTAAAATTGATTCAAATAAATATTTTATTCCTAGTCTTAGGGATCATTATTTTTCAAAAAAATCCATCAAGTATTCTCAGTTGATATTTTAAAAAACCTACTTATTATTAATAAATATAAATTGCAATCTTTTAACGAAAACAATCCCAGCACAACTTGAAACCCCTTCCTTCACATACTGCTGCCATTGAAAACTAAATTAATACTACTTGCTTTGAGCGAATTGAATTGGAGTGAGATTCTCAACAACTCACTGTATTTGCAGGTAACTTGCTACGCCAAATTTCCCAAAGGCTACATTGAACACCTGTAGTATTGCGAGAGCGAACTTGTTTTCAATTCTAGATTACCCATACCTTATATAACTCTTTCAAACGTACAAAGTATAATTGGAAATGTTTTTTTATATCACCCGTACGTGTGAAATAAATAATTTGAATTAAGACAGACTTCCGAGTTTCGAAATGGTTTGAAAAAAGCCTACATAATTCATTCACTGACTATTTTTAATAACAGTGCCTTACTATCAATAAGAAAGATCTCACGTGAGACTAAGTTAAATAACTACACGCTGAGAAATTAAATTTTCTATTTTGATTATGCGTTCTACTTTTCCTTGAAAAACTTTGAAAAACTGTGAAGTAAAATCTAAAACTATTCTCAATAAGGAATTATATATTAGGCAGTTCTATCAAGTATTGGAAATTCAATTAATAACTCATAGACTTTAAAGGTGTCAAAAAATTGGGATCATTTTATTTTCAATTGGTACTTTTGATATATTTCATTTTTATTAAAATTAAGTTCATCTAAAAAATAGTAACAAAAAAAATGTAGATGAAACTTTGAATGGGAAAATTAAAAAAAATTGTTAATAACATGACATTGTAAAACTTAATAGAAATAACTATTTCCGAAAATTTACCAAATTCATTTCACACACAATAAAGGTGACGAGGAATTGCATATATAATATTTTTTGGAAATAAACGTGCGAATATTGAATGAAAAAACTTATTACTGAAGAGACGGTAGATTGCATTGTATTTACACGCAAAAATAATTGTTGTCAGTATCAAATCTTTTTTGCTTAATAAGTTATGTTTATAGCAATTTATATTTAAACCTGTAAAAACCTTAACGGCTTAAACGATATAACATTTGATTACAAAAAAATATGTAACATTGACTAATTAAAGATAAACACCGAGCACATTTTGTTTGTTGCTGTCAGAAAACTGTTTTGTAAGTTCATATTGGAATCACTTTTAAGGTGTTAACTGTCACTTCTTGATGGAAAGGCATGATATTTTAAATAATAAAAACACATTTTCTTAGTACTTATTTCCACAATATATTTTTATCGCGAGCATTATCAACTGAAGTTGATAATGCTCGCGATGAGCGAAACCGGTCCTGATCAAAAAATATATTGTGGAAATAAGTACTAAGAAAATGTGTTTTTATTAAATGCCAATAAGAAATAAAGTTTACTTAATACAATGCTTACAGGCATTTTATATTTTTGAATATAAGTAGGATATGATTTTGAATTAGCTAATAGATTAGGAATAAGTTTATTTCACGCTTCCTGAAATAATTGTGCTTGTATTACTAGCAAGGTATAAACTGTCATTCCTTGGTGGATTGGTGATATATTTAGATAATAAGCCACAAACTTTTGTATTATTTCTATAATTTTATCTTGATTATACCAGGACCCGATTTGCTTGTAATCGCGAGAAACAGTTGATAATTGAAGAAATTATAATAAACATTTTGTTTTATATTAATGCAACACGTCAAATGGGAAAAAAAATGTTTTGCAGATACTCAAATAAAATGTCATAGTAAGTTAAACAAAGTCAATTAACAATGCACAAAAAAGGCATATAATTATCAAACAAGCTACAAACAATGAAAGAATCAAAATTGATCGATCACTTTTGATTTTTCCTGTATTAGGGATGAAATGTTTGAGAGAGAATCAATTTGACAAAGTCATCTACGGTTTTGAGTTATAATAAAAAAAAGATTAATTTTATAAGTTTAATATTGAAAGTGTTTGTTGTAGAACTCAAACCCTCAGATAGTCCGAAAGAAAATAAAGAAGATGTTATTATATGTATTTCTGGAGCATTATGAATATTCATCTCTTTGACATTTCAATTTCCCATGTACATGTTTAAAATCTAAAGAAGCAAGTTATATTCATATATTATTTAAAACTATATCAGTCAGCAATGGTTTCAATAAATGTATAACAAAATTTCATTATAAAAGAATTATCTTATAGACCATCAGACCCATGCTAGAGCACATATTTTGGAAAACGAAAGTAAAGCTCAAAAAGCTAATGAGCCAAAATTTTATTCTGTGTCGCAGAATAAATGGTGTAATATAATTCAAATATGGTTGTTTTGCGTTATAGAAAGCAGCCTCGAAATAGTGGCAAATAGACTACCAATTTGTATGCCTGACAAAAAAGATTTTTATAAATCTATGAAATTGTATTGTAATCTTTAAGATGTAATTTAATCTAAATATCTCACTATGAAAAATTGCGGTGGATAGTAATTTTGTCTTATGACATGTTAGCATTAATTATTGTAAAATCAATATTTAATGCCGGAATTTCTTTAATGATTTTTATTTTAATTTGCCAATTAATGATCTATGTATTTAATAACTTGCCTAAGCCTAAATGCTAGTAATCCATATTCTCTAATAAAATAACAAAAAGGAAACGACAGTGCATAATTTTCGTCGTATCAAGAAAATTAATCAATAATAAGAAATGCCAAGCAATAAATATACCAGGGAATGTTCGAGAAAAAGTGTTTTGAGGTTTATAATACTTTTAATTTTCAGCGCAGATTATTCATAAGTATAAACTTATTTCCAAGTATAGTTATGTTGATCGATGTTTTTTTTCTATCGAAGAGGCACTTGTTTTATTTTTTAATATGCTACGGTGCAGTGACGTGACGTGATGAAATTCGCGATATCGATTCCCAAAACTAACTGAGTTTTTTTCAAATAATGAGTGTTTGTGGTGAAAATTATATATATTTATATATTTTACTCACAATTTGGTAAATTAAGACTCCTTAAAATATAGCCAATCACAAGCTTTTTTCTATATAATTACTTTTAAATAGGTAATAGGTAATTTAAAACATTAAAAATAGCCATTGGTTCTAGTTAAAAAAAATAAAAAAAATACATATTTTATAAGGAAGTAATCTTTACAAGAGTTCAAAGGAAAACAACAAAAGACAACGACTTTAACTATTAAATAACTGAACAAAAAATTAACTAATAAAAGAACTCGACAGTATCGTAAGTTTTTAATATTACATAAATCATAATAAAAAAGCTTTCTTGTAAAAAATCTTCGAAAATTTCTTTTATAACAATAAAACTTCATACAATATAATTTTGAACAACATTGTAAGCTTAACTTATTTTAAGAATCTTAGCCAAGAAAAGTTGTTGGAATTAAAAAATTTCTTTTGATGTATTTTAAAGAATATTCTTCAAATATTTTCACTTAGTTTTTAACCCACAACAAACATTTTAAATTACCGTGATCATAACAGCACATTTATAGTTTGAGAATGAAATAACGAATACGGATTTTGTTATATATCTTGCTGAACCAAAAAACCCCTTAATGGAGAATTGAATAAACAAATTTTTAATTTATTTTTCAAAAGAATTTTCCCGTGATTATTCAGAATAGTTTTAAGTGATAATATCAGATCCGATACAACGGATTGCGTTAATTAAAGGGTTGAAAAAGTAAACGCAGCAATACATAATATGATCTAATTGGAAAAATCTTTTTTACAATTATGTGACTTGTTTTTTAAATTTATATTTGTGATGAGTGGATTTTTTAATGTTTTTTCATCTCAAGTAGATTCCGGGTAATATATTTGGTTCGATTAACTATTCCAAAATGGTTTCACAAATTGACTTAACAGAATAAAATGTTTCTTTTTCTTGCATTTTATAATGCTATTATAAAATCTTAGAAACATAATAAACGAATAAAGTATTAAAATCGTCGTATTTTTCCTACAAAAATAAGTTGCACTGAAAAAAATTAAGAAGAAAAACTTATTTTAAAACTAATAAATGAGACTTTTCATGTTTCTTTGTAAGTAATAAAATATTTCAGGTAATAGGATTAATATACATATATTTTGTATTTTGAAATGAAATACTTTTTAATCTATTTTAATTCCTAATGGATATTAAATAATTAATACAGGATTTTCTCAGCCGATTAGATAATTTGTTTATCAGAAATAAGTAATTAAGTAATGTTACGGAAGATGGTAAATATTCACCACCCTACAAAAAGTAAAATATAATGTTTTAATTCAAACAAAATTGTACCTTATTTTTAAACTCCATAACAAACAAATACATTGAGTGATTTATTTTTTATTTGATTCAGTGATATTAATTTTTTTCACATTTAGGGCTATTTTTCTCAATATTGGCGCAAAAACAAAAGCTTTTTTTATTTATTTGATATGATAATATATATGTAAACATTAAAGATGATTATTTTATAAATGTCTCGACTCAAAGCCATAAAACCGTATTGTTTATTAGATTACCTTTCCCAAAATTTAATACTATTAAATAAATATTTAACTGTTGGTTTTGGATTCTAAATTAACTATTTGCTGACAGTTATTTCTATTGAATCCGTGAAATAAAATACACGAAAAAGTCAAAAGGTGAAACCCGGGTCGTGACTAAAAATGTTTTTGTTGAATTTTACACAATCTCAACAATTTAGATTTGATATTGAAATTCTATTAGATAATGTCAGTTGATATCGTAAGAAATCCTTTTTGATTCATTTTTTATGTAGTAAATGAACTTTTTAAGCTTTTCAATGTTTTGTGTGTTTTTGATGATTTAAAATATAAACAAAATATTCTATACATAAATACAGCAAAAAAATCAATGTTTGTATGCAAAGTAAAGTATTTATTTATAAAACATAAACATCGAAATTTATAAAAGGTATTTTGCTAAATAGTTTTACTTTTATTATATACGGTTGTACATTATTACGGTTTATTATCGACATAAATCGCTTGCGCACGTTTATTTTGACGCTTGGTATCAAAAAAATAAAAATAAACAGAGCGTTAACGATATTTTTTTCACCTTTTTTTCACGTGTTAACTGTCACTTCTTGATGGAAAGGCATGATATTTTAAATAATAAAAACACATTTTTTAGTACTTATTTCCACTAAATATTTTTTTATCAGGACCGGTTTCGCTCATCGCGAGTATTATCAACTGATATTTTTTTTATATAGATATTTTTTTCATTGTGACAATTTTACTATCAGGAATATAAAT
This sequence comes from Himalopsyche japonica, assembly GCA_028555115.1. Classification (NCBI taxonomy): domain Eukaryota; kingdom Metazoa; phylum Arthropoda; class Insecta; order Trichoptera; family Rhyacophilidae; genus Himalopsyche; species Himalopsyche japonica. The sequence continues at coordinate 39,502 of JAHFWJ010000534.1, read as the reverse complement.
AAGTAAAAATACGCACCTATATAAATTTTTAAATCAATTATGCGTTGAAAATTCAGGACTTTCTTAACTGAACACATTTGCTTGATTAAAAAATACAAGTATTCTGTATTTCAATACATTCGGTCTGACAGTAGAAGCATATAAACAGATATTTAATAACAGATATACGTTGTTGCATAATACTAGCGAGTATGCGATGATTGAAATGCATGGTGTCCTGATTTCGAATGCAGATATGAAAAGTCGTTCACTAGGATACACCTGAGATATGAGCTTATTTGCTATTTATTTCGCGATATTGCAGTCCAATGGATACACTTTTGAGTAATCCAGATGAAAATATTCTCCCGATACGACGAAGATGAAATGAATAAAATACGTTGTCAACTCGCATATTATTGGTTTGTTTGAGATATTATTGATATGTTGAATCTGGAACACTAATCTAACCAATTTTTTTGCAGTATTCCACATAATTTAATTTAAGTAAGTATACATTTATCTTTTACTGCATTCCATTGCAAATATTGAGAAGAAATATTTACAGCTCAAATCCAACACCGCTTAAAAGACGTTCATACGTCAGAAATTCTGGAATATATTTAAAAATACATTTATTGATGTTGTTTCTACAATATATTTTACGATCAGGATTGGTTTCGCTCACCGCGAGCAATTTCTATAATACAATTTCAAAAAAGTGGCTACAGTGAAAATAATTACTTGAATCACTTTTAAGGTGTTAACTGTAACTTTAATGTGGAAAAGCATGACATTTTAAATAACAGAAACACATTTTTAGTACAATTGTCACAGCATATTTTATGATCAGAACCGGCGTCAATCATCGCAAACATTATAAACTGATGATGAGTTGATAGTGCTCTAGATATACGAAACCAGTTCTGTTTATATAATGTGGTGTGGAATTAGTACCAAAAATATTAAAAATCAACTTAATGTTAGTAATGTATTGGATCCGTTGTTCTATACGAATGTCCCTAAAAATGAATGGTAAAATTGAAAAAAGTACTTAAAATTATATTGCCGGTATTGGCAGATATCTGTTAGAACTCCATTATAATACGTTGAAAAAATATGTTTTTATTATCTACAATATCATGCTTTTCCACCAAGAAGTGACAATTAATACTGTTTAAACTGTTTAAAATACAGACTTATCCTACTACTAACTTGCTAATGTTAACCTGTTCCCTGCTAAGCCACACAAAAGATATATCAGCAACAATTCAGTGTTGTTAGTGGTAAAATCAAGATGTATTACGCAACAAAATATAATTCTTACACGAAAGTCTTGAAGCACGAAACGGCGCTCGCAGTTCTCTTACTTTTTTTTAATATCAACCATGAACACACTGCAATCAGTTGTTCGAATAATTGAGACGTTAGCAGTCAGAAAGTTGAAAGTTTGTGCTCACAGAAAATATTGATGATTTAAAAAAATATCTAGACTATATGCTCCTCAAAATTACACTACATAAATGAAATTTTTCACACTTCAGTTGAACATCTTGACGTAATATCTTCAAATTTTGAAAAATTTTGAAACATATTTAGGGGTATGCCTTCATAAAATGTTTTTTCCTAAAAAAAGGGTTTTTAAAGAAAATTTTCCTGACATTACACATAACATATTATCTTAATTAGTCTTCGTTTTGAGCATTACTTTTCCCGTCTAAAAATGTGACATCATATGTAAACAGCTTATAAACAAATTAAATAGTTTAAATAAGACGGCCATTGAATAGGAAAATGTCACTTATGACACTTTACAATGCAATGTTTGACATTGTAAATAATTAATAAATGTAACACATTAAATGCCGAGGTCTTTAGACAGGCTTATACTGAATACATAAAATTTAATCTTCTATTATATCACTAAGTAGTGGCTTTATGAAGATGTAGAAATTAATATTATACAAGTGAGTATAAACCGTATTCTGTCTTTAGACTCAGTAGTTGAAATGTTAGTACACTCGAAACTCGCCAGGGATTGAGTCTGAAATTTTACCGGTATTTTGGTAAAATATAGCACACTATACCGGTATTAACCCATGTATTAAATATTATAAAATTTCGAACAAGTATATATTAATACATATTATTTATTGATTGGATATATTTGTTACCATAAGCCGTACTTATTTCATGCAATACCATCATTTTTTTTACAGTATGGGTGAACTGTCCTTTTTTTACGCGATACATTGGTTCCAAAAAAAGGCGCGGGTAAAAAAAATCGCGTAAAAAAATGATTTCACGCAATTGCATTATATTTCTTTACACACCTTAAAATATAAATTCGTATAATATCCGATACACTTGCAAACATTTGGCAATTGTATGTGTATTAAAAAAAATGGAATGCTTTACAAAGTTTTAAAAATACAAATATTTTTTTTATTTAAAAAAATAATGAAACGTACATGCCTAGCATCATATATAAATGTCTTCTTTAAAACAACTTTGGAGAAAAAATTTCATAAAAACGAGTGAAACGCGTAAAAAAATGTAGCGGTGCCGTCCAAAAAAATCGCGATATTTTTACAAGGATAAACACGTGACTGATAATTATTAAAAAAAAAAAAAACACTGCGCTCATTGACTTTTTATACTCGATATAAAACAATTTAAATTTAGACGTACACAAAATGTTCATTACCGAAATATTGGAATAATTTTCTATTTTCATAGGTGATATTTTTGTTTCAAAAAAATATACCAATATACCGGATACCTTGTTTCGGTAATACTGTTATTGCAATCCTTACTCGCAACCCATTGTTTGTTTCCGCAAGTTTAGTGAAATATGACTACACGGCAAAGCTCTTCGGCTGTGACGTCATACTTATTATACCTGGTCTTATTGCAGTATGCACATTTTGAAAGTTTTCACCTGTAGCGATTTATAATATTTACTAAAGTTTCTCTACGAATATATAGCTTTATATTAAATCTAAATACATTATAGTTGCAGTTGAATAGTCTATGACAAAAACTTTATTCTATAGCCGATTGGTCTAAGTCGTTCGCTTCGCTGCATTACAGTATGAATATGTTACATTATATTTGTCACATTTTTGCACACACATAAAACTTCTCTGTCCCTTTCTCGTCAGCATATACGCAGATAAAGAGTATGTGTGTGATTTATAAAAAAAGTTCATGAGTCTTTAATAATAATGTAAAAAATATTATGTAGTGATGAGAACGAGCTTCGCTCATCATATACGTCAGATGTATAATATTCATAAAGCTTTTTAAATATATCTTTTTTTGTTAGTGAACTTCTACAAATAAACTTTCAAGTTTAACACACACAAAAATTACCTATATTCTTCACAAATTGTCAAGCAAAATGTCAAGACTCGACTCATTTTCAGCTTAAACGAGCCCAAAATCAGAATTGAGCTACTTTGATAATATCAAATTTTATGTTCCAGATATTTTTATGAGAATTCGTGGACATGAATTGTTTGTTCATATTAAGTGTAGAATAACCAGTCTTTTAATTAGACTGCCAATAGTGAGAACATTAATAATATTTAACAGTTTTGTTTCAAATTTTCACAAATTTCACGAGTAAAAACGAGTACTATTTTTAATGTGTTAAAGTAGACTTGCGCGAGCTTGCTTAGTTGATCTCATTGTATCTTTTTTTTTTTGTGTTTGAATTTGAAACTTAAACTTTTTTACTTTGATAAAGTAATAAACTTATAATTTGTACAACTCTGTACGATTCCACATGTTTTTTCACTAACGACCCGGGTGTCGCCCTTCGGCATCTTCAGGCATTCCATCACACGGATTTGCATCCGAACTGACGCAAAATAAACGGTGAGCATCGTATATATTTTAAAGTTATCAATTACAGGAAAACACAAACCCCAAGGCAAACAGTAAATGGTAGCTAAATCAAAATTTAATAATATTAATCTAGTAATAATTAACACAATTGCCTGTGATACCATTCATTAACGACCCTATTAATGAGTCACAGTTTTACACTAATATAAGATCCAACGTCCTTTGGCATTATACCTTGGTATACGAATTTTACCGCTTGTTCAAAATGCCGAAAGGCGAAACCCAGGTCGTGAGTGACAAAACATGTGGAATCGTACAAAGCTGTAATAATTGAAATTCCACCAAGCGCCTTCAGTCGATATAATAAATTATAATTTGTAGTTGTTGTAACGTGTATAGGAAATAAACAAATATACTTTTAATAAGTATTTTGTCTTAACATTTAGAAACTACTCTCACAATAAGTAAAAATAGATTACGACTTGAGAATGAATACAATATTGGTGTTACTTTTTAATTGTATGTGGCAACGTTTACATTATAATATAAAGGGTCCCTGCTGGTGATGAAGACGCATTGAAAAAGAAAATATATTCAAAAAAGTGAGCAATAGCTATCTGATGAATGCGAAGAACGAAGGTATGTTATGCGAAAATTCAATCATCATAAAATCACTTAAGGAAAATGAAAAAGAAAATCAATTTATTTTCATCACTTACTTATAAAATATAGTGGAAGGTGCGAGGTGAAAACTTCAGTAAAATGTAAGCAAGAGATGGATTTATTCGTCGTTACTTTGCTATCATCATCAGAAGCTTTCATCAACGCGAAAAATGAATAAATCTTTCGTTTAACCCGCTTCAGTTTTTTATTCTTAGTTTTTCAGTAATGACGTGATATCTTAACTATACTTTATCGTAGTGCTTTCAAGCTTTTTCAACCCACGGCACACTTGAAAAGTCTTCATAATTTCTTGAACCACAATCAAAAAACTTGTTAATTGGTTACTTAATCAAATAATTTTACATGTATATTTAATATAATATTTTTTTTATTATTCAACATTTCACATAACAAATCACTTATTTTAAGTTGGTTTAATACACATAGAGTAAAAACAAATCTTCTAGTCAATCGAATCAGTTATTATTTTGGATTGCAAATGTTTGATTATGTCCATATTAATTTTAAGATAGTGGTAGTGTACTAGGCTTAATTTAAATGGACTGGAAAATTTCTATTCAATATATATATATATATACTACGTATTATATATATATCTAGTTTTTGGTTTGGTACAGATTATAGATATTAAGATTCATTCAAATTTGAATGTTATTACTATCAAAACAATAGATCCTACATATAGGTTATATTTTTCATATATATTTTTTTTGTATATAAGAGATGCAGGCTATTTATGAATTATCTGTTTAATTTCATTCGGAAGGTACCGAAAGACGAATTCTGGTATATTTTAATTTCTTCAAATACCCTTAGTATTCGTTAATAGTATTTTAACAAGGTTGATACCACCAAATTTAATAAGAAATTAACAAAAACTGAGTTTGTATTTGAATCATTTAACATGGCATTTTGATTACGATTTTCTTAAGTCTATCAAATTCGGTTTAAAGGTCAAGAAATAATTAAAAATTAAAATAAAAAGTGTGTTAATTTTCTGATATCTTAACAATAATGTAATCAATAGTAACCATAACATTTAATTACAATTTATTTATATATCTTTGCTTCCGTCTTCAGCCGATTGGTAAAACTCGAAGCTTTCATTTCGTACGTTAAATTTTATTACTTTCAAACTAAAACTCGTCAGGCGAAAACTTCGTTAATAGTTTATATCACTTCTACATCGGTAACTATTATGATTATGTCATAAGCTATAGAAATTTTAGGTGGGAAAATATTAATTTTAAGATATTTAAGTCAAAATTTAAGCATTTAACAGTTTTCGATGTACTCAGCCGCAAATCAAATAGTTTGACATATATAGTGAACTTCTGATCTAATACTTTAAACATAGAGTTGGGAACACGATTAATAGTACTAAAACCTCTTTGAAAGCTCTACATTTCTATGTATACAATTATTTCAAAAGTAGCGTAATCGATGAGTTCTATCACAATGATTATTTTGCAAAATTTAATATTATTTATTGCTTGCTTTATTAATTTGAAATATATCTAGTACTGTACAGCAGCAATACCCAATGCAGATAGCTCTTTCTGATAATTTTTTTAGAATCAAAATACATTGCTTTTTATTCGCCGTGTTATAATGGATTTCCACTAAGCAAATGTCAATTTAATCAATATATTATAAAGAATCATCAAAAATTATCTGTTATTATTTCTTAGCTGGGGCATCATTCAATCATTATACGGGACATTTCATAAGGAAATCAGGAATTTCTGTCATTTGAAATACGACGCAAAACGGTCTAAATTGACTAAATCCGCTCAGAAGAGGTGTCATCAGCGGATACATTATGAGCTTGCATGATAACAATAACTCGATGTTTGTAGATTTACAGCTTGGTTCTTTTTAAAGATTTTTTTGCGGCAAATATTTGAGAAAAGTTGCATCGTAATACAATTTGTGATGAGACAGCAATGGCTTAGGAATGGAGTTGCGCGTATATTTGAATGATATGCTTTTTTTGTAAGAAGATCCTAAAATTCATTGATGAAGGATAAAAGCTTATTTAAATTGTTTTATAAGCTATAGAGTGTGAATAAAACAATGTACGAAAATGGTAGAGCATTAGAGAAATGCTTTATTGTACATATATTAGGGCAGGCAGAAATATAAATACATAAAAAATATTTGTTAAGTACTTATTTCCACATTATATTTTTATTGATCAGGACCGGTTTCGCTCATCGCGAGCAATATCAAATGATATAATACAATTTACAAACAAGTCTATTTATACAACATATTTGAGTTAAGGGTTGCTGGTAAACAAAACAATGGGTTCAAAAACTAAGAAACAATTTACAACAATTTAGTTTCAAAATGAAATGTTCACAATCACTTATTAAAAATCTCAAATAAAATTAAGGTAAATCAATAATCCATTAAGAGCCCTGAACAATTAAGGAAGTCTCATTAAGGAAGTAAGGAGTGGGAAAATCTTATTGAAGTAAATAGCCCGCACTCAAATACTTAATGCAAAATAACGAATTAATATATGAAATTTTAATGGTAGTCAATTGAAGATGAATTGATGAAAAGACGTGTTTTTATTACGTGAAGTGACGGTTAACACATTAAAAGTGACGTAAAAAATAAGAGCCTGACAATTTGTACATTTTGATTTTAGTAAGAATTTTTACGTACTTGAAGTGTTATCTCTCAAATGTAAGTTATTTCACCCTTCACTGTCATATAAATGCAAGCATTAGTTATCAAGGTGCTGGCTATAAAGCTCAGCTGTAAAGTTATTGCAAAAAGCATCTGTCTCTGAGATTCGACAGACATAGCGTAAAACAAAAATATCGAAGAGTACCATTGGAAAACAATATAAAAGGAGCACTACCACCATCTGTGACCAAAGAAAACTTTCTTTATGCGATTGCAAACACCCTGTATCGAGCTCGAAAGGCCTCACATATTGGGTCAAAAGATTTTTATATTCTATCGATATTATATACACTGCTCATAAACATGGTGTATAAAGTATTTTTACCTACGAACAATAAGCTAAAATCACATTAAAAGTCAATTATTTTTTACGAGATTCATTCGCATATTGAAATGCATGAATATACCAAAAGACAAAATCTGGGTTTTGAGTCGTAAAACATGAAGAAGTCTATTTAAACTGTAAATTATATTCTTAAAATCTTACTGCCACACACAAAAATTAACAAACAATTTGACTTCCATTAGTATATCATATTCGGTTATATAGTCAAAAAAGAGCTAATAATCAAATCAAAATTGAATATTACAATGCTTGAATTTTTATTTCAACATTTCATACAGTTATCTATTCATACCAAAGAGATTCCATAACATTGATTTATAATAATATTTGATACATGAATAATCATTTGTAACTGCCACTTGTTAATAATATTTTAAATAAAATTAAAATTTTAAATAATTAAGACATATTTCTTAGTAATTATTTCTACAGTATATTTTATGTATATGACAGGTTTTGATTTATCAACCGATAGAATAAAATCTATAAGCAAGTTTATTTATACAAAAAATTGAATTTATGATTTCGACTGAAGGTGCTTGATGGAACTTCAATATTAAATTTGAATTGCAAACACATCTTCAGGTATTCCATCGCACGAATGCAACAGAACTGACAGTTCAGTTCTTTGTGATAAGACATACGGAATCGTACAAAGGTGTAACAATTCAAATTTAACAAAAAGTTGAGTTGAATATAGTTGGTCGAAAAAACTATGGGTTCAAGAACTAAGAATACAATTTGCAGGAAATCATACACTATTAATACAAATAATATAAATGTAAAACAACCTGTAGAAACTGCATATCTAATATGAAAATTCGTCGAAGATTCGTGGCAAGATGGTTTCTTTGTATCAAATCTATTTGAGTTCAATTCAGATAATATATTATTTTCTATCAAGCTTCGGAATGGAAAACTTATTCGCTTCATTTGTTTATCAGAAAGAAGAACATTGCATTTCTTCTTGGAAATATAAAAATCGCTGCTTTGTTTTACTTACATACAATTTAACCTAAAGTATTATTTCTATTTTAATTATCTAAATATATATTTTGGGTTTTAAAGCAGGTTGATTTTCATTTATGATTTGTTTTCTCTAACCGTTACCATCTATTTTATGTCTAGGAATTAAATAAACTGATACAGTTATAGCACAGAAAAATTAAGAAAATGCAAAGATAAAAAATGTACTGGGGAAACTATCAAATGTAAAAAGCAACTAATATCGATTGCTGTTTGACATTTTTTATTTATTTTGATCATTTCCTGCTGAGATGCGTTATTAGTATTCTGTCACCTAATATATCAAAAATTACCTTAGTATGGTTCTAAGTAAAGTTATATATAATTTATAATATCAACTGAGGTTTTTAATGGAATTTTAATATTGCATATTTATTCACTGAACATTAAGATGTAATCGGATAATTTTGGATATTTGATTATCATTTGTTGCAGAATACTTAGCGTTAAAAAAACTTACCACAGGTAATTGAGTTCCGTTATCAATAAGTCAATTTTATACAAAATAGTTTTATATGTTTATTTGGACTCTATCATAAGGGTCTGTATGTTTCCTTTGTTATTACCTTCGTTTGTATATACTAAATTGATGCTAAATGTTTATTCTGTGTCAGTTATGTTGTATTCGTGTGATAGAGTGCCTGAAGATGCAGAAAAGCAAATCCAAGGCCATCAGTGATAAAACGTGGGGAATCGTTTAGTCTTGTCGCTCAAACAAAGTGAATTTAGTTTAAGAACAATCGATGGCTTGCAAAATGTCATTAGAAATTCATAACCTCAAATTTTGTCATTTTTATAAAGGTACCTACGTACATATACAAAATACTAATAGTTTTTATAAGATTTATAAAAATCAAATTGGGTGAGTACTTTTTCAAAAAGTTTCCATTCAGTGAAAAGGTTATTCCAAAGTCAAATTTAGTTTATAAACAACTGACAGTATGCAAAATGTCATTCTCAAAGTGTGACATAGTTGTCAGTTTAAAAACTTTTAGGATGTGTTGTCATGTGGTTGTAGTAATTTAGAAACCTTCACGAGGGTAAAAAGTAAATATTTTGAAAGTTTCAAACTTTTTCTATCCTTAATATAGGAGTATATAAAAACAAAAAACATTCATTTATAAAATATGTATTTCACACTATGAAATGGCAGATTATTGAAAAAAAAGGATATTTATTCGTGAAAAATAATTTTATTCGTCGATGTTTATATACGAAAAATTATTTTGTGTTGGATTTGGGATATATTAATAAGATCATCAAAAGAAAAAGTTGTTCAACTGGCTTTCTCTCACGCCCAAGTTAATGTTGCAACAAAAGTATTGGAACACGTGCAAGAGTGAATTGTCAATCTTAATAAACTTAAAATTTCGTGTTCAAATGAACAAACGAATGTAAATCGGTCGCCGTTACTCAGACCATTTCGAGAGACTATTGCCTTCCCGGAAAAAACCATATCCTCCCAATATTTAAGCTTACTGAAATTACCGCCTGTTTAGTTTCATTTACAATTTTTTTTAGTTTTATTGCTAGTTAGAAATAAGCTAGGTCGTTAAAAAAGAAGGGAAGATGTATTGTGTACCTTTTCTACACAGCTATATATAGATAAGCAAATGTACGCTCAAGCATGGTTCTGACGATGGCATGAGCCTAAATAGCTATCAACTATATATTATATTATAAAAATTTTGTAGAACTAAAATACATTGCTATTTTTTCACTGTGTTATATTGGAGTTCTACCAAGTAAATGCCAATTCGATCAATACAATATTCTTTAATTTCAATTAATATGATTCGATTAAAAAAACTTTCCCAAAACCCTCTCATACTTAGCAATTTTTGTAAGACCCCATTTTTGGAAAATAAACTGTAGGGTAAACTAAACTAATAAAGTAAACTAGTTCTGACGACGGCGTGAGCCGAAATAGCTATCAACTATATTTGTTAAAAATAATTTTGTAGAACTAAAATACATTGCTATTTTTTCACCGTGTTATAATGGAGTTCTACCAAGTGAATGCCAATTCAATCAATAAACTGTAGGGACTATGTAATTTTTTTAAAGTTTACTTCTTTTATTAATACTTAAGGTTTTCCCGCATTACTTGTTTCCCTCATTTTGCGTTCTTTTTTTGGATCTCTTAAAAAATATAAAATCGAGGTTTCAATGTATCAATAATCAATATATACGGATATTTAAGGTGGAATGAGTTATTCCGTTTTGTAATAGCGCTTTTTTATTTTAATATTCAAAGGGAAAATACGGTATTTATTGAAAAACCTTCAAAAGCCGGAATATAATATTGAAAAAAATCTTACATGCAACTCTCGATTAAAATATAAACATAAAAAATGACCGAGCAAGGGTAAGCCAAAAACCCATCTGTCCGGTTGTAATAAAGACCAACGATCTCTTATCGAAGTAACCCTTTGCTTTTTAACGCAATGATGATCCAGCATTACTAAGGCTTACAAAAGAAAATCTTATAAAGGATCAATCTTTTCAACAAATATCACGATAAGACAACAACTTAATTAATCCACTTTACTTTGTTTGGAACGAATCCTACTGTTCTTTTTCCTGAATTTTGCGTTTCTCATTTCCATGCACAACATCTCAACCAAGCACAAGTGTAAAAATAAATCTTCCTAATATTGTAACACATTGGCATTTTTTTTCATTTTAACTGGACTTGGCGAAAGCTTTGTAGAAGTTAATAATAAATATTAATTTAAAATTAATAGCATTTTATCCCACTGGTTATTTTACTAAATGTAACATCTGTTTTGCCTCTTCAAAAAACATCTTCAGTCTAACTTTTCACACACATTAACATAAATAAAAAATTTCTAGTACTGCATAAATATTCATATAATTAATGTTTGGAAATTCAGCCGAAAGTAATCATTAACAAATCAAAACAGCTTCTGTTTTATTTTGGTATTTCCATTGGTACTTGAAAAACTTTACAATCAATAATCAAATATTTTATAGAACTTATTTTGATCAAGACAAAATTATCGCTACATCAATAATCCAAGAAAACTTTTATCGTGAAGTTAAATATACAAGAAATCTGTATTTATTTGAATAAGAATGATAAGAGCTATACAAGTATTTATTTACAGCTCACTTCAATACACAATGCATTTAAAAATACTGTTACTGATAACCAAAATAAGTTTACTTTGAAGACTACCAATTTTTTTTTTATTTTGGTGTGAAATAATTTTACGTCACAACGAGTTGTATTCATCGATTGAATTCGAATTTATTTGGTAGAACCCATAATGACACATTGGAAATATAGCAATGTGTTTTAGTTCTGCAAAATTTATAAGATTGATAGCTATTTTGGTTTATGTCTTCATTATGACTATCTTTCTGTAGTTCTATAAATTCTTTAATTATGATGAGGGCATAAGTTTAAATAGTTATTAACTATATACCTTATAAATTTTGTAGATTTAAAATACATTGTTATTTTTAAAATTGTGAACTGTATTCAAATTAATTTTCCTACCTGAGTCTAGTTGATAGTTTATGCGTGCAATATTATTCTTAATCTTTAATTTAGTTAATTTCATTAAGAATATTCAACAGATTTATTCAATATAATATAATATTTTTTACTATATTTATGCAAGTTTATTATCACCTTTTCAAAGAAAACTGTTTTAATGTACGATATCAACTGAAGAGTTTTTGATAAAATTTCAATATGAATTTTGAATTGTTGAAATTTTGTACGATTTCACATGTTTTGTTTCCAACGATCCAGGATTCACATTTTGCCATCTTCAAGCATTCTATCAGATGGATGCAATAGAATTAACACACAATAAACAACTAATATCTTTAATATACCAAAGTAGTCAATAAAAGGATAAACACAAACCCTAAGGCTAGGAATCAAATGAAAACTAAAATAAAATTCATAGTTATAACAATTCAAATTTGAAAATTGTTTTCTTGGAGTCAAATCTTAAAACGAAAAACAGTGTATGGTAGAACGAGGTTATCCGGGAATCACGTAAAATTTTACGAACATAATAAAATCAAAAAAAATCGAGACATTTAAAAAAATAACGTTTTTATCAGAGTGGTCCAATCGACTCATGTCTTGGATCATGATATCTTTTGGGCAGGTATTATCGGATTATGAAGCTCATAACATCAAGCTTACAAATCTCACAGATTATTGTGGGCAAAATATCAAATAAAACACACTTTGATTGCTCCTACTGTACCAAAATGGTATCCACTCACATATTCATCTGATAAGATAAGTTGTTTATTTTTATATTGTTATTTTCCACTTTTTGGGTATCATGCATCGTTCATGTCCAATTGAACGATTCTAGATTCGATGAGAATGTTGCGTAGATTTTTTCTAAAGAATAACTTTAATTATCGCCTTGAATTGTTTATTTTATATAATATTTTAGATATATGAGTAAGCAAGACAGTAAAGTACTATTATACTAATAAAGTAGAATCATATTTTTTCTGAAGATGACGTTAAGCCAGCGATTCTGAATTTTCACAACCGATGTGTTTGTTATTTCGTTACTCAATTTCTCTTTTACAAAGAGAATAGAGATAGAAGAATAAGTTGGGTACAGGAATACTCAATGGGAATTTTAGATATCCGACAGATCCAAATTATATTATAAATATAATTGATTACAACTCATAACCAAACTATGAAACGGATTTGAGTAATCGAATGTCGCATCCAAAGTCAAATATAATAGAAGAACTATACAATGGTGCCTTGAAAATTACCATTTAGCTGTCATTTCCTGGTAAAATCTGATCGATATAAATACTTATTAATGTAATATAGTTTTGTGGATGTCATAATTGTGAGGTGATATTTAAAACTTTCAATATAACTTTTTAACAACAATTTTTGATTATTTTGAAGATGTCATATGTCAAATTTGAATTGTTACAACTTTGTATGATTCCACATGTTTTGTCGCTAACAACCCGGGTTTCACTTTTCGGCATCTTCGGGCATTCGATTACACAGGCGCAAAAAAACTGACGCACAATAAACAGTAAGCATCGTCTATATACCAAAGATATTAATTGAAGGAAAACAGAGACCCAAGGCAAGAACTAAATGGCAGCTAAAACAAATTTAATAAAACTGATCTAATAATAATGCCAACAATTGCCTGTGATAAGTTTCTTTCTTGAAAGGGTTTACAACAAATAACAATCACTATAGTGATTTTATTTGTTGGCTTTCAAGATGACACATTAACTATATTAATCGTCAATGAAGCTTGTCGCAGGTAATCTGTTAATTATTATTAGATAAATATTATAAAGTTTGACAAGAATTCAGGAATCGTACAACGTTCTAACAATTCAAATTTGATATTGAAATTCCATCAAACACCTTCAGTCGATATCATAAATATATCTTGATAGAAAAATATGTAATTTTAAATAATAAACGCATATCTTTTTTTTATCACTCAACAATGCTCGCGATAAGCGAAACCGGTCGTGATCATAAAATATTTTGTGTAAATAGTATTAAAAAATGTGTTATATCTAAAATAATATTTTTTGAATTTATTCCGGAACAAACCTGAGTAAAAATGCCTATTAAAACATATTACATATTGAATAAAACATTCTTAATGATTTCTTAACAAAAATTACAACGCCTACTTTACAAAATATTATATGAACAAGCAAACTCAATTGCATTTCAGAACGTGCCGCGGCGCTTTCATAAATTGAGATACCTATGCCAAACTAAATCCCTGTTCAAGTATCTCGTAAGAAATAACGATGCAATAATTCGTAATATGAGAATTCCACAACTTGCTGCTGCTTATATATTATTATTGTTCTAGAATAGTTGAATGGTGCAATCGATAAAATGTTTCAAAGTTTCTCTCACCCGCCATCTAGACGGAGAGCTTTTGTCATAATATTATTAAAGCTCCAATAGACAATAACACGATACTTTCCAAAATATTTAGAATAATATTAATAATTGTGATTTTTTTTTAAATTTATCTTGGTATACAATAATTAGCTCATTTAATTTGATGTTTGGAATAAATCGATTTAAATTTACGATTTCGATGCTTGATAGATTTCCAGTATGTAATTTACATATTTGAAAAATTGTACATTTCCACATGATTTCCACTCACGGTCCAGGTTTCGCCTTACGACATCTTCATGCCATTTATCACAAAGATACAATAGAACTGAAACATTTGATATTTTTAATTTTATAGCAATATGACGAATAATAATAACATTGAAAGGTCTATATTTTTCCTGCATAGTTCCACTTGTATATAAAAAATACAAACCATTTACTGTTTTTCAGTTCTACTGCACCCATGTGATGTAATGCAGTTGAAGATGCTGAAAAGCGAACCCCGTGTACCGAAATTTATGTAGTTTTGAATAATTGAAATTGGATAACGATCAAAACGTCATTATAATTTCTACTGCTTCTACATTTTTAAAAATATAACGGTATCGGTTTGTCTCATTTTAAATGTTACTAACAGGAATTCTTTATTTTTTAAACATGTAAAAACATATTTTATTTCATGTGGATTCAAAGTAGAATATCTGTTTCCTAGCTTTTTTTCCGGAATGGGATTTATATCACATGTATACTTTTATTAACCATGTCTGCTTTCAACCTAGAGCATATGGGCTTCTTATGATATCTCAACGAAATTTTTGAAAATGCATTTTTTTACAAATAATGATTGAAACATCAATTAAAACGTTTAATACAATTAAATTAATATTAAATACTATTTTGGGGCTCAAGTCGATGGGGACGGATCTAATGCCAAAATACAAATACAATCAAATAAAAATTTTACGAATGCTAAATATGAGCTTTCACTCAACGTTTGCTTTTGTTTGAATAATTTTCTTCAGTTTGGTCTGCCTTTATGTGATATTTAACAGAGGCTTGAAAGCAAGCAAATGCATTGTCAGGCAATGCATTCAACACATTCTTCACTGAAAATTTTATTGCTGTGCTATTTTATTATTTTAATAGATTTTTCAAAAGCTACAAGCTAGTTAGTAATATAATGAAAAAAGAATTTAGTATTAAAGTTAACATGACGTAGCAATTTTGTTTATAGCATCAAGATCAATTTTATGAGTAGGAACATCTAAAACATTTTGATCAATATAAGTTTAAAAAATAAAAGCCATATGATCAGATATCTTCAAACTGCACCAACTTTACACTTTAGCTATAAAAGGTTTATTTAAAACAATAGTAGCGCTTGAGATCGAAGTACTGCCATCCTTCATAATATCAATTTGTATGTTCCGTATATTTTTTAAGAAATCGTAGACATAATTTGTTTGTTCTTCCAAAGTGTAAAGCCAGTCTGCCAATGAGGATGCTAATGGTAAGAGCATTGACAATGTTGAACAGTATTACTTCGGATGTTGACATATTCCATGTGGACGAAGTGAGTTCAGAAGAATACTATTTTTCAGTTAAAGTAGATGTTTTATGAGCTTACTCGGTTGACTTTTTAACAATCCTTGTTGATTGTTTTGCTGTGTATTTGTTAAATTTCGAACACCATATGTTCAAATATGTTAACGTTGCAAAAGCAATGAATTTATAATTTGTGAGTTTTTTACCGTATATATTGGATATTGGATATATTAAAAATATACTATATGGTATATAAATATTGGATATATTAAAAAAATATATTTTATGTTATGATATGTATAAACAGAGAAAGATGCTTCTTGAATGAGATCTTTAACTTATATGCAATATTGCAAAACGCTTTCTTTTTGTAACTCCTTGGGGTATTTCATAGTGCCAGTGATGTTTTACTGTCAGTGTATTTCACCTGGATACATGAACTCATTTTGGGATGCTACTCCTGTAATATTCTCTTACGTTTTCCTGGCGCTTTGCCCGGGAGTTTAAGTCTTATTGTGACTATAGTATCACATTACACGTCGAAACCAGGCAGAAGAGTCATGTTTTGATATTCAGCTCTTGCAATGTCAGTACATTAATTACATGCGCACCAAATTTTCAGCATCATTGGATCATTGTATAGTGTGATTGTATTTTAAGTGGCTCTAAAGCACAGTCAATATGTGAAGTAGAATATATTTTTAAATTTAATTTATTTGAATGTAAGTACTTGTTGAAAATTCAATATTTAATTTCAATTGCTTAAACTTGAGCGATTTGTCAATTCTGTTGGATCCGTGTGATAGCCGTGTGAATTCCGGGTCGTTAGGAACAATCGTACGATGTTTAAACAATTCAATATACACTTATATTCTACTAGTTTCGTCAAGCGCTGGCTTTTTTTGAGTAACGCTATTGTTTTGTAATTTTACATAAACAAAAAATCATTATCAAAAAGTTATTGAATTATTTTTATTCTTAAAAATTAAACGAGTTAAAAGCTCCTTTAAAACAATGCTTTATTTAAAACCAGTAGACTATTTACTACTTTTTTTAATACGCAATCAAAAATTAGTCATTATTTTCGCTAAAATATTTACGTTGAATCAAAATATGTCTATCGATAAATTTTTGATAACTGAACAGTATTGTCATAAATACGCTACAAATTATATTTAGCTTTAAAAAGTGAAGCTTTCATGAAAACATTTGAATGACATTGATATTTGTATTTTTTTTTCATTGCAATTCTTTTATATCTTTCCATTTCAATTCAAATATTTTGGTTAATACATATTGGTATATTCTGTAGAATAAACTAAATAATAAATTTTATGCTAGTTAAGTATGTAAATGAAACAATTTTGGTATATTTCAGTGCATCCAAGTCAATTGAAAATGGCAAAAGCTTCGATAAATTAACAACGCCTTGTAGCTTCACGGATGTAAAGTTCGGTCACATTGTCTGACTCGACCCTAAGTAATATCCAATTCGTATAAATCACAATATGAAAGCTTAGAGACTGTACACTATCAATGTTGCACCACCGCAATAATTGAAGTTATTTTAGTGGGGAATTATTGCATTCAAATCGGTGGCATATAACATAATGTTTTGGCTTAGTATAATTACGGTTGAAAATGATAACTGAACATGCTGCTGATTATTTCATTAGTGAATAATATACTACATAACAGCTTTATTTACCGAGATAATACCGAATAACACGAAGTCCGCTACGATGTTTTTGATTTTTTTGATAAAAAACTATTTCATTAATAAATCACAATGATAAAAATTACTTAAACAATTTTACATTATTAACCCGTTGAGTAGTGAGTTATTTTTTTACGAAATAAGTATTTTGGTTTATTTAAAATTTTTTTTTTACATTTCATCTAAAATTATGTGTTTTTTTGTGGTTCAATTTAGAAAGAATATTTATCATTATATCACGTAGTGAACAAAGTTGTACAATTGAGAAATGCATAGTAATAAATGTGAATAAATTTATTCACTATAACTTTTCTAGAAACAATTACTTTAGTTTGAGCCTAAAAAATAATTGCAGTCTGAATTAACATAGTTCGATATTGACACTGATTCCTAGAAAGAAAGCAGTTGAACAGATAGTAAATTTTATGATACATGATTAAAAGTGTAATTTCTTAGAATTTTTTTTTCGTAAAATTCTTTTGAAACAAATAAAAAATGTAAGCCCGACTGCTTAAAATTATTGACAGATATGTGCAGCATGAATATCTGAAGAAATTATAATTATTCAACAAAAAATACAGAATTTGCAATTGATAAAAGACATCACAATATTTGGACGTACATGTATGGCCATACTCCTCAAAGGGTTAAAATCAAAATCATTTTTTTTAATCGCGATCAAATATATTTTTAGACATTTTTAATTATTAGAGTATAATGCTTCACCACCAAAAACCGACGGTTAAAAAAATAAAAATTAATGAAAAACTTTAATAATAAAATATATAAACTCAAATAAACTTTAGATTGTTAAAAATTTTAGTTGAATGTATGCTTTCTATTATTCTGTCTATAGCGATGAAGGTCACAGCAATTCTCCTTGTCATCACACAAATGAACTTCCGAAAAGTTCATAATATTTAAATTTATTTAATATTTGCTATAACATCCTATTGATAAAAAACAGAAAGACACATTATAAATTTATGATCGATTAAATAAAAAGAGATTAGCCAAAGACAGTTAAAAATGTTTACGTTCAAATTGATGCTTTGAACTAATCTTCTATTTAAATAAAAAAAAAATACATTATGTAGCGAAACCGCCTTCTATATTTATCCCCAAAAATATCCTACCAGTAACCATTACGCCCCCTGTTGCAAAAACACAATCATCAAATAAAATATCCCAAAAGTTTCCGAGTTTGGCCGCAAAAATATTTGACTCGCGGAAAATATTTCTGGGCCGATTGCCAGGACTAACAGCCACGCCTAGAGATGTGAAAACAAAAGAAATTATCGATTCTTTGATTCGGTATCCATAATGATTTCGAGTATATTTAACCATTATTATAATTCAAAAACTTTTGGTGCCTTACGACTTCCAAAACATCTTATAATTGGTAAAATCCATACTTTTCCGGCATCTACAGATTTGTTATCATACAGATACAAGAGAATTGGCACACAATAAATAGTTTACATCAGTAATATAAAAAATAAATTACATAGGGAAATATTTTAATTTTCAATGATTCAAATTTGATAGTGTAATTCCATCAAGTACCATTAGTCGATATCGTAAATGAGTCATTTAAACTCTTTACATGTTTCTTCACCAAGGAGCTGAATTTTTTTAAAGATTTTCAGGCATTACACACATGAATGTACTCAAATTAGAGGGGGCAAATATTTTATCTTAAATATTAAAAATTATTTTATTTTATAACGAATTGAAAAAAAATGTAATATGAGCGGAATCTATCTTTGAATAATTTAAACGACGAGTCTATAAGGGTTTCATATATGTAGAGAAAATAGTCGAAGGAATCATGATTGTAAATTGAGTGAAATATTTTTTTTTAATTTTCGCAAATTACCAAACAACCAATAGTAATACGTAATTAAACAGTATGATTATTTAAAAACCAGTTCTAAAATGAAACACAAATAATCAGGAGTTATCTTAAGATGACACTGTTTTATTTAATATTAACTAGCACGATGGAAAAAATTGCAATGTATTTTAATTCTACAAAACTATTTTTAAAAATATAGTTGATAACTATTTCTGTATAGTTCTGTCGATGGAGTGAGCCGAAATAACTATCAACTATATTTTTAAAAATAATTTTGTAGAACTAAAATACATTGCTATTTTTTTCACCGTGTAATAATGGAGTACTACCAAGTGAATGCCAATTCAATCAAAAATATTTCCTAGCTTCATTCGATAAAAACCATAAATTTTACACTCTGGAACGGATGTCTACTTCGTTTGAAATATGTCAAAACACCATTCGGAAAAATACTTTTGAGTTATTTAAATTTGGAACAGAGGTATAAATACTTTTGGAAAATAACATATTAAAATTTTAATTTTTATTAATGAAAAATTTCATACGGATTACTTATCATTTTTTAAATATATTAACGTGAAATTTCCTCATTGTGTTCCGTAAGGCAGCATCCCTAGCGGCACCGTATACCGGAACAGCGACAAATCGTTACATAAACTTCGATACGGAATAAATACGTTCCGGTATTTAAGGATTTTATGAGACCGTAAAACTTCAGGAATAAAGGCAAGAGTTGTTAAGCTGCTGCTTTGCGTAATAAAAATTGTAAAATTCAATCTGTACAGGTTTACGGGTCTCCCTTCACCTTGCCATGGTGACCTCGATTTTTGATAGGAATTTATTTTAAACATGTTCTGAATATGTTTTTTTTTAATAAAAATTGAAAAAAAATACACAAAACAAAACCCTACTTTTGTATCCAATATAAATTGACTATATTTCGAAACGCATTTTTATTATATATATCCTTTTATGGAAAATGTGATTATTTGAATGCCATTTTACGTGAATATTGAAAACTACAAATACAACATTTTGTCATCTTGAAGTTTCTCACGTTATTTCAATTAAATTTAAAGAGTCGACTCTGGAATCGATATAAGGAAAAAAATTAATAATAAACGGTGATTTTAACCTATAAAAATATTCAAGCTTTAATACCTAAAAAGTCATTATGATAGTTTATAGTCACCTTAACTCACGCTTAACTTTGCCACTGTGAATAATAAAGGTTATGCAAAAAAATCATAAATCGTTATACTATTTACGGTAAAATTTAAAAATGATATTTGAACAAAGGCATACATAGCAGTATTATGCATTTTTACTTGCATACGTAAGCGATCTTAATATTCAATTGTGTCAATACATATTTAATCGTACGTGATCTAATTTTTTTAAAAACTAATCAATATATCTTGTTTAAAGGAGCCTGATTTTTTCTGTGTCTCTGTAAGACTATATATTTGGAAAATACAGCACGTAATTTGATGTGAATTGATATGGAACACTACAACATATAATATTTATTTTATTTGAAGAAAGCTTTTACCATAGTTATGTGAATGAATGAAATAACGGAAGTGACATGGAATTACCCTCATATTATGAAAAATTTGCATAAAAATATTAATGTCACGCACTGTTTGACAACACTGACAATAAACAATGAAATAATAATCTTTTATTGTATATTATTTATTTGATACATTTATGTAATTAAAATTAAAACTAATGAGTTTATAGACTTTCCTAAGTTCACATTGAAAATTGGTAAGGAAATCAACCAAGTAAGCTCTTGCATTCTCCTCATTTTGGCTTTGTATGAGTTGAAAGTAATATGCGGCTAGATACATTTTTCAGAAATTGTATAAAAACACAAATTTGTTTTTGACGTGTATAAGGTCCCAATGAAAATAAATCTAAAATGGCTTTAAAAACGATCATAAAATTGCTTTTGATTGAAATGTTGGTTTTTATTCTGTGTTTAGGAATTTTAAAATTTGAATAATAAGCGACGGAAAATAAAGTTTGTTGTGCCAATATAAACTCATTTATATTTATATTAGCAACTCATACATCAGAAAACTCTAAAGATTGCCCTTTTGGTCCGTATTGTGTAAAAAATCGGCGGGTTAGGCTTTTTAATTGATTACCAGCCATAAGTGTCTCGGGAGTAGGTAATAATGTATTGGTTGTGATTTACTCGAGAAAAAGAATCATCGGAAAGTTTTCAATAAACTGTTAAATATTCGTATACAATTACGACTCTGTATTTCCTCAAGCATTGATTGATTCATTATCTACTTATTCGAATCAGATCCATAGCACTTGTGTTGTGATCAATGATTCCAACTGGCGAATGTCTCGATTGTTTCCATCGGATCGGCGGGCGATTCATTGCGTCCAGTTGGGGGTGTAACTGTTATCGTGAATATTAATTACTGCATTGCTGGCTCGTGAAATCGTTCTCTAAATGCAATCAGGGCTTAAACCGCAAATGCCTCGCGCGAATCGCACTAACGGCACTTGAAATAATGCCCGTTACGCCACTGGAACGCGATAAAACCAGTAGCAAAGCGTGGTTTAGTGCTGCAATCGAACAGCTAAAAAAGTTTTTTGCAACAATTATTTATTTCTTCTACAACAGCATTTTATTTAAAGCAAATTTATTGTGATGATACATCTGTAATTTCTTTTAATGTGTTAACTGTCACTTCTTGATGGAAATGCATGATATTTTAAATATTAAAAACACATTTTTTTAGTACTTATTTCAACAATATATTTTTGATCAGGACCGGTTTCGCTCATCGCGAACATAATCAACTGACGATATTTAAAATAATAAAAACATATTTTTCCGCTGATAATGCTCGCGATGAGCGAAACCGATCCTAATCATAAAATATATTGTGGAAATGAGTACTAAAAATAGGTTTTTATTATACAGATCAGTTGATAGTGTTCGCGATGAGCGAAACCAGTCAAAAAAAAACATTGTTGAAATAATTACTGAAAAATGTGTTTTTAACATTTAAAACATCTGTAATTCTTTGTAAATCCAGAATGACAGACAGAAATCAAGACTGTATATATTGATGGAAACATAAATGATGTTTTCTCAATCAAACACAACAGAATTTGTTTCACGGGAATAAACGTTTTTTTTTATTCACTCTACTAACTTTTACTAGATGAATACTATCTTTCAATACTTTTTAGAATTCAATACATAGGAAGTGATGAACAAATTAATTAGTCATCCATGCGCTTGAAGTAACATTTTTATTTTGATTATTATATTATTTTTTTAAAGTATATTATAGGGATTAAATTTCATGATCACCTCATTTTAGGCAAATGAACGATCATTCTAAAAATGCATTCAAACTATTTGTGCTTTAATATTTTTTATTTTGAAAGAAACAGAAACACACTTATAGTAGGTATAAATGCGTGAATATATATTTTTCAGTTTGTTTTGTAATTAACCAAAAAAATACATGGAAAACACAAAACAAAATAGGAATTAAAAAAAGAAAAAATAAAAAAAAAACATATAAATTATTTGACAACGTTGTTTTATTTTTATGGTAAAAAGAGCTCTTCCTTCGCAGATTTTAATTTAGCGAATTAAATACACGACGGTTCCTATCTAAATAATGTTCGTTAATAAAATTATTTTTTCTCGAGCTGATTTCAATTTCCACAAATAACAATAAATATATTTTTTTCACATATACTAATATTTTTTTTCAAATTCTTAACCACATTTTTTTTTTGTATTTAAAGAATATTGTTTCTATTTCTTAAGTTAAAAATAATCTCTTATTAAGATTGATTATTTTTTCCAATATACAAGTATACTATTTTTTGAATGATTTTTTTTTGTTTATTGATTGAATTGGCATTCACTTGGTAGAACTCCATTATAACACGGTGAAAAAATAGCAATGTATTTTAGTTCTACAAAATTATTTTTAACAAATATAGTTGATAGCTATTTCGGCTCACGCCATCGTCAGAACTATGCTTAAACTAACATTTGCTTATCTATATATAGCTGTGCAGAAAAGGCACACAACACATCCTCTCTCCTTTTCCAACGGCCTAGCTTGTTACTTTAACACAATGGCACTAAATTTTCAAAATTCTAAATGAAACAATAGGTGTCTATGACAATAAGATTATATGTGGGACGGAAGTGATCCTTCTGGAAGTAAATCAGACCACCCCTTTGTGCAACGGCTGGACAAGTGATGGTATTAAAATACAAAAAAATCAAATTGTGATCAAATCACGGTGAAAAATTAGCAATGTATTTTAGTTGTACAAAATGAATAAGGTATATAGTACCTGTAGTTATGTAGTAGTTCTGATGAAGATGTAAACCGAAATAGCATCAACTATATATCTTATAAACTTTTTAGAACTAAAATAAATTGTGATTTATACACCATTTTATAAAAGAGTTCACCATGTAAATGCCAATTCAATCAACAAAGAATTTTCAATTTTGTTTAATTTCAACTTAATGGAAGCATATAACATTACAAACTCCTATATTTTTTTACAAATCATGACTATGCGCCACTGATTTCACGCAGATATAGCTAATATGAACATAAAACGTTTGCATTCCTATGGGGCTCATTCAGATGTGACATTTACAGATATTTATTGGATTCGTTTATTTAATTTAGAATAATTACCCGCGAATTCTATTAAAAATAAATATTATTCACAAAAAATGTATCTTACAGCATGAAATATAATATAATTTTACGCTTTTCAATGTAACTGGGATGGTAAATAGGTATTTTTAGAGAAATCTTCAAACAGTGAATTTAACTGCGGTAGAGTTGTATCATATAAACGAAAAAAATGAAAATTTCTTAGTTCGAAAAGAATAATCATCACTTTTATAAATAGCTTAAGTAGGATTTTATATGTTATATATAGAATTAAGGTTTTTAATATATACATTACTCTGAATGTGACGTTAAGACGAGATAACTCTGAACTATATTCAGTTAATAATTTTTGGTAAACTATTATATTTGACGATTTTTTTTTACACAATATCGATTTTCTTTTAATTGAAAATTTTTTAAAAATGAGAGTGAGCTTTAAAACTAAAAGATAATTTAAAAAAATAATTACAATCTTAATAATTAATGCTCTTAAGGGTTAAAATTAATTTCAAAGTATATATCATATTTGTACTGTGTTTTGATATTTTACGTGTTCTATTTTTGTGATATTTCCATGATATAAAAACAACAATGTTAAATACATGACAAATATTTTGCCAAAGCAATGGTATGATATTTCGAAAAAATAAAAGTAAAATAGGTTTGAAAATAAAAATAAATTTCAAAGGAACGATTAAAAT
Source organism: Himalopsyche japonica (assembly GCA_028555115.1). Classification (NCBI taxonomy): domain Eukaryota; kingdom Metazoa; phylum Arthropoda; class Insecta; order Trichoptera; family Rhyacophilidae; genus Himalopsyche; species Himalopsyche japonica. The sequence continues at coordinate 14,477 of JAHFWJ010000534.1, read as the reverse complement.
GTAATATAAGTTTAATTTGTTTCAATGTTTTTTGGTGTCTTGAATAGCTTTTAAGTTTCACATCAATGACACGAAAATTTTAAATAATGTATTGGTTAGCTCATTACCTAAGGTTGTCAACTTAGAGTGCCTTGTAATAGTTTTTAAGAGGAAACCAATTGAGACCGTTACAGGCCGATACCAAAAATAGAGGCAGGTATTGCTTAACCCAGGGATTCCCAACCTTTTTGTACTGTAGAGCGCATTATAAAATATCGGTGGCGAGCACCACCTATTTTTTATAAGGACATTTTAATTGGACATGAGTAATAAATAAAAAAAATTAATGCATACAATATTGCAAACATACGAACGAATATAATAAACCTAGGTATCCAAAAAAAATATTACTTTTTAAAATTATAACATTTTCAATAAGTGTTTATGATTTAATAGTGGCGGGCACACACGAATCGTTCCGCGGGCGCCATGGTGCCCGCGGGCACGAGGTTGGGAATCCCTGGCATAACCCTTTGCTGATGTCTTAACTGTTAAACAACTGATTGCTGTGTTTTGATAGTTGATACTCAACATATTTATGTTCAAGCTATTTTTTATCTTAAAACATTGCTTTATTTTTAAAGCCAAGATAATTCAACAAATTTTTAGAGAACTTTGTATTAGAATATCCATTGTACACTTTTGACGCATTTGACGGTAATTTTGTGAAAGTTCATTTTGATGTAAAATAACTTTGATTATTGCACGTATTGTGTTACTAATTGTGACACATGTTTCGTCTTTTTCAGTGGCATCTTCAGACTTACATATATACACGTAAGGTGTCTCTGAAAGAAGCGAACCATGTGACACAATTAGAAATACAATACAAAGCTTATTGAACTTTTGATTTTTTATGCAACCCAAAAGAGAATGAAGAGAATATGATGGTGAATATATTTTTACTTACTTTATCTGCTGTGACTTTATTATCCAATAGATATTTTTTCCAAAAAGAGTATTAAAGTCTGAATAAAAAAATATTTTAAAATTTTCTTAAGATAAACTTTATAAGAGGTACGTACGTACATTATTAGCTTAGCAATCATACAGCAGTAGCTACTGGCTAGAACCAAATTGGTATTATAATATATTATAATTTGAATACATATAGTTCTTAACTGAATTTAAATTTAGCAAAAATAGTTCAATAAGACATTACAGTGGAACCTCGATCAACCGTTCTTGCATAATACGTTTCCCCGGCTCGAACGCTTATTTTTTATAGTCCCGTCAAACTCCCATAAGAACAATGTTAAATAATCCCGCATTGACCGTTTCCCGATTCCTCGATAAACCGTCTAAATATTTTGGTCCCGTCACAAATATTATCCCGATTGACCGTTTTTATTGCATATTTATCCGTATCTCGGCAAGCAAGTTTTACACAGCCGAGTTTGACACAGCCGAGTGCAGGTGTTATGTCTAGACACGTTGGAATCTGCTGTGCATGTTAGACGTAACGCATTGGGCGCATGTACTATTTTTTGGGTTGAAATCCACCACACGCGTATTATTGTTTATGATGTAAATGTAGAGTTGTTTAAAATTCATGGTAATAATGATTCCTGTACATACAAACTTTTAGTCACAATTTTAGTAATAAGTCTTTGTTCCGATTAAAGTGCCAAATAACAAAGAAGCAAACAAACATAAATGACTTTTTTAAAAAATAAATTTTATATACAGTATGTACAAGTAACTAATGAATAAATCACTTTTAAGGTGTTAACTGTCACTTCTTGATGGAAAGGCATTATATTTTAAATAATAAAAACACATTTTTTAGTACTTATTTCCACAATATATTTTTTGATCAGGACCGGTTTCGCTCATCGCGAGCATTATCAACTGATAGAATACAATTTACAAACAAGTCTATTTATACAAAACAAAAAAAATAATTTGAGTTAATGGTAGCAGGTGTACAAAACCATGGGTACAAGAACTAGGAAACGATTTACATAAAATCATACAAAATTGATACAAATAAAGTAAATTAGTATAAAAATTAAATGTTCACAATCACTTATTAAGAATTACAATTACAATTATGGTAAATCAATAATCCATTAGGAGCTCTAAACAATCAATAAGGAAGTAAGGAGTGGGAAATTTTTAATGACGAAAATAACCCACAATCACTACTTAATGGAACAAAATAAATTAATACATGAGAAGTCGATTAAAGATGAATCGATGAGATGGGAAGATATGGTCAGTCAGGGCGTTCCAATATTTTCTGTAAAAAAATTAAGTAAAAGGAGGCAATATCATTTTTCAAAAAAAAAAAAAAATATTTATTTGAAATATATATTTATTAATCTAATTTAATGAGTATAACAATGGTGACGACGCAAAAGTAGTTTGTTCATTTATAAGGTTAGAATTAGGCAAAAATTTATATCGATTAATTTCAAGGATTTCTTGTTTATCTAAGTTCAGTGATTTGTTATTGAAATGCAGGATTTTGTAGTTTATAGTAAAATCACATGAATGTTTATTTTGAAACAGATGGTTTCCAAAAGTAGAAATCTCATCGCCTTTTTTGGCACAAGCTAAATGTTCCTTAAATCTAGTATGAAAGGATCTTCCTGTTTGACCAATATACCTAGCCTCACAGGAATCACATTTTAGAAGATAAATACCACTTTAGCTTAAAATATTAATTTTGTCTTTCGTGTTAACTAACATTCGACTAAGATTATGATTGTTATAAAAAGTTACATTAAAAAATTTTTTGTCTAACTTCTTGGATATGTTTTCAGAAACTCGGCCTAAATAACTTAGTTTTACCCAACGTTTTTCAACGGAGGGAACATCAATCATCAAGCTCGAGGTTACATTTAATAAAGCTAATTTTTTAGTTTTTTTAAAGACAAGTCGATCAATCAACTTTGCATCGTATCCATTTTTAAGTGCGATCTGTTTAATGGTGTTTAATTCTAAATTGAAATTTGATTCTGTCATAGGAATTGTCAACAAGCGATGAATAAAGGAATGAAAAGTTGACAACTTATGTGAAATGTGGTGTCTAGACGAGCTACTTATGATATTGTCACTAAAAGTCTCTTTTCTGTAAATACTGAAACTATGACGATTATTAATTATTTCAACGAATAAGATTCATAGTTCAATTCAATTCACAATGGAATTGGGTATGCATAAAATAAACTTTTTAGATTTAACCGTTGAAATAATTAATAATCGTCATAGTTTCAGTATTTACAGAAAAGAGACTTTTAGTGACAATATCATAAGTAGCTCGTCTAGGCACCACATTTCACATAAGTTGTCAACTTTTCATTCCTTTATTCATCGCTTGTTGACAATTCCTATGACAGAATCAAATTTCAATTTAGAATTAAACACCATTAAACAGATCGCACTTAGCAATGGATACGATGCAAAGTTGATTGATCGACTTGTCTTTAAAAAAACTAAAAAATTAGCTTTATTAAATGTAACCTCGAGCTTGATGATTGATGTTCCCTCCGTTGAAAAACGTTGGGTAAAACTAAGTTATTTAGGCCGAGTTTCTGAAAACATATCCAAGAAGTTAGACAAAAAACTTTTTAATGTAACTTTTTAAAACAATCATAATCTTAGTCGAATGTTAACACGAAAGACAAAATTAATATTTTAAGCCAAAGTGGTATTTATCTTCTAAATGTGATTCCTGTGAGGCTAGGTATATTGGTCAAACAGGAAGATCCTTTCATACTAGATTTAAGGAACATTTAGCTTGTGCCAAAAAAGGCGATGAGATTTCTACTTTTGGAAACCATTTGTTTCAAAATAAACATTCATGTGATTTTACTATAAACTACAAAATCCTGCATTTCAATAACAAATCACTGAAATTAGATAAACAAGAAATCCTTGAAATTAATCGATATAAATTTTTGCCTAATTCTAACCTTATAAATGAACAAACTACTTTTGTGTCGTCACCATTGTTATACTCATTAAATTAGATTAATAAATATATATTAAATATATATTTCAAATAAATATTTTTTTTTTTTTTGAAAATGATATTGCCTCCTTTTACTTTTTTAATTTTTTTACAGAAAATATTGGAACGCCCCTGACTGACCATATCTTCCCATCTCATCGATTCATCTTTAATCGACTTCTCATGTATTAATTTATTTTGTTCCATTAAGTAGTGATTGTGGGTTATTTTCGTCATTAAAAATTTCCCACTCCTTACTTCCTTATTGATTGTTTAGAGCTCCTAATGGATTATTGATTTACCATAATTGTAATTGTAATTCTTAATAAGTGATTGTGAACATTTAATTTTTATACTAATTTACTTTATTTGTATCAATTTTGTATGATTTTATGTAAATTGTTTCCTAGTTCTTGTACCCATGGTTTTGTACACCTGCTACCATTAACTCAAATTAATTTTTTTGTTTTGTATAAATAGACTTGTTTGTAAATTGTATTCTATCAGTTGATAATGCTCGCGATGAGCGAAACCGGTCCTGATCAAAAAATATATTGTGGAAATAAGTACTAAAAAATGTGTTTTTATTATTTAAAATATAATGAATAAATGTTTTTTACTATTTTACTTGTTTATTATTATTTGAAACTTTCCCGCATTCACCGTTTCCCGCAATTACCGTTATTTTTTCAGGGTCCCTTGGAAAACGTAAAATCAAGGTTTCACTGTATTTTTATTCACGGTTAATTAGTTAACATTTCCCTATTTTCATTTTAATATGACAAAGCAAAATAACCAATATTAAAACATTTTACCGCATTCTCATCTAACCAAAATCCTGTTTTGACCGATGGCTACAGATTTAATTGTATGGCCAGGAATTTGAATTGAAACCGAAATTGTATATAAAACGTTGTTCCGTAGTTAGTGTGGTGAGAGGTTCTCTCGTTGCATTATTGCATTGGAGAAATTCAACACTATCAATTGAAACTAGAATATGAGAATCAAAACATTTCTAACTAGTTTTAATGTTAAATAGTCATCCATATTAATTTGATCGTCACTCGTGGGAGGCTAAATTCCACATAATGAACTATTAATCTCGGTTGGAACATTATAGATATTAACACGGTGAAAAAAATAGCAATGTATTTTAGTTCTACCAAATTATTTTTTTTTAAATACAGTTGATAGCTATTTCGGCTCACGCCATCGTCAGAACTATCCAAAATAATTTTGTAAAACTTAAATACATTGCTATTTTTTTCACCGTGTTATAATGGAGTTCTACCAAGTGAATGCCAATTCAATCAATTATAAATATTGATTGTTCATGGTATAGTAATAAACACAATCAAATCGTATCATATAAAGAATGCTTTTTTATAGTGACCGTTTTTAAGTAGAGTATTTGGACTTCTAATAAAGTCAACTTGACGAAAATTGTTGTGGAAAAATAACTAACAAATTTCTTATAATAAATATACAAATTTAGATAAAACTTTCTCCAAAAATGCAGGTCAAAACATCACACAGGTGTCGTGAAAACAACATCGTTTTTGATGCTTCATGCGGAATGGAGACGATAAAATATGAAATAATTTCGGCTTTAGATTGTATTATTTAATTCACACTGTCCACTTATCATTGATGTAAAGTCTTTTATTGGGTGGTATTTGCCTTTTATCACGTTCTGTCAACAAAGAAGTGTGATCATCTGGTCTCTATGGCAATAGCATGCAGCAAATATCAACAAACACCGCAGCACATATTCTATTTACATTTTACAAGCTGTGTCTATTCGATGTAGCTGGCCAGTGCTAGGATCGCATGCCAATGGTTGTCAAGCTCTTTAATAATGATTCATTTGAATTTTTAGCATCGATAAAATATTTTTTTGAGGCAGCATTAACGAGACTGTAATATTTTTCAGTATGTAGAAAAACCCATCAATAGTGACTAAAAATAACGCGACTGATTTGCAACGAGTAGTAATTTTTCCGTTGGATATTTTCGGAACTTACTCTTTTTTTTTTGTTATCAACAACACTTTTATTTGCACATAATTGCGATAGGAATCTATTTATAATATATGCGATAGTAAAAATTTATAATCACAACATTCCCGGCTTGGTGATACCAGAATTTTAAAAACTATATATTTATTTTTTAAAAAGGCTCATTATATGACGGGTTTTGTAATGTAAATTTTTTTGAGATAATTAGGATGAGACGAGAATGTGAACTAATATATATATATTTGAATGTAAAAGAAGAGAATTGTCTGTTTAGAGATTCTTATAATTTTAATATTGCATACATACGATGTTAAAAAACTAGGGAAAATTTACGTCATTTTATTACTTAATGAAAGTACTGAACCAAAAATAAAATATATTAATAATTGAATTATATAAACTTCAATTTCAAGCGTAACATAATATTTTAATATCCTACCTTTTCAGATTAAGAAATAATTTCATGCGAAAATTTCATCTTATTTCATAAGAAAATCATAATACACATAAAGACTAAAAAACATAAAAGATTATGTGATTTCTATGGTATGAACATAATTTCGAGAAGTTTATTTATTACTTAAAAATGCTTCTAAAGCTTTTAAAATTATTCGTCTCATGTTCTCCAAAAATATAGTTTTCAGTTTTATAGTTAATCCGGATATGTATAATAAAATAATTTTCAAGATACGTAGTCTTTTTTCTGTCCATTTGCTTAAGTAACTATATAGATTTATTCTACATGATCATGAAAGAATTTTATTCTTGGTAATGTAGGTTCTTTTAAAAAGTTAGCTCGATGTGTCGACATGTACTACTCTAGCGATGACAATCACATCTGAATGCACTTATTTGTTGTATAATTGCTCTGTCGTTGCTGACATACTTAAATCGCTGCAGAGCTGAGCAATCCACAGCGAATCCACGAGAACATCATTCTCATTGTACAGACTGCAGAGTATTGTTTCCTAGGTAAAGTGAAAATTTAATGATCAAAAAATATATTGTGGAAATAAGTACTAAAAAATGTGTTAATTATTATCTAAAATATCATGCCTTTTCATCAAGAAGTGACAGTTAACACCTTAAAAGTGCACATTTAATATTAATAAAATTCACTATAATGATTGATTAATTTTCTATTTTAAAATCTTTGCAATTTTTGCAGTGTTATAATAAAAACATTACCTTATTGCCTTTGTAATTTTTTTTTTAAATATATCTTACTACGTTTTATTGGGAATCTCTGTGCATGAAATACGATATATTATATATGCATCACTTCTAACTAACGATTGTACGTCAATACATATACAGTCTTTCAAACGATCGAGAGTTCACTCTGTTAGAATTTGTATCACAAGACTGTTCATAAAGTTTCGTTAATATCTTAAATTTTAATCAAGGTGTCAATTTTAGACAATAATTAGAAGAGATGAGACCAATAATAAAAATGGGTGTCTGGATATTTAATCTTAATTATTAAATACTTTATCTATTTTCCACTGTCGAGGGTTCAAGCCTTAAGTTCATAAATTTTCGTAGTTTTATTATCCAATTTAGACTTCATTTGTGGTCACCAGAGGATTTAACTGCGGCTACTAACATTTTCACAGTTTCACATATTTAAAAAAATGTGTTTGCAAAAATTGATTATATTTTCTTAATGATTTCATTCAATTTACATATCTTTTGTAAATACAAATGTTCTTTTCATAACGTCGGAAAAAAATTTGCGGCTACAATACAATTTTACATGATAACTATTGCTCCAAATGCATGAATTTTAAAATAGATAACCTTATTATCTACCACCTAAGCTGTTCAAAATATAACGAATAAACAGAAAAATATGAATATAAATTGATATTAAAATTTTTTGAAATTAGTTATATTTTCAAAAGTGTTTTTGTTACAAACGATTCGAATTTTACTTCAAAGAATAAATAGTAATGACGATCCAAATCTAGAAATAATTGGCATTTAAAAAGTGCATATTAGAGAGACCTGAATAATTTTTAAGACAGTTTTCAAAATAATGAAAAAGATAGTCTCATAAGTAATCAAAAGTAAAATTTGTAGTTACAAGATATTGTGACAAAGATATACAGAAAGAATGATAAAGATTAACTTACTGATTTGAAAGTGTTGTGTTTTTTAGTGACGAATTATTGTAATACTTAAATTATTTTTGCTGCCAGAGAATTGCCTCACATTTCTTTTTATAGCAAAGCATCCATACATTATAATTAAAATAAAATGAAAAAGCATTACACTTTGCATAGGATCTCGTTATAGGATTTTTGTTATTAAACTTTTATGAGAAAAGTACCCTTGTTCCAGAAGTGATATTAAAGCCATTTGCAAAAATAATGTATCTCTGGATTCAAAACGAGAACGGTTTTTTAACGAAATTGAATCTTTACTTTTCGAGGGAGGGTCCGAGTTTGCTTTTGATCCCTGTGTTTATTATTTAGAATTTTTAATGAAGCCTTAAGAAGGGAACCGAAATTCAATATTGCGAAAAACCCTTTCCGGGCTTAAGGCGTGTAAAACCTCTTTGATCAGTGGTGTTATACATAAATATTTGGACTGGTGATGATATGAAGATAATTAGAAAATCCTTTTATTCGACTGATCCTTGCTTTTTTATTTCGAATAAATTATAAAGTCAACATAGTCTATTTATAATCAGTTTTATACCTAAAATACATCTTTTATTAAAAAAAAAATATTTATAGATTAACCTTTTTTTCGTATGCCTAAAAAAGGGGTGTGTTACAAATTCTGCTAAATTTAAATGGTTCAAAAGGAAAGGAATATTCAAAAAAATATATAGTAACGAGTAAATTATTTATGAAATACAATCCATTTTAAATAATAAAAACACATTTTTTTATACTTATTTCCACAATATATTTTATGATCAGGACTGGTTTCGGTCATCGCGAGTACTATCAACTAATTCTTGTCACTGTCAACATATTTTTTCTATTTCTTGAAAATATCATGTCTCTCTATCAAGAAGTGACAGTTAACACCTTAAAAGTGATAGATACAACCGACCAAAATTCCATGTTTTTCAAGGCACACTAAAAATGATGGAAAGCTTAAAATAAAAATAAAAAACTAAAATTTAAAAAAAAAACATTATAAAACCATCACTCTTAAATTTACAAAAATTTTACAGGAATTGGGAAATATGAGAGGGTTATGTTAAATTCATATGTATTATATCTTATTTATTGAAAATGTCCAACAAAAAAATTTCAGAAATTGTTTGAATTTTTTTATTAAAGAAGAACTCAAGAGTTTTGAGCGAACTGTAGGTTTCATCATTAATTTTTTTGATTAATATTGCATATACATTTTAATGTGCTTAAACTCAAAAATCGTATTGAGTAGAAAGATTTATCTACGAATACCGGTCAATTGGGATGAAATAAGACAATAGATCGAAGAAATCTATAAATCTGGAAACGGTTAATGTGGCATATGACGGGACTTTAAAAGATGAACAATTTGTCCGGAAAAACGTATATTGCAAGAACGCCTGATCGGGGTTCCACTGTATAGCTTATTATAGAGAGCCAATGTGTCAAATATTGTCATATTCGTTGAATAATGAAAACATAGGTATTATTAAGTTCACTCGAAATAAAAAAAATGTAGTAATGCCACCTCCCGACTTTATCTGTTATTATATGCATAATTAAATTCTTAATAAATTTCGATAATATGTGTATGTTTTAATTTATAATAACTTGATCTAAAATTTTGATGTATAAGCCAAAACTATCACACGGTGCCGCTTTTATTATTATCATTTTAAAGTCATCTTTTAACTCAGTTTTTCATACTGTAATAACAATTTTAACAAAGCATTTCGTAGCGTTTTTTCATGTGTGAATATTTTTAACATTTTTGATTACCCTATATCAAGTAATCCCAAATACATAACGATAAAAGGATATCCAACTAAATAAGTCAAGTGTCGCTTTTCAAATTCGGTCAACCGACACACTTAACAAGATATAAGGCAAATTTATATTTCTTCAATTGGTTACTTAGAAGCGTGTTTTTATTTTTAAGTACATTCAAATTGACAAAGTAAAATAAAAATAGAACAGAAAATATTCAAATATATAAAAAAATCTTTATAACATTAAATAAAATTTAAAACAGCTTTTATTTTCAAGTTTATATAAATGGCAAGACACTAATAGAAAATAGGTAGTAATGCATAACTTCTTAATCCACAATTAAACGATTTTTATATTATATTTCTTCAGTATAATAATATAATGTTGGTGAAACTGACATCGCTTAGGTTTGAAAGATTGTTTTATAATGCAGTTAATATTAAAACAATTATTACCTGATAAAGAAATGTATACAGGAAATACACGTAAATATTATATTACGCTCGGTCTACGGGCTCCTACCATTACTGTGTAGGTTATATGAAAGTCTAGGCTCTAATTATCATAAGAATAGGACTGCAAAGTTTTTTGTTTTTTGTCTTGTTTTGCTTATAAATTTGCTCATTATTTTCATATAAACTTTCAGTAACCAATTTAATACTATATTTTCTCGCCAAAATATCGTTATTTATTGTATTCTAAAATAAATCCTATTTTTTATTTATGACCGTTTAATTTCAATACAGCGGAGAAAGTGTCAGAATTTAAGCTCAACACTTACTTAAATATATGTATATTTTTTTATTGCCAAGAGAGAAAAAAATAGGTTAGAAAAAAAATTCGTTTATAAGTTTAATTAAGCTTTGTTTATTTATTTACTTGTTATTTGACTGGCATGAAAAATTAATTGTGTACATTTATATAGTCATAAAAATACTACTCAAGTATCCTAAAGTACCATTTTAGTAAGTTTTGAAATTCTGATTATGGGCTATCTGAATATAAAAAATAAATAATGTCTTTTAGGAGGTTACAATTTTTTTTTCTTGACTAAACATTTTAATAATTAATTGAAGATCGTGTATTATACTGATAACAACGCATCCTGTTTTTTATAATACCATGCAAAAACATAACCCTCGATCTGCCGGTACCGTAGCCAAATTAATATCTATGATCCTGCTAACAACTAATTGCCCAGCCATTTTAATTCCCCTTGTGCCGGGAAGGGTTAAAAACGAGCGGGAAAATGTACACAGGCAAGGGTAGGTGCCTTTATCACCCCTACCCTTGGTTGAGCGCTGGACCCATTATGACATTTTGAATACATGTTAATGTACCAATTAGAAATTAGCGAAATCGTAAAGCTGTTTGATAATTTAGTTAAGAACGTTTTGATATTTTACTAACTGCCAAATTCTAGCGGCGTGCTTAATTTTTGAGCGGCAGCTGTCAAATCAAAAGATTAACATTTTTCCTTAGTCTAAAATTGTTTTTTGAATCAATTATTCATTATGAAACAAAAATAATGAAACTTTTTTCGATTTATGATGTCTTGTTACTAATACACAGGGTTTCGACTTTTGGCATGTTCAGACATTATATTACAAAGATGAAACATAACTGGCCCATAATTAAAAGTTTGTATCGTTTATATACAAGAAGAATAAATAATACACGAAAAGCATAAACCATGAGGCAAGGTCAAGCCAAATATAATTCTAAAATAACTTTAAAAATTATTGACTTGATTATAATGACACTCAATTTGCATATGATAAGTTTTCTCCTCTATTATATTCCTTACGTGAAAAGTTATTTCAACGAGACGACAATCTCATAAATTTGATTCAATATTATTTTAGCTGATGTATAATTCCATTTTTATACACAAATTTTAATTAATAATGTTAAAAGGTTTATGTGGCATTATAATAAAAATAATATTTTTGAAATTTATATGAAATTTACATTTGGATCGTAGCCTATCCTAAGGGATTGGTTTTTTCCTATGTAATTAATTTCTTTTTTATAATATATAATAGACAAAAACTGTTGTATAATGTGTCAGTACTGTTGCATCCGTTTAATATATTTTCCTGCAGATGTCGAAAGTTATAGCCCGTATCGTTCAAAAAATCAAAAAATGTGAAATTTTATCAAGTTTCAACATCTCTAATTTGATATTGAAATTCTATCAAGAACCCTTAATCGATATCATAAATATTAATAAAATATCCAAAGATTTATTGTGAAGATTACTATCGGTTATGGCATGTTTTGTTAGATTATGAATTTTTAATGACATTTTGTAAACCATCGATTGTTTTTAAACTAAATTCACTTTTTTAGAGTGTAATTGCAACGTATGCTGGGTATTCGCTAGTAAATGCAAGCATATGACTATTTATTATCTGAAATTATTATGCAACATGAAAATATCGTATGTGTAGTATATTTTAATGTATATATATATTAAAAATTGCCATAATTAACAAATTGACATTTCATTTGCATTCTAATAAAATTTAATTGTTATTGGCAGCGTTCAGTTGCACTTATTTCACCGTTGCCCTATACTGGGCGAACGTGTTAAATTAACACGTTAACTACGGTACTGTTGTACTTTCCAAGAGAATTACTGTTGTGAAAAATTAGCTCCGGAGTTGAATTAATTTTTGCGTGAAGTTGGAGGAAGGTGGCGTAATGTCCCCTCGAATTTACAGATTGGATAACAACTAAACTGACATTCACGACACAAATTTTTGAACAAAAATTTCATAACATAAATGCATTAAGCAGAAACTTAAAAAAACGATTTAAATGTCGTTATAGTTCTAATTATCAATCCATTTTTGATTGAGTATTGCTATACATTTTTTAACCTAAAAAGCTTTTCTCAGTGATATTAAAAGGAATGGTTTGATAACACAAGATATCTGTATATTGCAAAATGTTGTAAAGTTAGATTATGCCAATATTTGCTCGTTTTTAAGTTGCACAACACGTTTTGATTAGATTCAGATGTAACGAAACGTATATTTCCTAAAACTCTCACTACGCAATGCTTGAAGAGGTGCACCAGTCAAAAAATGGCCAAAAACATTAAACGCTTTTAAAGTGTTAGTTGTTACAACTAGATGGAAAGGCATGATATTTTAAATAACAAAAACACAAATTTAATACTAATTTCCACTATATATTTTATGATCAAGAAACCAGTCTTTCATCGGTTCGTTGATAATATCAGTTGATAATGCTCACAATGAGCGAAACAAGCCCTGATCATCAAATATATTGTGCAAATAAATACTAAAAATGTGTTTTATAATTTAAAATTTTTAAATATTACCAGGATAAATTAATAGGGCTTCATTTGAATATTTGAAGACAGTGTAAAAAATACTATAGTATAAAACATATTTCAGAAAATATTTCTAAACAAACGTCACTCGTCACTCGTCGACTATGTTAAGTTTTCACAAAAACACAGATGTATTTTATCACTTTTAAGGTGTTAACTGTCACTTCTTGATGGAAAGGCATTATATTTTAAATAATAAAAACACATTTTTTTAGTACTTATTTCCACAATATATTTTTTGATCAGGACCGGTTTCGCTCATCGCGAGCATTATCAACTGATAGAATACAATTTACAAACAAATCTATTTATACAAAACAAAAATTAATTTGAGTTAAAGGTAGCAGGTGTACAAAACCATTGGTTCAATAACTAGGAAACAATTTACATAAAATCATACAATATTGATACAAATAAAGTAAATTAGTAAATTGTTTAGAGCTCCTAATGGATTATTGATTTACCATAATTGTAATTTTAATTCTTAATAAGTGATTGTGAACATTTAATTTTTATACTAATTTACTTTATTTGTATCAATATTGTATGATTTTATGTAAATTGTTTCCTAGTTCTTGTACCCATGGTTTTGTACACCTGCTACCTTTAACTCAACTTAATTTTTTGTTTTTTATAAATAGACTTGTTTGTAAATTGTATTCTATCAGTTGATAATGCTCGCGATGAGCGAAACCGGTCCTGATCAAAAAATGTATTGTGGAAATAAGTACTAAAAAAATGTGTTTTTATTATTTAAAAAAAAAAAAAAAAGATGTATTTTATATTTCACGTATGCATCAAATTTTTAAAGAACGTATAATGTTAATATGTTAACCTTTCAAATTGTTCTGATCAACAATATTTTGAATTAAATCTTTCTCAAAAATCAATAAAAAATTTTAATCACAATTTTTCTAATTCGCTGTTGAAATCATTTTAGAAAATTCACCAAAAAGATTGTAATAATCATCGAGTAAAATAAAATAGCAAGCAAAAATAACATTACCAAAAATTAATATTTCTTAGAATAAATTCGATGACAATATAAAATTTTAAGTGAAATATTGTTTAATTTTGTAAATTTTTACAATATTTGCAAATTAAAAGCAGTCCAAAATGTTGTACACCAAAGACGTGAGTTGTGGATTAGTCAATTAACGTCAAAATTACAGTAT